>CM042166.1:25671030-25673530 GCA_023376005.1 Doryteuthis pealeii | reverse complement strand
CGTCGGCTACCAAAGGGGACTGGTGAATATGGGTAACTCGATAGTGTTATATATATATATATATATATATATATATATATAACTCGATAGGGTTATATATATTTATAATTTACAAATATTTCCTTCTTAATCTTTCTCATACTTGAATTGTTCTTAACAAATATGATGAGTATTGTGTTTAAGAAGAGTCAAACAAAACAAAAGAAGAACAGAAATACCGCCAAATAAATAAATAACACAGTTAATTCTATAACTTATGGCGCGTATTAACACCGGAAAAAGGCAGTCCCTCAAGTGTAATATCGAAAACTAAATTCTAAATACCGTCTATTTGACGAATATAAAGTGAACGTAAATTATCTGCAAATATAAAATGCTGCTCGGGATAACGAAATAAAAATAGGTATTTATTTTCGTGTCTACATTTTAATAAGTGCACTGATCGTTTGCTGAGTTGTTTGATTTTCACGAGGTAGGTTTGTTTTGCTGATTTTACTGCGAATTAGGTGGTTTAATATATATATATATAGTTCAGCTGTACCAAAATGTTATATATATATATATATATATATATATATATATATATATATATATATATATATATATATACACGACCTTAGAAAAGCCCAGATAGAACTAGCCAAAACATACAAAAAGAACAAATAGAATACATACAAACACAAATAAATAATATAAGACAATCGGTGGAGGACAGACAGTCACGATTAGCATGGCAAACTGTTAATGAAGTCAGCGGTAGGAAAAGTACCTCTAAATCGAAGTTAAAGACAAACAGCCAAAAAGATAGACTCCAAAAATGGAAAGACCACTTCCAGAAACTTCTGGGAACCCACCTAAAATAGTAGAAGATAATACCCAAAAGATTGTCGATAAACAACTAGATATCAAACTGGGGGACTTCACGATAGATGAAATCAACCAAGTTTTAAAGAAGCTAAAAGGTAGAAAAGCGGCAGGACTTGACGGAATACCCCCGGAGGTATGGAAGATAGGAAAGTTCAGTGACATACTGCTTGGGCTATGCAATGCAGTGTATAGACAAAATAGAATAGATAGATGGACAAAAGGCTGCATCCTCCCATTCCCTAAAAAGGAGATCTCGGAATGGCTAAGAACTACAGAGGCATAACTCTTACTGCTATTGCAGCTAAGATATATAATGCCCTTCTGCTTAATCGCATCCGACCTGAAATAGAAAACATCCTTAGGAGAAACCAAAATGGTTTCCGCAAAAATCGATCCACAACCTCTCAGATCCTGACTATAAGACGGATCATAGAAGGAGTACGAGCAAAGAATCTAGAAGAAACGCTACTATTCGTAGATTTCTCCAAGGCATTTGATTCCATACACAGAGGGAAAATGGAACAAATACTACTAGCATATGGCCTCCCCAAAGAAACAGTTGCAGCTATAATGATGCTATATAGGGACACTAGAGCAATGGTACGCTCACCTGATGGCGACACAGATTTCTTTGACATCGCTGCTGGAGTCCTACAAGGAGATACATTGGCACCATATATATTCATAATATGCCTAGACTACGTACTCAAAACATCATTAGATACCATAAAAGAAAAGGGTTTCACACTGAAAAAGGCAAGGAGCAGGCGTTATCCCGCACAAACAGTCACAGATGCAGACTATGCTGACGACCTTGCACTCCTTGCAGATACACCGACACAAGCTGAGTCACTGCTACACAGCTTGGAGGAGGCGGCAGAAAATATCGGCCTCTATGTGAACTCCAGTAAAACAGAGTTCATGAGTTTCAAAAAGAAAGGAAACATCTCAACACTCAACGGCACGCCTCTCAAGCCTGTAGAACAATTCACGTACCTAGGTAGTAATATCTCATCCACAGAGAGAGATGTTAACACACGAATAGCAAAGGCATGGTCGGCCACAAACAAATTGTCAGTCATATGGAGGTCTGATCTCCCTGACAAGCTGAAGCGACAGTTCTTCCAGGCTGTGGTTATATCGGTGCTGCTATATGGCTGCACCACTTGGACCCTAACGAAGCGTCTTGAAAATAAGCTAGATGGAAGCTGCACAAGAATGCTACGTGCAGTCTTGAACAAATCGTGGAAGCAGCACCCACGAAGAGACAGCTGTACGGTCACCTGCCCCCTCTCTCAAACTATCCGAGTGAGACGGACAAGGCATGCAGGACACTGCTGGAGAAGCAAGGACGAACTCATAAGCGACGTTCTCCTGTGGAAGCCAACACATGGACATGCAAGTGTGGGGCGCCCAGCAAGAACCTACATTGACCAGCTATGCGAGGATGCTATATGCTCAGCAGAGGACCTCCCAGGTGCAATGAGTGATAGGGAGGGTTGGCGAGAGATTGTCATGGATATCCGTGCTGCAAGCGCGACATGATGATGATGATGATATATATATATATATAATATATATATATATGTATATATATATATATATATATATATATATATATATATATATATAT
>CM042166.1:25661030-25668530 GCA_023376005.1 Doryteuthis pealeii | reverse complement strand
TTTTAACCTATACTATTTATTAATAGATCGGAGACGACAGTATATGCGGATAGGTTGCTTTAGTTTCATTGTTTAATCTATATATTAATACTCTTGTTCGTTAAAAGTAAGACTGTTATCATCTTGCAACACCCTCTGGTTAAATATGAGACCGTCCAAAACGTCAAGATTATCTGATGTTGCTTATCCACCAATTTTTTCATTTCTTAGGAGTTTCATCACCTTAGCTAAATAATGGACCATGCCGTTTTGATTATAACGAAAAATTAACGGTAGGTAAAAAGGCCTTATATCTTTAATACAAAAAAGAGAAATAAGAAAAGAGAGTAGGGGAAATATTGAGTGATGGGTTGAGCATGCAGAAGCGATAACGCTAATCACTTTTAATCGAACATAATGACAAGATGAAAAGAATGAAAGAAAGAAAAAAAGAGTCCGAAGGTGTTAAATGAAGATTATCATACTTTTTACAAATTGAACAATAGCTCTTAAGTTAAACATATCTAACGTTGTAATGATTAGATTATCATACTTTTACCACAGTATGACGGTATCTACGGGTCCTGTTAGTTCTTTATAATTTCACTCGAAGCGGCTATCCGGCGTCGCCTAGGTAGGGGTTGGGGGGTTAAAAAGTTTGTTTCGCAGATCCATTATTACTGAATCGCGAGTTGGATCCTCACTTGATGTCCTATTAAAAATCCTACGTTAAAAGACCTTACGATGATCCTCACCGTATACCTCATTAAAATCCATACGTTAAAAGACCTTACGATGATCTTCACTGTATACCTCATTAAAATCCATACGTAAAAAGACGTTACGTTGATCCTCGCGGGATGCCTCATTAAAATCCATACGTAAAAAGACGTTACGTTGATCCTCGCGGGATGCCTCATTAAAATCCCTACGTTAAAAGACCTTACAATGATCCTCACTGTATACCTCATTAAAATCCATACGTAAAAAGACGTTACGCTGATCCTCGCGGGATGCCTCATTAAAATCCATACGTAAAAAGACGTTACGTTGATCCTCGCGGGATGCCTCATTAAAATCCATACGTTAAAAGACCTTATGTTGATCCTCACTGTATACCTCATTAAAATCCATACGTTAAAAGACCTTATGTTGATCCTCACTGTATACCTCATTAAAATCCATACGTAAAAAGACCTTATGTTGATCCTCACTGTATACCTCATTAAAATCCATACGTAAAAAGACCTTATGTTGATCCTCACTGTATACGTCATTAAAATCCATACGTAAAAAGACCTTATGTATCCTCACTGTATACCTCATTAAATCCATACGTAAAAAGACGTTACGTTGATCCTCGCCGATGCTCATTAAAATCCCTACGTAAAAAAGATCTTGCGTTGATTCGTCCTGGTGGGGCTTCAGAAAAAAAAGGTGCACAGACCCTCTAAAAAGAAAAGCCAGTGCCACCTATTTAAGATATTAAATGCAAAAAAAATCCATGCTGTTACCTGTTGCTATTTAAATTCTATTTCTGAATTATCTTTACGAATTTAAATCAAATTTTCATTATTTTTGCTCAAAAAGCAAGATCTTGTGATAGTCATTAATTGTTTTATTTTCATAGTTTCCTCCGGACATACATACACACCAACTGCCCTTTATATATGTATAGATTATACTATTTACAGATTGGGGCTAATAATTTGTGTATATGGATTTTAGTTTTTATCTTATTTCATTTTACTCTATCTTTAAAATTCTATTTTTTTTGTAATCTTTATTCTTCATTATAATGTTTTTTTGTGAGAATTTTCGTAATGTAATAATATCAAATAGCAGGACTTGTTGATGTACCACAGTATGATAATTCAATAATTATAACGTTTAATGTGTTACTTAAGGGACATTGTTAAATAGTTCAATATGTAAAAAAGTATAATAATCTAGATTTAACTCTTTCTCACTCTTCCTAATCAAACCCACTTTGGGAGACTGGAGACCACCTTTAAGAAAGTCTGGAAACGAACAAGTCATTGTGTACCGATTACGCATTGGTCATATAAGACTAACGCACTCCTATATACTCAAACAAGAATAACAACCTCAATGTGAAACATGTCAAACACCTTTGACTGTTAAAAACTTGGTTTTTTGCTCACGTCAGAAACCGTTATTTTAATGCAAACCGTATGAAAGATCAATTTGAAAATATCAACATGGAGGACATTCTGTCCTTTTTGAAGGAAATAAGATGATACCATAGAATATAGTCATGAACTTAATCAATACCATACAACATGATCCCCAATGGTGCTAACACACTGTTAAAACCAATTGCTAAAACGTATAAATATAAATACTCAACATATATTACATCCTAAACGTTGGACATGACATAACCCCAGACGGTTGATGTGCCGTTAAACCAATCAACCAACCAGCCAATCTACCATCTTTTTTAAAATTTCTTTCTTACCTTCTTTTCATCTTTTCATCATGTTCGATTGAAACAGATTAGAGTTATCGCTTCCACGCGCTCTCAACACTTCTCTGTATCTTATCACTTTACTCTTTCTTTCTTTCTTTCTTATTATATTTTTTCTGGGTAGCATGTCATTTTTACCCATTTCTCCTTTTATGAATAAAAACGGTCCATTATTTAGCTTGTTACATAATCTATGCGGTTTCATAAGATTATTGTCAATCCCCTGTATTTCTAAAGGTATGATCCCTTTTCATATCACGGGCGGGACTTTCCATGGAATATTACAGAAAGCCCGCGAAATACGTGAAGTCACGTGGGACCTGGTTGGGTCCTCAGTTTCAGTTTAGACGTCAGGCAGAGAAGATGTACCGCCTTAACTGGAACTCACCTGCATACGCGCGCTATGTTTAGTTACATGAACTGTTTAGTTAAGTAAATAAAAGCTTATGAAAATAACACGGTTTTGTGGTTGGTGAATGTCTTGGTAACAAGACTGATATAGAAGAAGAAATGAGTTAAGTGTGACCGACCACGAAGACGAAGTCCGGACGCTAGAAGAGATGTTAGAAGAGACACTAGAAGAACTTAAGATATCAAAGACGCCAGAAGAAGAATTGAAGTAAGTAAGGAAAGAGGTATGCAACAAGCTGAGTAGACAACACTCATTCGGGCGGTCTCTTTTTTTTAAGCAAGGGGTGTTGCAAGATGATAACGATCATATTTTATTGGAACAAAAGTATTATCATATAGATTATATTGTTATTTGTGAGAATTTTAGAAATGTGATTTTATTAATGTAAAGACTTTGGAAATTTAGAAATCTCTTCGGCCCCAAAATTTGAATTATGGCCAAAATTAAATGATAATATAGAAGGACTTAAAAAATTTCCCCAAATTAACAAACCAAATTTCGATTATTTTTCGTTTCGTACATTTTCAAGGTTCATAACAGTGTTTGTAATTACATTGTCGTGACAACAGAAGAGGTAGTTGTAACGTCCTCTAATATTTCTTTTACGATTTAAATTTGTTTCCAAATTATTATCTAGGGAATCTCTAGAGAACGGAACGTAATAATAAATATATAAACACTCGACCAAATTGGCTTACCATCGTATGTCTCTTACAAATTGACATATATCTGTCGTTCATATATGTATTATTATACTAAAGCTGAGTTAATCAACTTTTTATTTTTTAATGACACGAAAATTATTCTAAATTATTCATTACTTTTAGGATTAAATTATGTTTGAAAAAAAATCCGTTTTAATTGGTTCTAATTTGTTGTAATTTCCAATTAAGTAAGAAATTGACAAATACCTTACTTTACTTTCTGCATATCACTTTCTTACCCTCTATGTAGCTCTTGATTACCTTCTCGTTATATAATGTTAGTTTCTCTAGGAGAGAGAGAGAGAGAGAGAGAGAGAGAGAGAGAAGAGAGAGAGAGAGAGAGAGGAGAGAGAGAGAGAGAGAGAGAGAAGAGAGGGGGGAGTTGTTCTATCTTAAATCATGTTCATGCGCGCTGTTCGTTGCCACCCTAGATATGTCACCACGAAGCCCCAACACAAGCGTCCGACCCTTGTCGGGTCCGGCGAAAAATAGCCCGAATTTTCTTTACATACGTTTGTGGTCCCGGGTTTGGGGGTCAAATTATGCAAAAAATTAGATTTTGACCATACAACAAAATGGTATATACATAAACCACAATCCGTTCTTGAGAATGAAACGCAAAACAATTCTCTGGGACTTTGAGATAAAGACGGATCACCCTATCCCAGCCAGGAGACCAGACCTAATGTTGATAAATACATTTTTAAAAAGACAACGTGTCAACTGGTGGACATTGCGGTTCGAGCAGATCACATGGTGAAGCTGAAGGAAAATGAAAAGATGGCTAAATATCTGGACCTCGCTAGAGAATTGAAAAAGCTGTGGAATATGAGAGTGGAAGTGATACCAATAGTAGTTGGCGCACTTGGAACGGTCCCAATAAACTTGGAAAAGAGACTGGATGATCTGGACATCAGCACTGCTGCAATCGACTAGAATACTCAGAAGAGTCCTGGAGGCATGAGGAGACTTATTGTCACTCAGATTCCTGTGAAATACCATCAGCTAACGCTGATGTGAAAAACTCAAAAGGAGTGAAAATAATAATTAATAATAATAATAATAATAATAATAATAATAATAATAATAATAATAGCACAACGAGAATACAAAACCAGACACGACTGGGTTGGGAAGGTGATCCACTGGGAATTATGCAAGAAATTTAATTTTGACCACACAACAAAATGGTATATGCATAAACCAGAATCTGTTCTTGAGTACGAAACGCACGGAATTCTCTGGGACTTTGAAATTAAAACGGATCACCTTATCCCAGCAAGAAGACCAGACCTAGTGTTGATTAACAAAAACGAAAGAACTTGTCAACTGGTGGATTTTGCAGTGCCAGCAGATCACAGGGTAAAGTTAAAGGAAAAGGAAAAAATTGACAAATATCTGGACCTTGCCAGAGAACTGAAAAAGTTATGGAATATGAAAGTGAAAGTTATACCAATTGTAGTTGGTGCACTTGGAACAGTCCCAAAGGATTAGAAAAGGGCTTGGAAAGTTTGGATATCAGAGAAGGATTGAAACCATTCAGAAACACTGCACTGCTGCAATCTGCCAGAATACTCAGAAGAGTCCTGGAGACCTGAGGAGACTTGCTGTCACTCAGACTCCAGTGAAAGACCATCAGCTAACACTGATGTGAAAACTCAAAAAGTAATAATATAATAATATAATAATAATAATTATAACTGTAGTTGGTGCTCTTGGAACGGTCCCCAAAAACCTTGAAAAGGAGACTGGGGAAAACTGGATATGAGAGGAAAAATCGAGACCATCCAGGCCACAGCAATGTTGAAATTGGCTTTGATACTGAGAGGAGTCCTGGAGACCGGAGGAGACTTGGTGTCACCCAGGCTCCAGAAAAGACCACACCACCATCAATAAGAAAAATTAAAATCTTATTATAGTGGAGATTGTGTGTTTTTCTGTCTGTAACCGAAACTATATTACTACTCAAGTCACAATTCCCTTAGTTAGTTATATCACATTCTCAATGATTTTATTTTTATTTAAACCTCAATTATTAATAAAATTGTTTTACATTATTAATACTGTTAACCCTATCTACATACTAATAGCATGTAATTATATTTATATGTACAACAAAATAGCGGTTTACAGTGCGAATAGGAAGGCTAATTTGCATATTGATATAAAAAATGTGATTTTAATAAATATGTGCTTAGTATTATTGATTTCTAACTGTTTGGTTTTATTATAATGAATATAAGCAAACATTTCTTCAATGAATCTTAAATGAAATCCGTTAACAAGAAAAGATAACTGTCATTTTATTCTTTACTTCCTCTTTTAACTAAATACTTAAATTAGAAAAAATAACAATGAAAGACGAGAGTGATGGAAGAGTAAATTTCAGTTGTTCTATTTTTCGATTATACCTCCCTCTGTTTCAAATCATTTTATCTGCATTCTTATTTAGTTTTATTAGCCTTTCTAATTTAATACAATACTTTATTACATTAAAACTTAGATACCGGGGGGTGCATATATTTGCTAGTGATAATAATGGCCGTAATATTTGTAACAGTGCAAATAAGAAATGCAAGCAATGTCCTTTTCAAATAGCCTATTTAAATGTTCAGTATTTGTATTTAGAATGCATACTTTAATTACCAGACCAAAGTCTATATCTGTCAAATCTAGAAGATTTCAATAAATAATTATCAGAACATTATTGTGTGAATCCATTTATTCGTTCATTTTGATTTGATAAAGTAATGACAATTCATTCTTTGTCCATTGCGAATTTTCTTTAAGAAAGAAAAAAGCCAACAAAAACCAAGAACTGCAAAGAAGAATCCACTATTGTTAAAATGTCGGCCAAGACATTCCTCATTAGCGCATGAAAAGACGCTGCTGGCCAACCAACAAAAAACGAATGTAATGAAAATTTGCATTTCAATAGGCCAATCGGTAGTAATTTCTCATGCAAATGTAAACGTGGGGCGTAAGATTGGACCAAGAGCTGAGGACATCTTTCTTTTTTCCCCGGGGAAAATCAAAGAAGAAATCCAACTTTGAATTATCTAGAATTTTTGGAACTGTTAATTACATCTTTATTGTTATATAAACAGAATTTCGACCGATGTGCATTCCGACCTTCTTCAGATCTTTCTCGTCGAACTCGTGAACCTTCTTGACGAATTGTTGAACTCGGGAAACTTCATGTCTTAATCGGGTGCCTTCAGGAAACTTCGAACTGAAACATTTATATAATCCATTGTGTCAGTGTTCTCATACCTCTTTAACCATGACGGGTACAAGTGTTAAACTATATTAAGTATTCTATCTAATTTTCGCCTTTAGTCAGGATTGAACCAGTAACCTCCAGATAATTGTCACTTTAAACTCTATTAATACAACCTTTTAATTCGTTGTATGCATTATAATGAATAATCCCCAAAATCTAAATTATACAAATTTTCAAGGCTCATTTAAAAATTCATACAGGTTTTATTCAACTTTGTCTGACAAAAGGACAAAAACAATAAGTCAGAATTCTATAAAATTTATCAATGTTTGGTTAATGAAATAGTAATACTAGTTAGCTGGATGGCTGGATTTTACATCAGGTTAACCCTTATTGGGTTATTTTATGCCGAAGACATTTTATTTGATTCATTCTTGTTGGGTATTAATTTTTCTAACTTAATTTTGTCAACGCATTATTTTGAAGTTTTTTTTCTATTTAACCGAAAGATGGGACCCTAATAATTACTACCATTTCGGGTCAATGTAGACCTGCAAGCAATGGTAATGAAGGGGTACTCCATACTCCTCAGAGCTCCAGAACTGAAACGTCAGTTTAACGTCATACCTTGGACCCTAAGATACCCAGCCGCCGCTTTCTATCACATATAAGATAAAAAGGGTTGGGGATA
>CM042166.1:25653530-25656030 GCA_023376005.1 Doryteuthis pealeii | reverse complement strand
AAAATGTATTTGGCATAGAATAACATGAAGGGTTGAAACGCCATAGAACCACCAACAAACCAAGAATGAATAAAACAAAATGTCCACGGCATAAATAACCCATCAAGAGTTGAAATAACCAACCCACCAACCAACCAAAGAATGAATGAAACAAATTGTCTATGGCATAACATAACCCATCAAGGGTTGAAATGCCGTAAAATTCAACCAACCAACCAAGAATGAATGAAACAACTGTCTTCGGCATGAAATAACCCATCAAGGGTTGAAATGCCGTAAAAACCAACCAACCAACCAGCCAACCAAGAATGTATAAACCAAGATGTCTTTGGCATAACATAACTCATCAAGGTTTGAAATGCCGTAAAATCCAACCAGCCAACCAACCAACCTTAACACTTGTGTTTCTTCCAATTATTTCTTTGATTTAAAAAGTAGGATAGATATTCAAGTAAGCATGCACGCTTCTTGTCTCCATTTCATTCCCTCCTTGGTTTTGCCAATAACTTTTCAGCGCTTTTCTTGTTTAGATAACTCTTTTAACTATATTTTATATTTTATTTATTGATTCCAAAAGCTAAAAAAGAATTGAGAAATTACATTTGCAGGAATTTGAGGTTGACGTGCCTTCCAGTCCAGACTTACTTAACTTCGGTAATTCAACATGAAAACACAATGAGATGCTCGAGACGAAGGACTAAATAATAATGAAAAAAAATCATGTCAGCCATTTTAATGGCCCGGGGCAAGGTAAATCGATTTCCTCGTGGCCATCTTTCTTTTCATCTTCTTTTTTTCAATTTAGACATGATCTATCTGCGATTTTGTACTAGGAATTTTGGTTCACTATTATCCGCTGTTTTTACTACTGGAACTAATAAACCGTGTGTTGAGTATCTGGCAGCAATCCTTCGTTCCAGATGTAATGAATAAGTAAGCAAGCCAGTAAGAATCCAGTGTTAACGTATTCCTTGTAAGTCCTTCGTCCGAGATAATCCAAGTATCAATGACATAACTCAGATTTGTGGCTCTATTAATACAGCAGAAGCAGCAGCAGCAGTGCCAGTGATTGGACAACAGAAATCTACCACAGGTCACGTGGTAGTCAACGAGTCTATATCTAGGAGTAACCATTTGCCCCATGCCTTATATAATAAATAATTCAACACCGTGGATAAGAGTCGGGTTAGCTCAGTCGGTAGAGCGTTCGGGTAGGAATCACAGGATTCCTAGTTCGATACCGGCCCTCGTCAACTCATCGTATGAGTAGCGCAGGGATCTGTGCGGTAAAGTAAGGAGCTGATGATAGGTGCGGCGCTCCACTCCAGATGCAAAAACAATCACTAGATGGTCTAGCCCTAATGAAAAGGGGATAGACTTCTTCGCTGATGGGCTGATGGAGTATTTGTGGATATCAGGTGTGATCTATTTACCTACCTGGATTTATAGACTAGCCAACGTCACGTGGTTTACTCCTCCGACCAATCAACAACCATAATGCGTGGGTGATTCAATACTTAAACACTGATATTTGCCACAGTTCACTTGCAATCATTGAGGAGGAACTTACGACCATTGACGAAGGAACTGAGGACTCTTTACCAGAAGAACCAAAGGACTCATTATCAGAGGACTCTTTACCAAGGGTCCAATTCCACTAGACAAGTGCTCTTGCTTAAGGCCTACAGGATAGTCCAGCAGATTGTCACACGCCCCAACGACTTTACTTTACTTATGCGATAGATAGATAGATAGATAGATAAACAGATGAGAAATGGGACCGGTTTAGCTCAGTTGGTAGAGCACCCACCTATGAATTGCAAGGTTTCTAATTCGACACCGGACCCAGCCAACTCAGCGCATGAGCTGCACAGATTGGGTAATCTGTTCTGTATGGTAAAGTGTGAAGCTGAGAGTATGTGTGGCGCTCCACGTTAGTAAAAATCTCCCTAGTCTAGTGCTTACGAAAAGAGGATATAGCTCCTCGCTGTTCGGCTGATACCGGCAACACCGAGTTGATAGAGAGATGGAAGAAACTGGGGTAAACACAGGGATAGATTGAGATTGAGAGATATGCAGCGAGATAGATATTTTCAAGCTGAGATCGATAAATAGATAGATAGATAGATAGAAAGATAGATGTAAAAAGATGGAGAGAGTTAGAGGGCTGGGCTGATATTTACAAACACACGTTGATACACTCACTCACTCATATATACACACTCATATATATATTATATATATATATATATATATATATATATGTTTATGTGTGTGTGTGGTGTGTGTGTGTGTGTGTGGAGAAAAGTAGAAAAACACGGGATGTTATGGAAACTGGATGTTTATTGTCGACGATGCAACGTCTCGGTCTAATAGACCTTCTACAGGACTTGGATATATTTCTTGCTTCAATGATGGACATTATCAAAAAAAAAAAAAATACATATATATAGTGTGCGTGTGTGTGATCGAAAAACAGACTTTTAAAAAAAAATTCAGA
>CM042166.1:25646030-25648530 GCA_023376005.1 Doryteuthis pealeii | reverse complement strand
TATTTCGGAATAAAAATCCCTTCTACAGAAGATTATTAGAACTGAAGTTGTTGCTAGTGGCTGTTCATTTCAGCCACTAGGAACAATTTATATATATATATAATATATATAATATATATATATATATATATATTCTGCAAATAGTGTTTTGTTGTATCATCGAGATTATAAGAAAACAATTGATATTGTTTTGCTTGTTTTAGTTTTGTTTTTGTTTTGTTTATTGTGTTTTTTTTTAATGTCCCAACACGTCCCACCACCCTGTCGGTGGCGACCCGTGATGCTTAAGGATAGAGCCCAGGTGGATGAGCAGTTCATGACATGCAATACTCCACTTTGGCCCTATCTTGGGCTAGACGGGCGGTCGGAGAGGCCCCCTCCGATCAATCGGCTGGTCACGTCAAGCCCTAGCACCTATATGATTTTCCCAACCCTATTGCCGTTATGGCAAGCCGCAACCCCTTTTTATCATATGGGTACTAGAAGGCGGTGGCTGCGGGTCTACATGTCCTGGGAATGACGTTAAACTCTATCTGATGGTGAGGTTCCAGTTCCGGAGGTCTGGGGAATGTGGAGCACCCCTTCATCACCATTGCTCCCTGGTCCACTCTGACCTGGTAGTACCTGTTAGGGTCCCATCTATGGGTTAAATAGAAAAATGTATTTATAAAAAAAAGTGTATTATCCATTAAGAATTGATTTATTTCAAAACTTTATCGGCGTTAAATGACCCTGAGGTTGATATGCCATAAAACAAAAACAAACCAAAAAAAAAAAAGCCAACACGTCCCAATCGGTTGTACCTATGCCACTAAAAGTTCCGTTTCTGGACACGTGACCGTCTTTTCTTCCACGTGAAAGTGAAAGTGAAAGTGGTAATTGCTTTGGCACACAACAGCAGTTGAACCGTCTGATCCAACTAACGCAATTATGTCAACAAGTTTCGTTTGCATTTATCTACTTCTGCTACCAATTGATCTATTCGAGAGTGTTCATATCTATGTATCTAGACACATTCTACCGAATGTCCTCATCGGTAATCGATTATGCTCAAAGGAGCTGATCGATCTAACTAATGCAATAACATGCAAAAGCTTATCTTGTCCCCCCTCTCTCTTTCTCTCTCTCTATCTCTCTCTCTCTAGCTCAGTCGGTAGAGCGTTCGGCTAGAAACAGTAGGGTTCCTAGTTCGATACTGGCCTTCGCCAACTAACTCAGCGTATGAGTAGCACAGGGGTCTGTGCGGTAAAGTAAGGAGCTGATGGTAGGTGTGGCGCTCCACCTCAGACGCTATAACAATCTCCTTGGTCTAGCGTTAGTGAAAAGGGGATAGGCTCCCTCGCTGATTAGCTGATACTGACATTAGGCCACCCCGACTATTTTACTTACTTTTTATTTTATATATATATATATATATATATATATATATATAGTTTTTTTCCGTAGTTAGGGTCTTTCCATGTGTGGTTTAACCAAGCTGATGCAGGTAGACCATAAGGAGAGCTCAATGTACCTAATACCAGTGAGTAGAAGGACAGAGCAAGATATTTAGTAAATGAAGAAAAACTCTAAACTTGCTTCATTACAATAATTTATTTCAACCGTATTAATACGGCATCTTCAGGTAATCATTAATACGGTTGAAATAAATTATTGTAATGAAGCAAGTTTAGAGTTTTTCTCATTTACTATATATATATATATATATAATATATATATATATATATATATATATATATATATATATATATATATATATATGGAGGCGCTTGGTGTAATGTTTAGAGTCAAAAGAAATGGACTCGTCGATATGAGTTCTAATCCTGGCCGAGTCTATTTATATTTCACATAGCGCTTATATTCTTGGGAAAAGTATGAATCCAACTATTCTCCCTTATGCTATGGTTAAATAGTAGGGCTGACTTGGGTAGGTAACCAGTCTAGGAGAAGGAAACCTCGGAATTCAAACCTGTTAAACCCCGTTTAATAAATTGACCTTGTGTCACATCCTGCGGAGGGGTTGGTATATATATGTATATGTGTGTGTGTGTATATATATATACATATAGTGCCAGTTCATCACCATTACTCCCAGGTCAACTCGGACCCGGTGTGGTATTACCCGATAGGTTCTATGTGTTAAATAATCCAAAATCTGTTTTAAAATGTTTTTTAAATGTGAATTTAAAAAGTTGAATACCCATCAAGAATGTATAAAACAGATAATCATCGGCATAAAAATTGCCCTAATGGGTTGACATGCCGTAAAAAACCACCGAAAATCTCTGATATCTCATATATTGCCTTTTATATATATATATATATATATATATATATATATATATATGGATGAAAATGAATATAGGTAAGAAAAATATCGAATTTATGGTAAGAAAATTAAATTTTTGAATTGATGGTTGGTTTTGAAGGCTATCAGAAAAATAAGGTAACTATGATGTTATTTCTCTGAATGTTTGAGATGAGGCTTGAAGATTAGTAT
>CM042166.1:25641030-25643530 GCA_023376005.1 Doryteuthis pealeii | reverse complement strand
CACCAGGAATAAATATTGATAAATTGTAACATCCAGTGTTTGTATATATATATATATATATATATATATATATATATTAGAAAAAATACTAAAAATCAGAGAATTAACCGAATTTTTATGAAATTTTCAATGTTGATACAAAAATGAATAAAAGATATAATTCACCAGTTATTCTATTTAAAAACTATTACATTTTTTCAGGTCAATTAACATTGAACCACGTATATTTGTGAATCTGTGTTACGACTCAAAGATACGTGGTCCAAAGTTAACTGAGCTGAAAAAATGTAAGAGTTTTCAAATAAAATAACTAATGATTTATATTATGTATTCATTAATATATCAATACTGAAATTTTCATTAAATTCGTTAATTCCTTAATTTTTAGTATTTTTTTTTTCATTCGGCGAGGTTACATACGATGGTGGAATTTATGTCCGTTAAGTAGGATTTAACCAATATTATTATTAAAACTTAAAAGCCACTCTATCAAGCGGAAATTAAGTAAGTGTGTAAATTGACGTTAATGAACATTGTGATCAGATTATTGTTATTTTTCCCTCTGTATTTTCTCGTTGGTTTATTTATTTTTATCTTTTTTAGGAATCCTTTTAATAAAAGTATGAATCTAGCAAGCATCCATCTTCATTCACTTTCATTAAAATGACAACGTATCACAATTCTCTTTAAGGCTCGAGTTGATTCTTAAAACGCTCTTAATGCTTTAAAAAAAAAATTAATAAAATTTCAATAAAAAGATTTTAATCTATTTTCTCATTTCTAAATCGCAAGATTTGATTTTATTATTTTTCCCCCATTTTTTAAATTTTTTTTACACTTCCGGTATTTCAAGTTTTTTTTGCTATTGCTAGCATCTAAATTTGTTTTCATGAAATGTATTTTTTAAAAACTATTTAAAATCTTTTTTTTATGTAAATTCCCTAAATGCACATAATATGCCAAAAAGTATCTTCCAACTTTTACACCATTTTTGAGGTTTTTTTTTTAATTACTCGATATTTTGATTACGGAAATTGTCATTTGCTTTTCGAATACAATTTTATAAGTTTGGTTCTTCTATTAAAAAAAAAAATACTCTCCGCCATTGAAAATGACATGTAGAGAGTGACAGTGGGAGGAGAAAGAAAAAGAAAGGAAGGAAGAAAGAGATGGGAAGAAGATATAACAGGGAGAATAAGGGGAGGAATATAGAGAAGTAGGAGGCATAAGAAGAGAAAAGAAGCAGTGAGAGTAGAAGGAAGAGGGCTCATGTAAAGAGGAGGAGGAAGAGAAGGAAAAATATTAGAAAAAAAAGATTACTCTCACCATTGATAAAAATGTAGAGAGTAACAGAGGGGAGGAGGAGAAAAGAAAGGGGAAGGAGGGGTAGAAAGGATAGGAAGAAGATATACAGTGAAAATAAGAGGAGGGATAGACAGAAGTAGGAGGCATAAAAAAATGAAGAGAAAAGCGGTGATAGAGTAAGAAAAGGAAGAGGCTCGTAAAGAGTTTAAAGGGGGGGAGGAGAGAATGAGGAGAAGATAGAGGGTAGAGGATACAGAGAGAGTGGGTACTGATTGGTGGAAATAGGAGAGAAGAAATACGAGAACGAAAGCAGAGTATACTAAATGGGGAGTTGTAGTACGAGTGTGGAAATAAGAGGGGAAGAGAAAAGCGGGAATAGAGTGGAGGAGGAGGAGTCTCATAGAGAGTGAAAGGGGACAGGAGAAAAGAGAAATGGGAAGAAGAAGAAGAAGGAAGAAGAAGAGAAGAAGTTAGAGAGCGAGGATTACAGAGAGAAGGAGAGTATACTGAGGGGTAGAAAGAGGTGGGGGAGAAATATGAAAAAGGAAATGGGTAGTGTATGAATTAATGGGAAGGAGTTGGAATGAGTGGGGTAGAAAAAAAGAAAATTATAAGGGAAAGAGAAAAGCGGTTAATAGAATGGAGGGGGAGGCTCATGTGACAGTGACAAGGAGGGGGGGGAAGGAAAGATAGGAAGAGAAAATACAGAAGGTAATAAGGGGAAGGAATAGTGAAGAGTGTGGCATAAGAGAGGAAGAGAAAAGCAGTAAGGAGAAGAAAGAAAGAAAGAGAAGAAGAAGAAGAAAGAAGAAGAAGAAGAAGAAGAAGAAGAAGAAGGAGAAGAAGAAGAAGCAAAAAAGAAGAAAGAAGAATAGAAAGAAAGAAAAAGAAAGAATATAAAAAGAAGAAGCAATAGAAAGAAAGAAGAAGAAGAGAGAAGAAGAAAGAAAAGAAAGAAGAAGAAGAAGAAGAAGAAGAAGAGAAGAAGAAAGAAAGAAATAAAGAGAAAAAAGAAGAAAGAATAGGAAAAGAAGAAGAGAAAGCAAAAGAATAAGAGAATGAAGAAGAAAAAGAAAGAAAGGGAAGAGAAGAAGAAAAAGAAAGACAGGAATAAGAGAAAGAAGAAGAAGAGAAAAGAAAGAAGGATTAAGAAGAAGAAGAAAGAAAGAAAATAATAATAAAAGAAGAAAGAAAG
>CM042166.1:25632837-25635337 GCA_023376005.1 Doryteuthis pealeii | reverse complement strand
GTGGATCCCCGGAGACCATATAAAATTATTTTGGGATCCAGGCAAACAACATGTATTTAACTAAAAAATTACAATGGGATTTTTAAACATCGAATGGCTATGGGGGTCCACCAGTGTAAAATAGGGTCAAAAGGGATTCTATGGGCGAAAAAAGTTGAGAACCATTGGGTTAAATGGAACAAAAAATGTGTTTGAAAAGTTTTTAATACCCTATAATAACGTCTTCGGCAAAAAATAAAACCAGGGTTGACATGCCGTAAGATCCAACCAACCATAAACAACCTAATGCCTGTCTGCCAGTCTTAGCAAAGGGCTTGTATACTAGTCTTAGCAGAGCTTAGTACATAACAATTAGGGAATATAGTTATTATTTTTACCTTGTTGATGAGTTAAAAAGATCAGAAAGTGAGTTTTAAAAAACTTGTTTTAAAAAATGAGTTTTTAAAGATTGGATTTATAAAAATGAATAAAACAAAATGTATTTGGCATAAAATAACCCCAGGGTTGAAATGCTGTAAAATCCAGCCAACCAACCCACCAAGAATGAATGAAACAAAATGTATTTGGCATAGAATAACCCATGATGGGTTGAAACGCCATAGAACCCAACCAACCAACCAAGAATGAATAAAACAAAATGTCCACGGCATAACATAACCCATCAAGAGTTGAAATGCTGTAAAATTCAACCAACCCACCAACCAACAAAGAATGAATAAAACAAATTGTCTTCGGCATGAAATAACCCACCAAAGGTTGAAATGCAGTAAAACCAACCAACCAACCAACCAACCAACCTTAACATTTGTTGTGTTTCTTCCAATTATTTTTCTGATTTAAAATTAACCCAGCACTACATAACATAGGAGCATCTAAATCCTAGAAAATGACTGATGATTGTTAATAAAAACTAATTCTCAGACTACACAAACAGACACTTTGGAAAGTTTTTAATCTATAACCAGTTTCAACAATTCATTCACCAAAAGGGAAAGTTGAATAAAAAGCTAAACACTGAATCCTTCTCTGTCATTTTTAATAAAAACATGCTTACAAGATAAGCTGCTGGTTAAATGCGCATTTAATTTGAAAAATCATTTAACGCCAATAAAGTTTTGAAATGAATTCTTTCGTAATGGATATTCAATAGAAGAACAGAAAGCCGGACAAGAAATTTGTTTTGTTGTTTTCTTTTTTTGTTTGGCTTTCTTTTTTTTTTTCTTTTTTTGCTGGCATATCAACCTCAGTGGGTCAATTAATGGTTAAATACGCATTTAATTTGAAAAATCATTTAATGCGAATAAAATTTTGAAATAAATTAATTCTTAATGGATACTCATTTTTTTTATTAACACATTTTTCTGTTTAACCCATAGATAGGACCCTAACAGGTACTACCACTGGGTCAGATTTGACTAGGGAGTAATGGTGATGAAGGGGTGCTCTACATTCACCAAACATCCAGAACTGGAACCTCACCATCAGATAGAGTTTAACATAGGATAGATATTCAAGTAAGTATGCACTTTTCTTGTCTCCATTTTATTCCCTCCTTGGTTTTGCCAATAACTTTTCAGCGCTTTTCTTGTTTAGATAACTCTTTTAACTATATTTTATATTTTATTTATTGATTCCAAAAGCTAAAAAAGAATTGAGAAATTACATTTGCAGGAATTTGAGGTTGACGTGCCTTCCAGTCCAGACTTACTTAACTTCGGTCATTCAACATGAAAACACAATGAGATGCTCGAGACGAAGGACTAAATAATAATGAAAAAAAAATCATGTCAGCCATTTTAATTGCCCGGGGCGAGGTAAATCGATTTCCTCGTGGCCATCTTTCTTTTCATCTTTTTTTTTTTTTTCAATTTAGACATGATCTATCTGTGATTTTGTACTAGGAATTTTGGTTCACTATTATCCGTGTTTTTACTACTGGAACTAATAAACCGTGTGTTGAGTATCTGGCAGCCATCCTTCGTTCCAGATGTAATGAATAAGTAAGCAAGCCAGTAAGAATCCAGTGTTAACGTATTCCTTGTAAGTCCTTCGTCCGAGATAATCCAAGTATCAATGACATAACTCAGATTTGTGGCTCTATTAATACAGCAGAAGCAGCAGCAGCAGTGCCAGTGATTGGACAACAGAAATCTACCACAGGTCACGTGGTAGTCAACGAGTCTATATCTAGGAGTAACCATTTGCCCCATGCCTTATATCATAAATAATTCAACACCGTGGATAAGAGTCGGGTTAGCTCAGTCGGTAGAGCGTTCGGCTAGGAATCACAGGATTCCTAGTTCGATACCGGCCCTCGTCAACTCATCGTATGAGTAGCGCAGGGATCTGTGCGGTAAAGTAAGGAGCTGATGATAGGTGCGGCGCTCCACCCCAGATGCAAAAACAATCTCTAGATGGTCTAGCCCTAATGAAAAGGGGATAGACTTCCTCGCTGATTGGCTGATGGAATATTTGTGGATATCAGGTGTGCTCTAATTAC
>CM042166.1:25615337-25627837 GCA_023376005.1 Doryteuthis pealeii | reverse complement strand
CCACACACACACACCCACACACACACACACGCAAACAAACACACACACACACACACACACACACACATATATATATATATTGTCGTCTCTGGTCTGTAAATAAACAGTATCAGCGAAAGAGACTATTATATTAAGAACCGATTATAGTAATAGAATCTGAACTTGATTAAAAGAGCTATCGACTATGATTTGCTTTGAGACTAAATATACTCTACGGCCGTATCACAATTTGAGGTTGTTGAATTCTTAGCAACGCTTGAGGGTGTACTGTTTTAATGGATTCTCAAACTCAATTTGTACGCATAAGAAAAAGAAAAAGGTAAATATGAATAAAAAAATTTTAAAAAATTCTCAATAGACATAAAAACGTAAAGTATTTACAGCAACATGCTTCCATTCCATATTTTTTAACTTTTTTAAAATTTTATTATTCCTCCAGACAAAGATGGCATTTGTTTTTGAATCCTGTTGGTGTTTTTGGCTTTCCATGCTCTATGATATATATATATATATATATATATATATATATATATATATATATATATATATATATATTGTTAAACTCTACTTTGCAGCGTTAATATGTGTGATAATGTGGTCGTCGTGTGAGCAATATACGTGCTTTTATGCAGTCTCCTACTGGGCATTTAAATTTATACACAAGATTGGTCTAATTAAGAAGAGTGGTTTTCGGGGAAGAGTTGTTGCATGTGACTAGATTGGCGGTTTTAAACTTTTGGTAATTGATAATTAGCTTTTCTTTTCTGTTGATGTCGGTGGAAGAAACATTATTACGATTTAATTTTTTTAACGCATTTCCGTCCAGTATACAGTTTCGGTGCATCTGATTACGGTTTTTTCACGGTATATATATATATATATATATATATATATATATATATATATATATATATATATAAATGGATTTAGCAATTTGCTTGAAGCAGTGTGTTTATATTGGTTTGTTGGTTGGTTTTGAAGGCAATCACAATGCAAGTGTAAAGAAAAAAAGAAGGTAACTGTGGTGTTGTTTGTTAATCTGGGATTTATTCTCAATTCTTAATATTTCTGGATAAAAATTCCTTCTACAGATGATTATTAGAACTGAAGTTGTTGCTAGTGGCTGTTCACTTCAGCCTCTAGGAAACAATTTATATAACTTATTATAATGGAGATTGTGTGTTTTTCTGTCTGTAACCGAAACTATATTTCTACTCAAGTTACAATTCCCTTAGTTATTTACATCACATTCTCCATGATTTGATTTTAACCTTTTTAATAATTAATAAAAGTGTATTACATTATTAATAATGTTAACCATATCTACATACGAATAATATGCAATTGTATTTATATATACAACAACATAGCGGTTTACAGTGTGAACGGGAAGGCTAATTTGCATATTGATATTAAAAAATCGAATTTAATAAATATGTGCTTAGTATTATTGATTTCTAACTGTTTGGTTTTATTTTAATGAATATAAGCAAACATCTCTTCAATAAATCTTAAATGAAATCCATTAACAAAAAAAAATAACTTTAAGTTTATTCTTACTTCCTCTTTTAACTAAATACTTACATTAGAAAAAATAGCAATGAAAGACGAGAGTGATGGCAGAGTAAGTTTCAGTTGTTCTATGTTTCAAAACTTTTTATCTGCATTCTTATTTAGTTTCATTAGACTTTCTAATTTAATATAACATTTTATTACATTCAAACTTAAATACTTGCACCCGGAGGGTGCATATATTTGCTAATATATATATATATATATATATATATATATATATATATATATATATATATATTTCTGCAAATAGTGTTTTGTTGTATCATCGAGATTATAAGAAAATAATGTATATTGTTTTGCTTGTTTTAGTTTTGTTTTATTGTTTATTTTTTTAAATGTCCCAACACGTCCCACCACCCTGTCGGCTGGGGCGTTAGAATGCACCGACTGCACCTATGCAGAGGGGTAAGACTCCCCCAATGGGGTCACCTGTTGGCCGTGGGTGGCGACCCGTGATGCTTAAGGATAGAGCCCAGGTGGATGAGCAGTTCATGACATGCAATACTCCACTTTGGCCCTATCTTGGGCTAGACGGGTGGTCAGAGAGGCCCCCTCCGATCAATCGGCTGGTCACGTCAAGCCCTGGCACCTATATGATTTTCCCAACCCTATTGCCGTTATGGCAAGCCCCAACACCTTTTTATCATATGGGTGGTAGAAGGCGGTAGCTGCGGGTCTACATGTCCTGGGAATAACGTTAAACTCTATCTGATGGTGAGGTTCCAGTTCCGAAGGTCTGGGGAATGTGGAGCACCCGCTCATCACCATTGCTCTCTGGTCCACTCTGAGTGGTAGTATCTGTTAGGGTCCCATCTATGGGTTAAATAGAAAAATGTATTTATAAAAAAATTGTATTATCCATTAAGAATTGATATATTTCAAAACTTTATCGGCATTAAATGACCCACTGAGGTTGATATGCCGTAAAACAAAACAAACAAAAAAAAAACCAACACGTCCCAATAGGTTGTACTTATGCCACTAAAAGTTCCGTTCTGG
This sequence comes from Doryteuthis pealeii, assembly GCA_023376005.1. Lineage (NCBI taxonomy): Eukaryota > Metazoa > Mollusca > Cephalopoda > Myopsida > Loliginidae > Doryteuthis > Doryteuthis pealeii. Next base: position 25,625,263 of record CM042166.1, on the reverse strand, counting down.
ACACGTGACAGTCTTTTCTACCACGTGAAAGTGAAAGTGAAAGTGGTAATTGCTTTGGCACACAACAGCAGTTGAACCGTCTGATCCAACTAACGCAATTATGTCAACAAGTTTCGTTTGCATTTATCTACTTCTGCTACCAATTGATCTATTCGAGAGTGTTCATATCTATGTATCTAGACACATTCTAGCGAATGTCCTCATCGGTAATCGATTATGCTCAAAGGAGCTGATCGATCTAACTAATGCAATAACATGCAAAAGCTTATCTTGTCCCCCCTCTCTCTTTCTCTCTCTCTATCTCTCTCTCTCTAGCTCAGTCGGTAGAGCGTTCGGCTAGAAACAGTAAGGTTCCTAGTTCGATACTGGCCTTCGCCAACTAACTCAGCGTATGAGTAGCACAGGGGTCTGTGCGGTAAAGTAAGGAGCTGATGGTAGGTGTGGCGCTCCACCTCAGACGCTATAACAATCTCCTTGGTCTAGCGTTAGTGAAAAGGGGATAGACTCCGTCTCTGATTGGCTGATACTGATATTAGGCCACCCCGACAATTTTACTTACTTTTTACTTATATATATATATATATATATATATATATATATATATATATATGATATGTAAACACGATGTGTTTGGATATGGCTTTTTTGCCGACAATTTTTGGGAGAATATGTGCTTAATTGGAGTCGTACCTAATTTTGAAAATTAATTAATTAATAATTAATTAATTAGGCGGGAATGCCTATTTAAATGTATGGCTAAACAAATCGAGAAAAATCAATCTTTGTATGTACATTTCGGCCTATCAGGCCTCATCATCGTAAAGTCCGTTTGGTGTAGGGGTTATGGTACCCGCCTGTCAGCTTTACAGACCGATTTCAAATCACGCACAGGGCGGTCTTCCTATCTATAGCTCTGCTGATGAGGCCTAATAGGCCGAAATGTACATACAGAGATTGATTTTTCTCGATTTTTTAGCCATACATTTAAATAGGCATTCCCGCCTAATTAATTATTAATTAATTAATTAATTTTCAAAATTAGGTACGACTCCAATTAAGCACATATTCTCCCAAATATATATATATATATATATATATATATATATATATATATATGGAGGCGCTTGGTGTAATATTTAAGTTTTAATATAATAAAATATCATATTAAATTAGAAAGGCTAATGAAACGGAATAAGAATGTAGATAAAAAGATTTGGAACTGAGGGGGTATGATTGAAAAATAGAACAACTTTGAAACGAACTCTTCCATCATTTTCCGTTACTCCCGGCTTTTATTGGTAAATTTTCCTAATTTAACTGTTTAGTTAAAATAGGAAGTAAAGAATAATATTAGTTATTTCTTCTTGTTAAGGGATTTCTTTTAAGATTTACTGAAGAGATTTTTGCTCATATTCATTAAGATTAAACCAAACAATTAGAAATCAATAATACTAAGCATATATTTATTAAAATGAAATTTTTAAGATCGATATGCAAATTAGCCTTCCCATTCATACTGTAAACCGCTATTTTGTTGTATATATAAATACACTTGCATGTTATTAGTATGTAGATATGGTCAACAGTATAAGTAATGTAAAACAATTTTATTAATAATTGAGGTATAAATAAAAATAAAATCATGATAAATGTGATGTAAATAACAAAGGGAATTGTGACTTGTATAGTAATATAGTTTCGGTTACAGACAGACAAACCCACAATCTCCATTATAATATATATATATATATATATTATATATATATATATATATCGATGAAAATGAATATAGGTAAGAAAAATATTGAATGTATAGTAGGAAAATTAAATTTTTGAATTGATGGTTGGTTTTGAAGGCTATCAGAAAAATAAGGTAACTATGATGTTATTTCTCTGAATGTTTGAGATGAGGTTTGAAGATTAGTATTATCTGCGTTATTCGGGCTATTTTCCCCATTTTCATTGTTATTTATACAATGTTTCAGTCGATATGCCCTCCGGCCTTCTTCAGGTATTTCTTGTCGGACTCGGGAACCTTCTCGGACTCGGGAACCTTCTTTTCGAACTCGGGAACTTTCTTGTCGTAATCGGGAGCCATCACGGAACTTGGAACCTAAGCCTTTATTTATTCCACGGGGGTATCCTGTTCTCATTCCGCTAACCATAGCTGGGGTAGGAGTTGTGTTAATTATTTGGGACACATGGCCTAGTGGATAAGGTAGTCAGGTTAAGACAGTTCTAAGTGACTGTTATCTCTGGATCCCGAGTTCAATCCTGAGTAGAGGCAGTTAGAAAAATAATTAACACAACTCCTACCCCAGCTATGATGTTGTTTGTTAAATTGTAATTTATTCATAATATTTCGAGATGAAATTTCTTCCACAGAAGATTTCTGAAACTGAAGCTGTTGTTAGTAACTGTACATTCTATTTTGTGTCTTATATCTTACAAATACTCTGCGTGTGCGTGTTTATATGTGTGTTTATGTGCGTGTGTGTGTCTTGTGTGTGTGCTTGTTTGTTTATGTGTATGTGTCTGTTCAATAATGTGTGATTATCATTCCAGGTTTGACCTACTCATTTTGTTTTATTATTAAGCAGTAGCCTGTTTGTTTATTTCCAGGCCCATGATTCTTTTTTCCTCTGTGTTTATGTGTGTATGTATTTGTGTGTGTGTATGTATGTGTATGTGTGTGTGTGTGTGTGTGTGTGTGTGTGTTTGATTTTTTATAATTACTCTTCTTATCCATTGTCAATCTTAATTCTATTCTCACGGATTATAAAATATTTATACAGACACAGACACAGGCACACACACACACACACACACACATATATATATTATATATATTATATATATATATATTATATATATATATATATATATATATATATATATATATATAGAGAGAGAGAGAGAGAGAGAGAGAGAGAGAGAGAGAGAGGGATAGATTAAACCGTATCTTTTATTTTTAAAGATAAAGATATATGTATACATTGACATGAATACTTAGGAAAGGAATACATTCAAACAGATAGATAGATAGATAGATAAATAGATAGATAGATAGATAGATAGATAGATATATAGATAGATTGGTAAAAGAAAAAAAAACGATTCTTTTAGGTTGAAAACGTTGCCAGAGGTTCCTGGAATTAAGAAATTATTGATTTGATTTAATTACCTTACAAGAAGTGATAATTCAAATAATTCTTGTATTTTTTTCTGAATCGTGGAAAACTGTTTATACAATTCCTTGAAGTAAGATTATTTACAGCAGACAACAAACATTACTTTGTTTTTAATTCTTATTTATATTTTGTCTGTGTCTGGTGAAGATTTTCTATTTTAGAATCGTTCAAATGATAAACGAGAAAAATTTGATCATACCAATAAACGTTGATAGAGACATAAATTATTGATGTGAAGCAATTTTATCTCACATCTCAGGGTAAAAAGAAATATATATATATATATATATATATATATATATATATATATATATATATATATATATATATATATATCATATCTTATCATCTTTCTGTTGGCGTTGTACATGGGTGGCGTGTTGGAGTTTGATCGTCTCCAACGGGGTCTGGCTGGCTGAGGGAGGTATTATGTTGGAAGACCCTAAACCCCCCTATGAAGCCAGTCAATAACATAACTGACGACGCTACCCTGCGCTCTGTAGTCTGGCGTTTTTCGAACATCCCGTGTTTGTATATATATATATATTTATATATATATATTAGAAAAATACTAAAAATCAGAGAATTAACCGAATTTTTATGAAATTGTCAATGTTGATACAAAAATGAATAAAAGATATAATTCACCAGTTATTCTATTTAAAAACTATTACATTTTTTCAGGTCAATTAACATTGAACCACGTATATTTGTGAATCTGTGTTACGACTCAAAGATACGTGGTCCAAAGTTAACTGAGCTGAAAAAATCTGAGAGTTTTTCGAATAAAATAACTAATGCATTATATTGTGTATTCATTAATATATCAATACTTAAAATTTCATTAAATTCGGTTAATTCCTTAATTTTTAGTTTTTTTTTTTCATTCGGCGAGGTTACATACGATGGTGGAATTTATGTCCGTTAAGTAGGATTTAACCAATATTATTTATTAAACTTAAAAGCCACTCTATCAAGCGGAAATTAAGTAAGTGGTGTAAATTGACGTTAATGAACATTGTGATCAGATTATTGTTATTTTTCCCCCTGTATTTTCTCGTTGGTTTTATTTATTTATTTATCTTTTTTAGGAACTCCTTTTAATAAAAGTATGAATCTAGCAAGCATCCATCTTCATTCACTTCATTAAAATGACAACGTATCACAATTCTCTTTAAGGCTCGAGTTGATTCTTAAAACGCTCTTAATGCTTTAAAAAAAAATTAAATAAAATTTAAATAAAAAGATTTTAATCTATTTTCTCATTTCTAAATCGCAAGATTCGATTTTTATTATTTTTTCCCCCATTTTTTAATTTTTTTTTTACACTTCCCGGTATTCAAGTTATTTTTGCTATTGCTAGCATCTAAATTTGTTTTCATGAAATGTATTTTTTTAACTATTTAAAATCTTTTTTTTATGTAAATTCCCTAAATGCACATAATATGCCAAAAAGTATCTTCCAACTTTTACACCATTTCTGAGGTTTTTTTTTAATTACTCGATATTTGATTACGGAAATTGTCATTTGCTTTTCGAATACAATTTTATAAGTTTGGTTCTTCTATTAAAAAAAAAATTACTCTCCGCCATTGATAATGACATGTAGAGAGTGACAGTGGGAGGAAAAGAAAAGAAAGGGAGGGAAGAAAGAGATGGGAAGAAGATATACAGGAGAATAAGGGGAGGAATATAGAGAAGTAGGAGGCATAAAAAGAGAAGAGAAAAACGGTGATAGAGTAGAAGGAAGAGGCTCATGTAAAGAGGAGAGAGGAAGAGCAGAAAAATATTAGAAAAAAGATTACTCTCCACCATTGATAATGACATGTAGAGAGTGACAGTGGGAGGAGAAGAAAGAAAGGGAAGGAAGAAAGAGATGGGAAGAAGATACAGGGAGAATAAGGGAGGAATATAGAGAAGTAGGAGGCATAAAAGAGAAGAGAAAAGCGGTGATAGAGTAGAAGGAAGAGGCTCATGTAAAGAGGGAGGGGGAAGAGAAGGAAAAATATTAGAAAAAAAAGAATACTCTCCACCATTGATAATGACATGTAGAGAGTGACAGAGGGGGGAGGAGAAAAGAAAGGGGAAGGAGGGGTAGAAAGAGATAGGAAGAAGATATACAGTGAAAATAAGAGGAGGGATAGACAGAAGTAGGAGGCATAAAAAATGAAGAGAAAAGCGGTGATAGAGTAGAAGGAAGAGGCTCACGTAAAGAGTGAAAGGGGGAGGAGGACATCAGAGAAATGAGGAGAAGATAGAGGGAGAGGATACAGAGAGAGTGGGTACTGATTGGTGGAAATAGGAGAGAAGAAATACGAGAACGAAAGCAGAGTATAAATAAATGGGGAGTTGTAGTAGGAGTGTGGAATAAGAGGGGAAGAGAAAAGCAGGAATAGAGTGGAGGAGGAGGCTCATGTAGAGAGTGAAAGGGGGAGGAGGAGAAAAGAGAAATGGGAAGAAGAAGAAGAAGAAGAAGTTAGAGAGCGAGGATACAGAGAGAAGGAGGGTAGAAAGAGGGGTAGAAAGGGGGGAGAAGAAATATGAAAAAGGAAATGGGGTAGTGTATGAATTAATGGGAAGGAGTTGGAATGAGTGGGGTAGAAAAAAAGAAAATTATAAGGGAAAGAGAAAAGCGGTAATAGAATGGAGGGGGGAGGCTCATGTTGACAGTGACAAGGGAAGGGGGGAGAAGGAAAGATAGGAAGAGAAAATACAGAAGGGTAATAAGGGAAAGGAATAGTGAATAGTGTGGCACAAGAGAGGAAGAGAAAAGCGGTAAGGAAAGAAAAGAAGAAAGAAAGAAAGAAGAAAGAAGAAGAAAAGAAGAGAAAGAAGAAAAAAAGAAAGAAGAAAGAAGAAGAAGAAGAAAAGAAGAAAAGAAGAAAGAAGAAAGAAGAAAGAGAAGAAGAGAAGAAAGAAAGAAGAAGAAGAAGAAGAAGAAGAAGAAGAAGAAGAAGAAGAAGAAGAAGAAGAAGAAGAAGAGAAGAGAAGAAAGAAAGAAATAAAAAAGAAAGAAAAAAAGAAAGAAAGAAATAAGAAAAGAAAGAAAAGAAGAAAGGAGAAAAGAAGAAAGAAAGAAAGAAGAAGAAGAAGAAGAAGAAAGAAAGAAGAAAGAGAAGAAAGAAGAAATAAAAGAAGAAGAAAAGAAGAAAGAAATAAGAAAGAAGAAAGAAAAGAAAGAAGAAAGAAGAAAGAAGAAGAAGAAGAAAAGAAAAAGAAGAAGAAGAAGAAGAAAAGAAAGAAGAAGAAGAAAGAAGAAAGAAGAAGAAGAAGAAGAAGAAGAGAAAGAAGAGAAGAGAAAGAAGAGAAGAAAGAAGAAGAAGAAGAAGAAAGAAGAAGAGAAGAAGAGAAGAAAGCGGGAATGAGATCATTGACTTTGGGGTAAGTGTACTGGAGAAGAAAAAGAGAAAAGGATGAAAAAATAGAGACGGGGAGATATGGAGAGCAGGTGAATAGAGAGGAAGATGGGGAGGCGGGAGGGGAGAGGAAGAGGAGGAGGAGCAGCTTGAGAACAGAGAGGGGGCTGAGAAAATTAGTGAGGAGGTATAAAGAGGTGAGATGAGAAAAAAAGATAAAAGGAGGAGAAACCAGAGACGGAGAGATATGGGGAGGAAGGTAATAGAGAGGAGGTAGAGAAACGAGAATGCGGATGAGAAAATATAGGGAGAAGGGAACATATGAGCAGGAGGAAATAGAGGAGGATGAGAAATTTGCTGAGATGGGGAAAAGGCACAGGAGACGAAAAGGAAAGGAAGAGATAAGAGAGACGGGGAAATATTAGTAAGATAAGAAGTAGAGGGGCGGGTAAAAAAGAGAGGTAGATAAGAAGCTGGGAGAAGGGAGAAGGGGAGAAGGGGATAGAGGGGAGGGGGAGATAACAAAATCGGGAAGGAGGGGGAAAAGAAGGGAGAAAAGCGGAAAGAATGTGAAAAAGAGAAGAAGAAGAAGAAGAAGAAGAAGAAGAAGAAGAAGAAAGAGAAACAACAAAAATAAAAACAACAGGTAGAAGAGGATTGTAAAATCAAGAGGGATGAAGAGAAAAGAAGAAGAGAAGAAGAAGAAGAAGAAGAAGAAAAGAAGAAGAAGAAGAAGTAAGAAGAAGAAGAAGAATAAGAATAAGAAGAAAAAGAAGAAGAAGAAAAGAAGAAGAAGAAGAAGAAGAAGAAGAAGAAGAAGAAGAAAAAAGAAGAAGAAGAAGAAGAAGAGAAGAGAAACAACAAAATAAAACAACAGTAGAAGAGGATTGTAAAATCAAGAGGGATGAAGAGAAGAAGAAGAAGAAGAAGAAGAAGAAGAAGAAGAAGAAGAAGAAGAAGAAGAAGAAGAAGAAGAAAGAAAGGAAGAAGAAGAAGAAGAAGAAGAAGAGGGTGGCTATAAGAAGATCGGTGAGTTTGGGGTACGTGTAGAGAGGAGGAAGAGTAGGAGGAGCAGGATAAGAAAAGAGAGGGGAATGAGAAAATAAAGACGGAGAAATATGGGGTGCAGCAAAATAGAGAGGAGGAGGAGGAGGAGGAAGATGAGAGGAAGGAGAAAATAGAGACAGATATAATAGGGAGGTTCGATTCTTGATCAAATCGCGAAAGCAACATCCCACAAGAAAGCAGCTATACGGCCACCTGCCCCCTTTTACACAAACCATCCGAGTAAGGCGAACAAGACATGCCGGACTCTGCTGTAGAAGTAAGGACGATCTAATAAGTGTCGTTCTTCTGTGAAAACCGGCACATGGACATACGAGAGCGGGCCGTCTAGCAAAAACCTACATAGATCAGCTATGTGCGGATACAGCATGCTGTGCGGTGGACCTCCTGGGGTCAATGTGTGATAGGGATAGTTGGCGAGAGATTGTCATGGATATTTGCGCTGCTGGCACGACATGATGATGATGATGATGATGATATGAGGAGGATGAATAGAGAAAAGGAAGGGAAAATAAGGGAGTAAGACAATAAAAATGATGATGATGATATGAGGAGAATGGGGATGAGACAAAAATGATGATGCTGATGATGATGATATGAAGAGGATGGGGATGAGGAGGAGCTGATGAATAGAGAACAGGAAGGGATCAGAAGGGAGTAAGACAAAAGAGGGGAGCTAAATTCTGCGAGGAAGGGGAAAGACAAGGAGAAAAGAGAAAATATGGAGAAAATATAGACAGAGTGATAGAGGGGAAGAAGAGAATAAAAGTCGTCGGGGTCTCCTAAAGTCGGTATTAACCAATCATCGAGGGAGTCTATACCCTTTTCACTAGCGCTAGACAAAGAAGATTGTTTTGGTATCTGAGGTGGAGCGCCACACCTACCATAAACTCCTCACTTTACTGCACAGGTACCTATGCTACTCATACGATGAGTTGGCTAGGGCCGGTATCGAACCCGGAACCTTGTGGTTCCTAGTCCGAAGCTCTACCAACTGAGCTAAACCGGACCTTAAAATGGAGGGAAAACAGAAGAAGAGATAGAAAGATAATTGGATCGAGAAAAATGAAGACGACTAGTTTGCAACGAAAAAATAATGAAGTATAAATTAAAATTGGGGCGGGAAAAAATTCGAGGGGGGAATTTAATTTGATTGTAAAAGTTACGAGTGTAATGGATGTTTGGCGCGGAAAAATGACGCCATACTTGTTAGTTTTTAACTATTCATTTGGAATCATTAGATACACTTTGGGATCATTATTTTCTTCCTTCCATTCTTCCTTTTTTTCCTTCTTTTGTACTATCCTTCCTTACTGCAATCGATCTTTCGTTTTTCCTTCGTTTTTCCCTTCCTACCTTACTTACTATTTTCCTTCATTTCAATTTTCCTTCCTTCCTTCCTTCAGTCCTTCTTTCTTTCTTTCCCTCCTGTCTTCCTTCTACTTTCCTTCCCGTATTCCTTCAGTTCTTCTTTCTTTCCTTCGTTCATACTTTCCTTCCTTCAGTCCTTCTTTCTTTCATTCCTACTTTCCTTCCTTCATTCCTACTTTCATTCCTTCCTTCAGTCCTTCTTTCTTTCTTTCCTTCCATCGACATTCTCCCTCCCCCTTTCAGCCCTTCTTTCTTTCATTCCTTCCTTTCTGCTTTCCTTCCTTACTTACTTCTTTCCTTCTTCCCTTCCTTTCTTTTGTCCTACTTTCCTCCCATCTTTCCTTCTTCCCGTTCTTCCTCTCTTTCTCCTTCCTTCTGTACTTCATTTATTATTTCCTTCTTTCCTTCTTTTCTCCCTGCCTTCTTTCTTACTTTACTTCCTTCTTTCTTTGTTTCCTTGATTCTTTCCTTCTTCCTTCTTTCTTTTCTTCCTTCCTGTCTTCCTTGTTCCCTTTCATCCATTTTTCCTACTTTTTTCCTTCTTTCCTTCCTACTTTCCTTTCTTTCTTCCCATTCTTCCTTCTTTCCTACTTTCCTTCCTTCTTTCTTTCTTTCTTTCTGCCCATTCTTCCCTCCTTCCTACTTTTCCAACTTCCTTCCTTCTTTTTCTTTCCATCTTTCCTTCTTTCTTTTTTCCGATTCTTCCTTCCTTCCTTCCTTCTTTCTTTCTTCCGATTCTTATTTCCTCCAACTTTCCTTCCTTCCTTCTGTATTTCCTTTATTATTTCCTTCCTTCTTTCCTGCCTTGCTTCTTTCCCTTATCCTTCCTTCTTTACTTCCTTCCTTCCTTTGCTCTTTCTTTCTTCCCTTCCTTCCTACTTTCCTTCCCTCGTTTCTTTTTTCTTCTCAATATTCTTTTCTTCTTTCTATTCTTTCTTTTTGT
>CM042166.1:25602837-25612837 GCA_023376005.1 Doryteuthis pealeii | reverse complement strand
TTGAACATGGATTTGTGGTGACAGTTGCTTTCTTTCTCAGGAGAAGAAAATATTTTAAAAATATAACAAACACAGGATGTTATGATTAGGGGAAACAATTTTATGTATCAATACTTAAGTATTTCGGTATTATACCATCTTCAGGACACTGTTAAGGAATGTTTTTTGTGAGGGACAAAATGAAAGATGTTAAGTGTATAGTGAATGTGTGAATATGATGTTATTAACCGTTAATTTTTATATGCGCGTGTGCTTACGAAAGCTGATGACGTGATCATTGCATGTGCAAAAATGGAAAGTGAAGATCATAGGATGACGCATACAGACACGTGAATAAGCGGAGAACGAAAAGCTAACAAAGATATGACGTATTTTAACATCTTTCATTTTGTCCCTCACAAAAACATTCATTAACAGTGTCCTGAAGATGGTATAATACCCAAATACTTAATTATTGACATATAAAATTGTTTCCCCTGATCATAACATCCTGTGTTTATTATATTTTTAAAATATTTTCTCCTCATATGGAAGAAATCAACTGTCACCACAAAACCATGTTCAAGAAATATAAGTACATCCAAATGTAGGTATATCTGGTTACTAATAGATCACAAACAAAAAGAAACAAAATGGATAGTACAAGTCTGCTCATACACTCAAGTTTTAAACTCAGATATAAGTAATTTAATTCCATGCAAATACTTACCCATAACAAAATCCTCATTCCCACACGTCAGCCACTTCCATCGGAAACAGGGGGCAGAACAGAAACATCCAAGCCAACCAATCCGTGAGCTAGATGAAAACACAACCTGTCCTCAAAAATACCACATGTTCAAGAAATATAAGCATATCCAAATGGAGGTTAGAAAAATCTAGGAGGGTAGATCATATTTAGAGAGATGGGTACACTTGACTCTCATTGGGATGAGTTCCAGATAATTGGTTTTTTTTCTTTTAAAATCTGATCTAGTCTTTTTTAATTATGGGTTCCCATATTGTATTCATTTCTGTGCTCGGTCTACTTAACAACCGACTACAGCCTATCATATGAGCTGATTCTTTGAGGCGTCTTCCCGAGTCCGACAAGAAAAACCTGAATAATGCCGCAGGGCATATCGGCCGAAACGTTGTACGGATAATAATGAAGATGAGGACAATAGTCCAAATAAGCTTCATTTCAAACATTCAGAAAAATATTAATATATCAGTATATCAAAAAGGACACCCCACTTGTTTAATTAGTAAGGTTCTGCAAAAAATAGTTTAATGATAGCAATAATATTTCCGTATTTCTATAAACGGAGCTCTGAAGATACAAATTGAAATTGGGAAGTCAGTTATTCGGTGTGTGCATACAAAAAATAAACAATTCTTGAAAATTGGCATGTATTAACTTGTCAATTTTTTGATTTCAATAGGATTGCCTTTGTTTTTTTTAAGTATTGGGGTAACGATTCCATGTATAAATCAAAACCCAGTGTTACAAGAGTGGCGGTGAATGAATGTATATCTGTGCCAAACCCAACAAGAAATGTGTTGTATGTATTCACAATCTTTGGAAAAGACATACACCTTGAGCTTCCTGCAAGTGTATAGAAACTGAATACTGGTGCTGCGAGTCTGAAGAAACATTGTGTTCGAACAGTAAAAACACCGCTGTCGGCTGCGGTTGTAGAATACACCGACTGCTCCCCAAGAGAGAAGTTAGAGCCCCTCAATAGGGTCACCTGTTGGCTGTTGGTGAGGACTCATTAGGCTTAAGGATGGAAACCTGGTGGCTGGTCACTCTATGAATTGGAGCTTCGCCATCAGATAGAGTTTAACATCATACCCAGGACATTACGAACCTCAACAACCGCCTTCTACTACATATATTATAGAAAGGGTTGGGTTGCCATGAGGGTAATAGTGTTGGGATAACGATATACGTGCTAGGGGCTGACGTGACCAGCTGATTGTTTCGAGTGGGCCTCACCGACAATCCGTCTAGCCTAAGTAAGGGCCAAAGTGGATATTGCAAGTAATGGAGTGCTCAGCCACCAAGATTCTGTCCTGAAGCAATACAGGACGTCAGTCATGACCAACAGGTGGCCTCAGGTAAAGTCAGTGTATTATACTGCCCCAGTTGACAGGGTGGTTCCATCTATGGGTAAAAAAATATTTTCAAGAACGTACAAAAAATCCTTTTCATAACCAACTACAAAAAATGTTATTTTCTTAAAAATTTAAAAAATGATTTTTGTAGTTCAAGTGCTAGGGCTTGACTTGTCTAGTCGATTGATCGGAGTGGTCGTCTATGACTGCCCGTCTATCTTAAATAAGGACCTAAGTGGAGTGTTGCATGTCATGGATTGCTCAGCAACCAGGGTTCCATCCTTAAGCATCACGAGTCGCCGCCCACGAATAGCTGGCTCCATGGGGGGGGGTTTTAAACTTCTGTTGAGGTGCAGTACGTGTACTTTGAAGCCCCAACTGATAGGGCTGTAAAGAGAGAAGAGAGAGAGAAAGAGAGAGAGAGAGAGAGAGAGAGAGAGAGAGAGAATCTGCGTGTTAGCAAGAGTTAATGATGATGTTACTAATAAAAAAAACTTCTAAAGCAATTTACAATTACAGAGACACTTTACTGAGATAGAAAAAAAATCTAGTTACACCTTTTTTTTAAAGAATTCAAGGACTTAATGAATTGGTTTTCTGTTTGATGTTTTAGATGAATTTTAAAGTGGAGATTTACGTTAACCTTTCCTTGCAAAAACAGAATCAATTCTTTCATTATAATTATATTTCGGAAAAAAGACTCGAAGATTAGATATATTGATTAAACCTTGTTTCTTGAAAATAGTGTGATAAGTGATGAATTAACTATAAAATAGAAACCGTCTATATTTATTTCCTTATCTCAACGTTATCATTTATATATATATATATATATATATATATATATATATATATATATATATAGTATTTGATACTAATCTTAATCTCAGAATTAGAGAAAGTTTATCAATAGCTAAGTTTCACCCTCGCATAAACAGTAGATTAGAATTAAACACTGAATATATAATTTGTTAACATATACATTCCATAAACACACACACACACACACACACACACACACACACACACACATATATATATATATATATAAAGAAATAAAAAATAAATAAATATACAAATAAATGAACGAATAAATACAAGGAATGACATTGAAATTGGTTGAACAACGGATATCACGGCTCTTCCACGTGACGTTATAACAAAAAACACACAAGACCGCCTCCATTTCAAAAACAGTCTCTGAAGATGAAGTTTCTTCCAAATTGATTAGACACTGGACATTATTTTATTTTATTTTTTATTCGCATTGTAATTGCCTTCTTAGTATAAATAGGGCCGGGTTAGCTCAGTCGGTAAAGCGTTCGGCTAGAAACCACATAGTTCCTAGTTCGATTCCGGTCCTCGCCAACTCAGCGTATGAGTAGCACAGGGATCTGTGCAGTAAAGTGAGGAGCTGATGGTAGGTGTGGCGACACACCTCAGATGCCAAAACAATCTCCTTGGTCTAGCGCTAGTGAAAAGGGAATATACTCCCTCGCTGATTGCTGATACCGACTTTAGGCCGCCCCGACGACTTTACTTTTATATATATATATATTAAAAATGGTTGCTAGCCTAGCTCATTAACCATTACTCTACCCAGGGCATCCAATTCATCATTTGTTATTCTTTCACTTACATATACTAGAATATGAATTTATTTCGACATATTGTCTCTTCAGTCTTAATATATATATATATATATATATATATATATATATATATATATATATATAAACACACGTATATATATATATATATATATATATATATATATATATATCGTTTCATTACCCCTGGCTGAGGACTTAGATTGGTTTCCGTTCGACAAAGAAGATCCTTGCTTTTACTAAACTAAGCAAAAAACGAAATCAATCCTCTGCGAATATTTACCGAATTCCCCAAGATTTTCGCGGGCCTATAGTCAATGGCACCAGACAATATTTGGTCTGGAAGCAAATCAAAGACACACTTGTAAGCATCGATCTGTTTGAGATTGGAGTCCATCCCGGTGCAAATCGATATCGATCCAATTTGTTTGTTTACGTTCTCACTGAATGAGAACAAGTGGAAAGGTTTCCAATATTGTAACAAACAGACAAACAAAAACAAAAATATAATACTGATACCCTACCGAATATTGTCGTAGGGTACAAGAATTTCTAGAATGGATGTCTGTGTAGGGGAGGGGGTTAATAGTTCCAGACCCATTCCGGGTGAGTTATTTATTTTCTTATTTAAGTGTTCAGTTCACTCTTTATGGGATCGTTCTCTGAGTAATTAAGAATGAAAAAACATTTTTTTTTTATTTTAATACAAAGAAGGTAATATATATTTTGAACTGTTTGTTTGGTTTGTTTTGTTTTACGGCATATCAACCTCAGTGGGTCATTTAATGCCGATAAAGTTTTGAAATAAATCAATTCTTAATGGATAATTCAATTTTTTTATGAATGCATTTTTCTATTTAACCCATAGATGGGACCCTAACAGGTACTACCACTCCTGGTCCGAGTGGACCAGGGAACAATGGTGATGAAGAGGTGCTCCACATTCCTCAACCTCCAAAACTGGAACCTCACCATCAGATAGAGTTTAACGTCATTCCCAGGACATGTAGACCTGCAGCCACCGCCTTCTAGCACCCATATGATAAAAAAGGGTTGGGGCTTGCCATAAGGACAATGGGGGGGGGGGAATCATATAGGTGCTAGGGTTTGACGTGACCAGCCGATTGGTCGGAGGGGCCTCTCCGACCGCCTGTCTAGCCCAAGATAGGGCCAAAGTGGAGTATTTCATGTTATGAACTGCTTATCCACCTGGGCTCTATCCTTAAGCATCACGGGTCGCCACCCACGGCCAGATGGCATTTTTAATATTATTGTAAGCATTACACTATAGTCAGAATATTTTTGGCTTCCTCCTATGCAAAACAATATGATATCTATACAAGTAAATCAAAATCCTTTTTGCTTCAATATAACATTGTTTTACACTTAACAGGTGGCCCCATTGAGGGAGTCTTAACCCTCTGCAGAGGTGCAGTCGGTGCATTCTAACGCCGCAGCCGACAGGGTGGGTCTCTGTAGGGGACGGGGTGAATAGTACCAGACCCATTACCGGTGAGTTATTTATTTTTTTCTCTAAGTGTTCAGTTCACTCTTTATGGGATCATTCTCTGAGTAATTAAGAATGAAAAAAAATGTTTTTTTATTTTATTTTAATACAAAGATTATATACAAATATATATATACATATTATAATATATGTATATTATATATACATATACATATATAAAAGGGTTTTGTAATTTGCTTGAAGCATTGTGTATATATTGGTTTGTTGGTTGGTTTTGAAGGCTGTCACAATGCGAGTGTAAAGAAAAAAGAAGGTAACTATGATGTTTTTTGTTAACCTGTCATTTATTTGTCAATATTTCGGGAAGAAATTCCCATCCTCAGAAGAATACTGGAACTGAAGTTGTCCTAGCGGCTGCTAGATTCGTTCTGTCTTGGTTCTTCCAAATTCTGTGTGTGTGTGTGTATGGTTGGGCTTGCTTATGTGTGTGTTTGTGTGTATAAGTGTGTGTGTGCGCGTGCTTGTGTGTGTAAATGTAAGCGTATGTGTGTGTGTGCATGGTGCTTATGTCTGTGTGTCTGATCATTTCTTTTTATTTTATTTTATTATTATTCCAGATTTGATTCGCCTCTAAGCAAGGTCTTATTTTTATTTTATTTTATTTTATTTTTTTTTGTTTGCTTATTAACAGGATCATCTGATCTCTTTTTTTTATTGCTATGTGTCTGAGACTAACATTCCAGATATTCCAGTATTCTTCTGAGGATGGGAATTTCTTCCCGAAATATTGAGAAATAAATGACAGGTTAACAAAAAACATCATAGTTACCTTCTTTTTTCTTTACACTCGCATTGTGACAGCCTTCAAAACCAACCAACAAACCAATATACATATATATATACATATACATATATATACAAATATATATATTAATACAAATATATATATTTTGAACTTTTGACTTCATCTTTGTTATGTATGAACACAACGTTCAGTCCAATGTAACTTAAAAAAGGAAAAAATGAAGTGTTGCATGTCATGGACTGCTCAGCCACCAGGGTTCCAACCTTAAACATCCCGAGTCACCACTCACGCTCAACAGGTTGGCTCCATTGATGGGAGTGGGTCTTATACTGCTGTAGGGGTGCAGTAGGTGGATTCTGAAGGCCCAATTGATAGGGCTGGAAAGAGAGAGAGAGAGAGAGAGAGAGAGAGAGAGAGAGAGATAGAGAGAGAAGAGAGGAGAGAGAGAGAGAGAGAGAGAGAGAGAGAGAGAGGGGGCGGCTTGTTAGCACGAGTTAATGATGATGTTACTAATAAAGAACTTCTAATGCAATTTACAATTACAGAGACTCTTAACTGAGATAGAAAAAAAACTGTTTGATATGTTTACTTAATGATGTATACCCAAACATCGGATATATTTATATTATTAAAAATATTTTTATTTTTTAATCTAGTTTTGGGGTCATTCGTCGGTCACATTACTGGCACCCCGCTTAGTGTTTACTCTTCCAAATTTTTAACCTTTGTAGCCTAAGTATGGACCAAAGAAGACTTCTCATGCATCGGGGTTCTATCGGGTCACCACACTCATGCAACAGGTGGCCCTATTGGGGGTGGGGTCTCAGAACTCAGCAGAGGCCCAATCTGTGTATTTTAAAGCCCTCAGCCGACAGGGCTGTTAGTCTCTGGGATATAATGTAGACCTTACTGGCGGAACAGTGGTAATTGATACGTAATGTCTATGCAACCCTTTGTTCTACAATGGTAATTGATACCTAAGTCTATGCAACCCCTGGTTTCTACAATCGTTAATGATACGTAATGTCTATGCAACCCTTTTTGGTTCTACAATGGTAATTGCATACGTAATGTCCTATGCAACCCTTTTGGTTCTACGATGGAATTGTACGTAATGTCTAATGCAACCCTTTTGGTTCTACAATCGTAATGATACGTAATGTCTATGCAACCCTTTTGGTCTTAAAATCGGTAATTGATACGTAATGTCTATGCAGCCCTTTTGTTCTACAATGGTAATTGATACGTAATGTCTATGCAACCCTTTGGTCTACCAATCGTAATTATAGAATGTCTATGCAACCCTTTTGGTTCTACAATGGTAATTGATACGTAATGTCTATGCCACCCTTTTGGTTCTACAATGGTAATTGATAACGTAATGTCTATGCAACCCTCTTGGTTCTACAATCGTAATTGATACGTAATGTCTATGCAACCCCTTTTGGATTCTACAATGGTAATGATACGTAATGTCTATTTTGGTTCTACAATGGTAATTTGATACGTAAATGTCTAGCACCCTTTTGGTTCTACAATGGTAATTTATACGTAATGTCTATGCAACCCTTTTGGTTCTACAATCGTAATTGATACGTAATGTCTATGCAACCCTTTCTGGTTCTACAATGTAATTGATACGTAATGTCTTGCAACCCTTTGTTCTACATGGTATCCGTAATTCTACAACCTTTTGTTCTAAATCTGTATTGATACGTAAATGTCTATGCAAACCCTTTGGTTCTACAATGGTAATGTGATACGTAATGTCTATGCAACCCTTTTGGTTCTACAATGGAATTGATACGTAATGTCTATTGCAACCCTTTTGGTTCTACAATGGTAATTGATACGTAATGCTATGCAAACCCTTTTGGTTCTACAATGGTAATTGATACGTAATGTCTATGGCCACCCTTTTTTGGTTCTACAATGGTAATTGATACGTAATGTCTATGCAAACCCTTTTGGTTCTACAATGGTAATTGATACGTAATGTACTATGCAACCCTTTTGGTTCTACAATGGTAATTGTACGTAATGTCTATGCCACCTTTTGGTTCTACAATGGTAATTGATACTCGTAATGTCTATGCAACCCTTTTTGGTTCTACAATCGTAATTTGATTACGTAATGTCTATGCAACCCTTTGGTTCTAAAAATGGTAATTGATACGTAATGTCTATGCAACCCTTTGGTTCTACAATGGTAATTGATACGTAATGTCTATGCAACCCTTTTTGGTTCTACAATGGTAATTTTGATACGTTAATGTCTATGCAACCCTTTTTGGTTCTACAATGGTAATTGATACGTAATGTCTATGCAGTCCTTTTGGTTCTACAATGGTGATTTGATACGTAATGTCTAGCAGCCCTTTGGTTCTACAATGGTAATTGATACGTAATGTCTATGCAACCCTTTTGGTTCTACAATGGTAATTGATACGTAATGTCTATGCAGCCTTTTGGTTCTACAATGGTTAATTGATACGTATGTTTCTATGCATCCCCTTTGGTTCTACATTTGGTAATTGATTACGTAGTCTATGCACCCTTTTGTTCTACAATCGTAAATTGATACGTAATTGTCTATGCAACCCTTTTGGTCTACAATGGTAATTGATACGTATGTCTATGGCAACCCTTTGGTTCTACAATGGTAATGATACGTAATGTCTATGCTTTTGGTTCTACAATGGTAATTGATACGTAATGCTATGCAACCCTTTTGGTTCTACAATGGTAATTGAACGTAATGTCTATTGCACCCTTTTGTTTCTACAATGGTAATTGATACGTAATGTCTATGCAGCCCTTTTGGTACTACAATGGTAATTGATACGTAATGTATATGCAGCTCTTTTGGTTCTACAATGGTAATTGATACGTAATGTCTATGCAGCCCTTTTGGTTTCTACAATGGTAATTGATACGTAATGTCTATGCAACCCTTTGGTTCTACAATGGTAATTGATTACGTAAATGTCTATGCAGCCCTTTTGGTACTACATTGGTAATTGATACGTAATGTATATGCAGCTCTTTTGGTTCTACAATGGTAATTGATACGTAATGCTATGCAGCCCTTTTGGTTCTACAATGGTAATTGATACGTAATGTCTATGCACCCTTTGTTCTACAATGGGTAATTGATACGAATGTCTATGCAGCCCTTTTGGTACTACAATGGGTAATTGATACGTAACTGTATATGCCAGTTTTTGGTTCTACAATGGTAATTGATTACGTAATGTCTATGCAGCCCTTTTGGTTCTAACAATGGTAATTGATACGTAATGTTATGCAACCCTTTTGGTTCTACAATGGTAATTGATACGTAATGTCTATGCAGCCCTTTTGGTTTCTACAATGGTAATTGATACGTAAATGTCTATGCAAACCCTTTTTGGTATCTACAATGGTAATTGATACGTAATGTCTATGCAGCCCTTTTGGATTCTACAATGGTAATTGATACCGTAATGTCTATGCAACCCTTTTGGTTCTTTACAATGGTAATTGATACGTAATGTCTATGCAACCCTTTATGGTCTACAATTGGTAATTGATACGTAATGTCTATGCAACCCTTTTGGTTCTAACAAGGTAATGATACGTAATGTTCTAAATGCAGCTTTTGGTTACTACAATGGTATATTGATACGTAATGTCTATGCACTCTTTTTGGTTCTACAATGGTAATTGATACGTAATGTCTTATGCAACCCTTCTTGGTTCTACAATAGCAAAGTAAATTGATACGCTCCACATGTCAATGCAACCACTTATGGCTATACTCACATGGTAGCATTAAGATCAACATAAAAAAAAATTAGCATCAAAATAAAATGCAAACACACCCATATAATATAGTTAAAAGTATCCAAATAACCCAACTGAGAAATTGATCACCCGCAAAATAAGATCTATGCAAACCAATATAATAGGTAAATTCTCAAACAACATAAAATAAACAACAAACAAACCCACGCTGCCGAGAAACCAGACAAAAGC
>CM042166.1:25580233-25600233 GCA_023376005.1 Doryteuthis pealeii | reverse complement strand
TTTCCTTTTGATCTCAAGTAAAAGGATTTGGTTTAGTTTGTTGGATTTTACGGCATGTCAACTCTTAGTGTGTTATTTTATGCTAAAGTACTACAACTTTTATTCAAGATACTACAACTCAAAATTAGATTGGACCTAGGAGTAATGGCAATGAAGGGGTTCTCCACACTCCGAAAATCTCTAAAACTGGAACTTCACCATTTGATTGAGTTTAACGTCATACCCAGGACACCAAGACCCTCAAGTACCACCTTTTAACACATTATATGATAATATATGAAGGCGCAAGGTCTAATGTTTAGAGTCGTAGGAAATGGATTCGCCGACTCCAGTTCAATTCCTGGACGACGCTGTTTTCATTTTACATGGCGCTAATACCCTTGAGAATGGTATTAATCCAATTCTTCCTCCAGCTAAGCGTAAATAGCAGGGTAGACTTGTCTCTTTAACCATGGCTAGATAACCAGTCTAGGAGAAGGAAACCTGTTAAATTCTGCCTGTATCACATCCTCCAGCAAGTTTAGTATAAAGCTATTTTAAGTGTGTCCCTCCTAGTTCTCTATTAGCTATTATTTTTGCTTTTTGTACTTGTTGATTATTTTTGCTTGTTTTCTTGTTTTTTGCCTGTACTATCTATTAATAATAAGAATCTATGAGTATATATATTATATATATATATATATATATATATATTATATATATATATATATATATATAAGTTAAAAGAAAGGAAATGAATCCGACGATATGAGTATAGTAAAAAGAATATGAAAACACCACAAAATGCTGTTAAAGTGAAATATGTTATAAAATGTTTTCACTTAACAGCATTTTGTGGTGTTTTCATATTCTTTTTACTATATATATATATAAATATATATATATATATATTATATATATATATATATATATATGAGGGTGATGATATGTATGAATGTGTGTGCTTGTGTGTAAAAATATAATTGCTAATAATTTTTATTTATCAGCAAAAAATAAACCCACATAAATTTATTCTTGGCTTTTTATGGGGTCTCATACATACATGAATATATATATATATATATATATATATATATATATATATATATATATATATATATATATATGTATATATTTGTAAAAAATTGAAAGATAGATAAATAAAAGTTAACAGTAGAATAGACAGAAATATATTAACAGACAAATATATATTGATAAATATGAAAAGAATCATACACACACACACACACACACACACACACACACACACACATATATATATATATATATATATATATATATATATATATTGATAGACTAGAATAGATACGTTCTAACATAATAGATAGATTTATAGATAGACATGAACAATGCACACGTTATGTAACATTTTGTACGAAGTAAAAATCTGAGGATTTCAGGCGATAATCAATAATTTCCAGCGCAACGGTAAAAAAAAAAAAAAAAACTTTCTTATCGAATTAAATGGAAAATAAAAGAATTTCTTTTCACATTTTTATTTATGCAGCGTTGTCAAAAACAACAGTGACTTTTATTTGAAAAGCATTCTACAAAACAAGAATTGGGCTGACTTCTGATATAGGTCGGAAAATTAAAACGGAATTTTTTTTTGGTTGGTACCCAATGACAGTTCAACTACAGTCTATGAATTAACATTTTACGAATTGGGTTAGGGTTTTAGAGGATTAAGGTTGTTTTTAATTATGTATTGCTTAAAAAAATAAACACCAAAAAACCCAATTTACTATACATTTAATTAACCATTGAAATTAATTATTGAATCTATTATTGAGACAGTTGTTTGGGTTAATATTGCAATGTATAATTTCAATTAAACTTAGTTTAAAAATATATACTTTTCAACATTAAATGTATAGTAATTTCGTTTTTTTTTAAGCAATACGTAATTAAAACATTCTTAATCCCCTAAAACCGTAACCAATTCGCAAAATGTTAATTCCTAGACTGAAGTTAAATGTCATTGGGTACCGCTAAAAAACTTTCCGTTTTAATTTTCCGACCTAAATCAGAGGTCAGCCGAATGGTGTAATGGTTATAACCGTAGGAAATTGCCCTGTTTGCTGGGGTCTTTAGAATACACGACTGCACCTCTGTAGAGGGGTAAGACCCCCCACACACACACACACAACGGATTGGATGTGGGTAGCGACCCGTGATGCATAGGGACGAACTCCTGGTGGCTGAGCAGTCCATGACATGCAAAGCTCCACTTTGGCCCTTATTTAGAATAGACGGTCTGTCAGAGAGGCCCCCTCAATCAATCGGGGGATTTCGTCAAGCCCTAGCACCTAATTGTATGTCCCAACTCTTTTTATCATATATGGGCTAGGGTAGACTGAACTCTTTAACTTTGTCAAGGTAAGCAGTATAGGAAAATGGGAAAATCGAAGAAGGGTTTATATATATATATATATATATATATATATATATATATATATAGTAAAATTACCAACCTTTCCGCAGGAGCAGGATGGGACACGAGTTCAATATCTTACGCGAAGTTTACCGGGTTTGAATTCTGAGTTTTCCTTCTCCTAGACAGATTACCTAGCCAAGGTTAGGGCCCAGTCTGTCCTGCTATTTACTCATAGCTAGAGCGAGAGTAGTTGGATTCATACCTTTCCCAAGGGTATTAGTGCTATGAAATACGAACAGCTTCGTCCAGGATTTCAACTCTGGTCGACGAGTCCATTTCTTACGACTCTTACAACACTTACAACACGCACCACTTTATATATATATATATATATATATATATATATATATATATATATATATATATATATATATTCATGTAGGTAGGATTTTTCCATGTTGGTTTAACCCAGCTGATGCAGGTAGACCATAAGGAGAGCTCAATGGGCCTAATACTAATGAATGGAAGGACACACACGTGAAATCGACTGCTATTAATCGGTGTCTCGATTAATTCCGTGGATTTAACCCTGAAGATCATTATGGTGAAACTGGAGTAGGTTATCTCTCGTACCCATTTTTTGATAAATTTGTTCTACTTAGTATTGAGCACTTTGTATTTGTTATATCGCTGACTTCCCCCTCTGAATTCTACACTTACTAACCATCGTGATCAAATTTACTGGTAAGTCAACCTTTCCTTTATATATATATATATATATATATATATATATATATATGTCATCTTTCGAAAAAAAATTATACACACACACACACAACCACACACCTAAAAAAAAATGCACAATGTTTCCTTTCGAACACACACATACACCATCCCATACCAACGCAGTAAATAGATATTTTGACGTCACATTTCAAAACCGTTCTTCTTTCAAACTTCAACAATTTTTAAACTGAATAACATATAACTACCTCTCGCTTTTCTCGTTATTCTGTGATAAATAATTTATCATCAACTTCCATATACCAACAAATGCCCTGAAGATGATCTAATTAATAGATCGAAACACTGCAGCGTCGGCCAATAAACTCGCCACTTAACCCATTTAAACCTGTATTTTTTCATTTTTCCTAATATACTACACACACACACACACACATATATATATATAATATATATATTATATATATATATATATATAATATATATTAATAGATTGTGGTACGAGCAAAATTTGAAAATGGTTTTAAAAAGCGTGTACATTGTGAGATGTTATAATAAATACAATTTCACAAAATTTTTTTTTAAAAAGATATCTTTTTTAATCATACCGTGACACTTGTTTGTACGACATTTTTTTTTACTTCCACATCTGCTGATTTTACACATTATTCCTCGTACAAACATGAGTGTCACGGTATGCTTCTCTGATGAGACGTGACCGAAAAAAAGATATCTTTTTCAGAGCAAAAAAAATTTGTGAAATTGTATTATTATAACATCTCACAATGCACAGGCTTTTTAAAACCATTTTCAAATATATATATATATATATATATATATATATATATATATATATTATATATATATATATATCACATCTTGACATGTTTAGCCTGGTGATATGTTGAATATGGTATCGCTGGATCTATATGGCATTTTGGTGAATGGTTTATTGGTGGCTTATGAAACCCATAAATCTACATTCGTAATAGTGTAGAATCCATTTCTTTGTACTCCACGTACCTTTAACTATTAAGCATACTTTTATTCCAAAGAATCCTTAATGCCGTCAGACTGTAGCTGTTCACATCCACCCCCAATCCACCCCGAAATTGTTGAATAAAATATGAGAAATGCTTGGAGAATAAAATATCTTTATTTCCATTGAGACTACAAAAGATGGCAGGGAACACAATAACATTTTAATACAGAATAAACTTTCAAGAAGAAAAAAAAACACAATGTGTCTCTTTTCTTTTTCTTTTCTTTATCTTTCTTTCTTTTTTTTGTTTTTTTGTCAAAATAGCCACCACCATTGTTTATGTATTCCCTCCGGGTATGAACACAAGCCTTAATGTAACTCTCATAAAAATCAGAGATATTCATTTTTCCACAGCAACAATGACAGCGTAGTTTTCACGAGAATTGTGTCTTTTATGTATTTACCTGACATCTCCAAATCGCCTTGCTCAGTATATACCGTATTTGACGGCATATAAGATACACGGGCATATAAAACGCACCCCTATTTAAGTAGGTTGGATTCATAAAAATAATATTTAGTGTATTTAAGCATATATGGTTGAAAACAGTCTAACTGTCAATTACACAAGCAGAAACATAGCTGTATAAAAGCAATTTGGCAGAACAGGCAAGCAATAAGCATACACAAGACATCTGAATAGCAGGAAATAATAATATAATAATAATAATATAATAATAATAATAATAATAATAATTAAAAAATGGGAAGAAAAATAATTATATGGACACTTCAAACGACAAATCGAAGAGGTTGCACATGGAAAGACATGGTTAAGAAAAGGAAACCTCAAAAGAGAAACAGAATCATTAATAATTGCTGCACAAAATAATGCCATAAGGACAAACTATATCAAAGCGAAAATTGATAAGACCCAACAAAAAAGTAAATGTAGACTTTGTGGTAATAGAGATGAGACTGTAAACCATATACTCTGCGAATATAACAAACTAGCACAACGAGAATACAAAACTAGACACGACTGGGTTGGTAAGGTGATCCACTGGGAATTATGCAAAAAATTAATTTTGACCATACAACAAAATGTTATATGCATAAACTAGAATCTGTTCTTGAGAACGAAACACAAAATTCTCTGGGACTTTGAAATTAAAACGGATCACCTTATCCCAGCAAGAAAACCAGACCTAGTGTTGATAAACAAAAAAGAAAGAACTTGTCAACTGTTGGATTTTGCAGTTCCAGCAGATCACAGGGTGAAGCTACAGGAAAATGAAAAAATGGACAAATATCTGGACCTTGTCAGAGAACTGAAAAAGTTATGGAATATGAAAGTGAAAGTGATACCAATTGTAGTTGGTGCACTTGGAACAGTCCCAAAAGATTAGAAAAGGGTTTGGAAAGTTTGGAAATCAGAGGAAGGATTGAAACCATTCAGAACACTGCACTGCTGCAATCTGCCAGAATACTTAGAAGAGTCCTGGAGACCTGAGGAGACTTGCTGTCACTCAGACTCCAGTGAAAAACCATCAGCTAATGCTGATGGGAAAACTCAAAAGGATTAATAATAATAATTAAAAAAATGGAAGAAAAACAATTATATGGACACTTCAAACGACAAATCGAAGAGGTTGTACATGGAAAGACATGGTTAAGAAAAGAAAACCTCAAAAGAGAAACAGAATCATTAATAATTGCTAAACAAAACAAAACAAAACAAAACAAAAACGAATTAGTATTGTTGTATTCCTATCTTAAAATTGAAGTGTACTTTACTTGTATTTCTTCGATAATTTTGTGTAGCTCTGTTATGGCTGTGATATCATCTTCTATTCTCTTTTCTTGCGTACATAGTATACCTGTATATTCATGGCTGCATACAGTTATACTTGTCTCCTTTAATGGATACCAAGCCATATAGGAGTAAGGGGAATGAAAGAGCTGACTCTGCAGCTTAATCGGCTCTAGATTTAATCCTGAAAATTTCCAGATACCATATATTGACTTGAAACCTAAAATTAATAGATTCCTTCATACAAAATGGCAACAACACTGGAATAACTGTATCCACAATAAACTCTTCCTAATCAAACCGACTTTGGGAGGCTGCAGACCAGCTTTAAGAAAGTCTAGAAAGGAACAAGTCATTATGTCCCGATTATGCATTGGTCATACAAAACTAACGCACTCTTATATACTCAAACAAGAACAACAACCACAATGTGAAACATGTCAAACACCCCTGACAGTTAAACACTTATTCATGGAATGCAGATTTTTTGCTCACATCAGAAACTGTTATTTTAAAGCAAACAATATGAAGACTTTGAAAATGTTAACATAGAGGATATTTTCTCCTTTTAAGGGAAATAAAATTATACCATAGAATATAGACATGAAACAATCAATGTCATAGATATAACCCCAATAATGCTAACACATTTTTAAAACAAATTACTAAAAGTATATATATGAATACACAATATGTTTACATCCTAGCCGTTAGGCATGACATAACCCCGGACGGGTTGATATGCCGTTAAAATCAATAAAGCAACCAACAAACCATTTACTGGAACATAGATATTTCTTCTATCTTGCTATCTTGCTATCTTAGCTTGGGCTGGATCTGTCTATATTTGAATCGGTAGATGTTTCTTAACCTGGGCTGGATCTTCTGTACAGGTGTTGTTTGTTCTGCGTTACGACACAAGACTTTTCTTTGTTTTGACCTTATTTATTTATTCATTTCTATTTTGGTAAACAGAGCTTTAATCTTAGCACTTTTTGAAACACCTTGTATTCTGAAAAAAAGAACGCTCCATTCATTGTTCATTTCTATCTTGGTAAATACAGCTTCAATCTCTATACTTTTATGACACACACACACACACACACACACAAACACACACACACACATATATATATATATATATATATATGTGTGTGTGTGTGTGTGTGTGTGTGTGTGTGTGAGTGTAAAATGAAACTGGAAGTGAATCCGACGGTATGTTGAAAGAATGAATAAAGGAAAGAAAGTGTAGAATGGATAATATAGGATATTTTAATCAATATTACTTACACGTGTTTCGATCAGGAGTTTTCCATGTGTACATTATTCAAACTATTATTATTTTTAAATAATCAAAGGAAATGAAATAATAATAATAGAAAAAATGTAGAAATGTTCCGCACACAAAGAAAATTCGACCTTCATCAGAGTAAATCCTTATTTAAAAAAAGAAAAAGTGTGTGTGTGTGTGTGTGTGTGTGTGTGTGTTTGATGACTTATTATATGCTCCCGTAACCCGGTAGAACTCTTTAGAAGGATTTTAATAAACTTTCACTGCCAGTTTTACGCAATGATCATCTGTTTACAGATTTGATCTCTCTGGGGGTCGTAGAGTAATACACAGATGTATATATTTAAAACAGTTAAAACACCGATCCTTAAACGGCAGCTGACGATGGCCTACAGGTTAACGGATTGGGCAGGTGTAAAGTCAGTCGGGTTCGCCCCTGGAGTTAGTTTGTTGTGTCTAGCTACACTGATGAGACGTGAAACGTCGAAACACGGTGTCTGTGGTTGACTTAGAAAAAGTCACCATGGGAATATAATCTAATTCTAAACAAAACGAAAAATCTAGGAAAGTCCGGTTGGTTTAGGGGTTACGGTCCTCAGCCTGTCAGCTTGGCAGTCAGGGTTCGAATCACGCACAAGGCGTCTTCCTATTATCGCTCTGCTGATGAGGCCTAATAGGCCGAAATGTACATACAGAGATTGATTTTTCACGATTTGTTTAGCCTTACATTTGAATAGGTATTCCAGCCTAATTAATTGATTATTAATTAATTAACTTTCAAAATTAGGTACGACACATATATATATATATATATATATTTATTTATTTATTCATATACACATGCTGAATGCAGTTTATGCCTTTTTCCGTCTTTACGCCTTATTTTGCATTAATTTCGAATTCTGTGATCAAAGAAACAATGAAAGAAAATTATAAAAGAAAACATCTTTGAATTTGCTATAAAAAAGCGGGAAAAATGGGCGGGAAATTCGGGCGGGAAGAATGTTTATTCGAGAAGGTTAATAGGAAACATTATGTAAAATCGAATTCTTCTTCAGTGTTTTTCATTTGTAAACACGGATGTTTTCAACTGGCAACACCTCACGTGCAAATAAACAAACAAACAACTAAATGGGTGGCCTACTGGGGACTGGGGGAAGGAATAGAATACAATATGCCGTAAGTTGTACCGTATAAAATCCACTGAATACATCCATAATAATTGTGCAAATTTTTCGATAAAAAAGCATTTTCGATTAATATTCTGATTTTAAAATTCGATGAAATAAAAAAAAAATATATCATAATCACCATCATCATCATATTCGTGTGGTCATTTTTAGGCTGGAGGAGATAGCAGTTTACAGTGTAGATCCCTTGTGGCATTAAGTTTTATCCGTGTTAAGCAGAATTCTTGTCCAATGTTAGGACGAGCAACTGAACGTCAGTCCTTCATGACCGTTAAATAGTTACTTAACTACGCATCCGAGCGTTATCTTTGGCCGATTCAGCCCACGCAGCCTCGAAGAGTCTATGAATTTAAGTTGAGACCCCCAGCACTCCTTATATACAAAATCATGGTGTGGTGTAATGGTTAAAGTCATGGGAAATGGACTCGTCGCACCGAGTTCAAATCCTGGACGTGGTAATTGCATTTCACTTAGCGCCAATACCCTTAGGAAAGGTATGAATCCTACTCTCCCTCCAGCTATGGGTAAATATCAGGGCAAACTAGGTTCTTTAACCATGGCTAGGTAACCAGTCTAGGAGAAGGAACACTCTAAATTCGAACCTGTTAAACTCCGCTTAAGAAATTGACCTTGTGTCGTGAGGAGGAGTTGGTATATATATATATATATATATATTAATTTTTATTGATTATGTATATAAAATTCGATACTATAGAAAATGAACTTGACAAGTGTAATCCCAACAAAGGATGGCTCGATAGAATACCGTACAGACTGTTTCGACTTTATTAAGTCTCATCATATATACTAACGATATATATATATATATATATATAATAAAAAGGCCTTAAATATATCGTGGTTATGGACCATACTCGCGAGTACACTATACGGATGAACTCTATACGGGTAGAGAATTAGGACCCACCTAGAATCACCTTGTATTGGTATATAGCAAAATTATCGGGCGTCCCACCATAGTGTAATGATTAGAAAGCTAGACTTGCGGATCCCTTGTTACTATATAGTGAGTTCGATCCTCACTGGGTGGCACATACTTGCGGCCTTGTGCCAAATCTAAGCTGTGCTTAGTTTTGGGGACATCTCACGTCGTGCAATGGTATAGCAAGCTAGATTTGAAGATCATTGTTAATGAGTTCGATTCTCATTGGGTGTCCCTTACTTCTGGCATTGTGCCACATCTAAGGTAAGCTTAGTAAATAACTATATACAAAATTATTCCAACAATCATCATCATCAACATAATCATCATCATCATGTCGCACTAGTATCATGGACATCCCTGTAAATCACCAACTGGCCCTATCATTCTTTGTCCTCGGGACGGCCTCCGTGCAGCATCAAATATCCGTGCAGAGCTAGTCAATGTAGATATTTGCTGGATGACCCACACTGTTACATAATTATCAGATTCCCAACACTTATGTACCATTAGTGTAGAAACCAAAATGGCAGTTATAATTTGCAGCCGGTGGCCTTGAAGGATTGAGTGACTCGGCTTGACCTCAGTCTGATCCTCCTTCTGGGGGATACCGTGAGAATCGGTGGAGAAGACCCTCTTCCGGTTTAGATTAGAAAGAGAGTTTAGTCAGTATCGGCCAAACCACGAAGGTGGTAAGTCGCGTTAAGCGCACTGCCGACTCGATCTGTGAATGTAGTCTGGTGGGGATTTCGGAATAAAATATGATCTAAAGCAAATCGAAGTCTTGTGTTATTATCTAAAAACTACCAATGACACAGGGCTTCTGATGAAGAGAAATCCCCAATGGAAGACCAGACACGTAGTCCCAAAGACGAAGTCCAGACGCTAGGAGAAGAACGTAAGATACCAAAGATGAGCAGAGGAATAACAGAAGTAAAGAGAGTATACAACAACACGAACGTACCCATGTGCTGGTCTCCATTGGAGAACGTCACTTATGTGTTCAACCTTGATTCTCCAGCAGTGTCCAGCTTGTTTTGTTCGTCTCGCTCGGATGGTTTACGTGATACGGGGCAAGTGGCCATACAATTGTGGGGTGTTGTTTACATGATTTATTCAAGATCGCACGCACCATTTCTTTTGCAGCTCCTATTACCTTATTCTCTAGATGCACGTCAGAATCTAAGTGGTGCAGCTATACAATAGTACTAATACAACTACGGCTTGGTAGAATTGTCGCGTTTAATTTTTTCAGTGAGATCAGATTTAAACAACAGTCAGCATATTATTTAACATAAAAGAAATATAAAGTTTCAAAAATTTTAAGAAATAAACAAAAAAAAACAACAAATGTCTAAAGTCGGTGGAGAGAGGAGTATTATCGTTATAAACCAGAAAGCGAGGGAGCCCCTCCCTTTTCCCAGTCTTGAGGTATTGATTGGGGGAATAGACTGGATTATACTTTTACTTTAAGGGATATAATTCGAGGGGGGGGTATGATTAGCATTAAAACCTCTGGTATTAAAGTAGTTACAATTTTAAAAATTTCATTAGCTGATAAAAGTAAAGTCGTCAGAGCGGCCTAATGTCGGTATCAGTGAGGGAGTCTATCCATTGTTCACTTCCGCTAGACCAAGGAGATTATTTAGCATCTGAGGTGGTGGACCACACCTAACATCAGCTCCCCACTTTACCGCACAGATCCCTCTGCTACTCATCCGCTGAGTTGGCGAGGGCCACTATCGGACCATTTAATTTCTTTCATAGATGTCAAGTATACATTTCATTAAGATTTTGCAGGGAATATAGGAATACTAGCAGGACCTGTGAAAATACCACAGTTTGATAATTTAATTATTACAACCTTTGATATGTTTACTTAAAAGATTTTGTAAAATAGTTCAATATGTGAAAAGGATAATACTCTTCTTCGTTTAACTCTCGCACTCTCAATCTTTTTATTTTTGTTTTCTTTTTTTCGTTATCTTCGATTAAATCATATTTGCGTTATCGCTTCCGCACGCTCACCCCTCTCTCTATCTTTCCCCAAATCTCTTTCTTTCTTATACTTGTTGTATAACATGTCCTTGTCGTTCCCTTTCTTTCTTTATAATAAAAATGGATTGGCCCATTATTTAACTGATGTGTCTACACTCAGAAGAAATAAGAATTCGGTGGATAAGCGACATCAGATAATCGGGATTTACATTTTTGCATTTTGTCTTAGACTTTTTGGACGGCCTCATTTTTAACCAGAGTGTATTGTAGGATGATAACGGTCGGAAGATTAAGGAACCAGAATATCAACATATAGATGGTCAGAGGAACAAAATCTAAAAGTCGGGCATCAACCTGAACGCTATCCGCCAACTCTTGCGAACCTATCTTTGCTAAACTGCCTTGTTTTGTTATTTTTACCTTTCCTTTGGACCATGACAGTAGTGTGGAGAGTAGAGGCTGCGGCTTGGGCGACAGTACATCCTCCATATCAACCCGGGTCGTTATGGAGTATATGCCGAATTGATATGGAGGATGAGCGGTCGCCCAAGCAGCTCCCTCTCGCCACTACCACTATAGTCCAAAGGAAAAACAATGCAGTTTGGCAACTATAGTGTCAAAGTTGCTGGATAGCGTTCACGTTCAGCATCCCACCATATTAGGACTGTTTTCTCTAGACCAGGTAGATAATTATTCAAGGGAAGGCTGCTGCTTGGGCGACAGCGCATCCTCCATATCGGGTCGTTGTGGAGGATATGACGAATTGATATGGAGAATGTGCTGTCGCCCAAGCAGCAGCTCCCTCTCCAAACTAACGCTATAGTCGATGTAAAGTTTTTAAATGCCATCCTTGGCCAGTTGAAAAGGACTTAAAGAAAGTCTTATGTTATGGAATCCTTTGGTAAGCGTATACGTCCTATCCTGCGTATTGGTAAAGGTCCAGTGATTTAATCCTATGTCCGTCGTCCATAAATGTCAACGTAATTATGGCCAGTAGGGTCGGTTAAGTATTGTATCAACCTCAGAGTACTGCCTGTGATTGGCCAAGAGTTAGATCACACGATTCTGGCCTAGTCTATAAGTAAGAGCGGGCATCTAGCACACACCTTATATCTAAAAGAACTGGGCACCTCACGTGGTGTAATGGTTTGCAAGGCAGATTAGCAGACGATTGTTAGTGAGTTCGATTCTCACTGGGTGCCCCATACTTCTGGCCTTGTGCCATATCTAAGCTAAGCTTAGTAAATAACTATATCTAAAAGAACTTGGGCACCTCACGTGGTGTAATGGTTTGCAAGGCAGATTAGCAGACCATTGATAGTGAGTTCGATTCTCATTGGGCGCCCCATACCTCTGGCCTTGTGCCACATCTAAGCTCAGCTTCGTGAATAACTATATCTAAAAGAACTCAACAGTCGAAAGGAAAGGTAAAAAAAAACAATGCATTTTGGCAACGATGGTGTCGCAGAAGTTCCTGTATAGCGCTGACGTTCAGCATCACACCAGATTAGGACTGTTTTCTCTAGACCAGGTAAATAATTATTTAATGAGAATAAACTGACTTGAAGGGCAACATTGTTTTTGTAACACTGACCCCTTAGTTTAATAGTGCTAGCCATAATTCATTTCCGCTCGAAATATTCTATTTCCAGCGAAATGGAAAGGAATAATAAGTTTTCTACAAAATGGTTTATTCAGGATTCCAAAAAAAAGGTCTGTTTATTCTTGGAGTAGAAAGAATTACTAACGATGTTGTTTATCCAAAACTGATATCTTTTATTATATAAACTAGCAAATATATGCACCCTCCGGGTGCAAGTATTTAAGTTTTAATATAATAAAATATCATATTAAATTAGAAAGGCTAATGAAACTGAATAAGAATGCAGATAGAAAGATTTGGAACAGAGGGGGGTATGATTGAAAAATAGAACAACTTTGAAACGAACTCTCCATCATCTTCCATTACTCCCGTTTTTCATTGGTAAATTTTCCTAATTTAACTATTTAGTTAAAATTGGAAGTAAAGGATAATATTACAGTTATTTCTTATTAATCGATTTCATTTAAGATTTATCCCCGAGATTTTTTCTCATATTCATTAAGATAAAATCAAACAATTAGAAATCAATAATACTAAGCACATATTTATTAAAATCAAATTTTAAAGATCAATATGCAAATTAGCTTTCCATTCACACTGTAAACCGCTAATTTGTTGTATATATAAATACAATTACCTGTTATTAGTATCTAGATATAGTCAATAGTATTAATGATGTATAACAATTTTATTAATAATAGAAGTTTAAATAAAAATAAAATCATGGAGAATGTGATGTAAATAACTAAGCGAATTGTGGCTTGAGTAGTAATATAGTTTCGGTTACAGACAGAAAAACACACAATCTCCATTATAATAAGATAGATATGGTCAATAGTATTAATGATGTATAACAATTTCATTAATAATAGAAGTTTAAATAAAAATAAAATCATGGAGAATGTGATGTAAATAACTAAGGAAATTGTGGCTTGAGTAGTAATATAGTTTCGGTTACAGACAGAAAAACACACAATCTCCATTATAATAAGATAGATATGGTCAATAGTATTAATGATGTATAACAATTTTATTAATAATAGAAGTTTAAGTAAAAATAAAATCATGGAGAATGTGATGTAAATAACTAAGGGAATTGTGGCTTGAGTAGTAATATAGTTTCGGTTACACACAGAAAAACACACAATCTCCATTATAATAAGATAAAACAGCATAAAAATGCTAAGACGTAGTAAGTTAGGTGGTGTAGGTTAGTGTCGGTATCAGCCGAATAACGAGGATGTGTGTCCTCATTTCTCTAGCGCTAGACTAGGGAGAATGTTTTGTGTCTGAGATGGAGCGCAATGCCTACTGTCAGCTCTCTGCTTTACCGCACAGATCAAAGCTGTGAGAGTTATACAAGACAGAATAAAGTTATTAATTTTGGCCAAAATATGACACGTGAAAAACAGAAGTTATGTTGTATACCTCGTTCCTTACTTTCTTACTTCTATTCTTCTAGCGTCTCTTCTAGCGTCTGGACTTTGGCTTGGGTACTTCGTGTCTTCCATTGGGGATTTCTCTTTATCAGAAGCCCTGTGTCATTGGTAGTTTTTAGATAATAACACAGGACTTCGATTTAACTTTATCATATTTTATTCCGAAATCCCCACCAGACTACCTGCGCAGATTGAGTCGGAGCGTGCATAACACGACTTACCAACGTCGTGGTTTCAGCAGATCTAACTAAAAATCTATTTCTAATCTAAACCGGAAGAGGGCCTTCTCCACCGATTCTCACGGTGTCCACCGGAAGTAGGATCAGGACTGAGGTCAAGCCTTGTCACTCATCCTTCAAGGCCGCCGGCTGAACTTATTACAGCCATTTTGGTTTCTACACTACTGTACACAAATATTAGGAATCTAATAATTATGTAACACTTACGATATCTGGAAAGAAGAAGAGTTTTGTAGCAAAAGGTATATTTAAAAAGAAATAGCAACCACAAAAAAGGGATATAATTCTGGAGGGTGGACAGGATTAGCATTGAATCTCTGGTCTTAAAGTAGCTACATTTTTTAAAATTTCATTAGCTGATATAAGTAAAGTAAAGTCGTCGGGGCGGCCTAATGTCGGTATCAGCCAGACAGCGAGAGAGTCTATCCCGTTTTCACTAGCGCTGGACCAAGGAGATTATTTTGATATCTGAGGTGAAGCGCCACACCTAATTGATTTATTGAATTGAAGTCGTCGGGGTGGCCTAAAGTCGGTATCAGCTAATGAGCCAGGGAGTCAATCCTCTTTTCACTATGACTAGACCAAGGAGATTATTTTGCGTCTGAGGTGGAGCGCCACACCTACCATTATCTCCTCACTTTACCGCACAGATCCCAGTGCTACTCATACGCTGAGTTGGCGAGGGCCGATATCGAACCATTGCATTTCTTTCAAAGATATCAAGTATACATTTCATTAAGATTTTGCAGTTTTTTGGGAATATAGGAATACTAGCAGGACCTGTTAATATACCACAGTATGATAATTCGATTATTACAACGTTTATGTTTAGTTAAAAGCTTTTGAAAAAATAGTTCAATATGTAAAAAGTATAATCATCTTCTTCAAACTACTGGAAGGAAGAGGAGTTTAGTAGCAGAAGGTTTATTAAAAAAAAACAGCAAGCCACAAAACAGTTTAAACATAGTAAGGTAAGTAGCATGTTGTATTATCTGTATCGGCTGGACAACACGAGTCTTTTTCCTCTTTACCTTTTAGTTGGTTGGTAGGGTTTTACGGTATATCAAACCTTGTTGGGTTAATTAATGCCGAAGATGTTTCGTTTTATTCATTCTTTTTGGGTATTCAATATTTCTTTTCAAACTCATTATTTTAAAAATTCAACTTAAAAAAAAAAGAACATTTTAAACAAATCTCTTTTATATTTAACACACAGGTGGCAACCTATGGATACTTCCACTCCGGGTCAGAGTGGACCTGGGAGTAATGGGGATGAAGGGGTACTCCACATTCTCCAGATCTCCAGTATTGGATCTTCACCATTAGATGCAGTTTAACGTCATACCCAGGATACTAAATCCTCAACTACCACCTTCTAGCACATATATGGAGGCGCGTGGTCTAATGGTTAGGGTTGTAGAAAATGGACTCGTCGACCCGAGTTCAATTCCTGGCCGAAGCTGTTTGTATTTTATATGACGCAAATATCCTTGGGAAAAGGTATGAATCCAATTCTCCCTGGGCTCT
This sequence comes from Doryteuthis pealeii, assembly GCA_023376005.1. Taxonomy (NCBI): domain Eukaryota; kingdom Metazoa; phylum Mollusca; class Cephalopoda; order Myopsida; family Loliginidae; genus Doryteuthis; species Doryteuthis pealeii. The sequence continues at coordinate 25,584,087 of CM042166.1, read as the reverse complement.
TTAACCATGGCTAGGTAACCTGTCTAGGAGAAGGAAAACTCTGAATTCAAACCTGTTAAACCCGCTTAAGAAATTGACCTTGTGTCGCATCCTGCTCTTGCGGAGGGGTTTGGTAAATATATATATGATAAAAAGGGTTGGGACTTGCCATAAGGACACTAGGGTTGAGACAATAATATAAGTGCTAGGGCTTGACGTGGCCATCAGATTGATCGGAAATGGGGCCTCTACAACCGTCCGTCTAGCCTAAACAAGGGCCAAATTAGTGTTGCATGTCATGGAGAGCTCAGTCACCAGGTTTCCATCCTTAAGCATCACGGGTCTCCACCTACGACCAACAGATATCTTCATTGGACTGTTCCTTACTGTTCTGCAGAGTGTATATTAAAGACGCAGCCGACAGGGCAGAAAGGATCCGGTGAAACCACTAAATGTTTCTGTTTCATTATGTAGACTAGTACAAAAAAAACAAAAAAAACACCCTCCAGGCGATGTAAAAATAGATTTTTGAAACATATTGCCTGAGGGGTGGGAGTAAAAAATTCAATGTCAGCGATTTTGTACCCTAAGTAAGTAAAATCATCAAATTCATTAAAGTATTAAAAAATAAAACTATTTGAAATGTAAACTTTAAATATGTATTAAAATAAAACCAACTATATATAGATATATAATACCAGTCATGTATTTATTAAAACTTGTTTAAAAAAAAACAATGAGGACTGTCTAATATTGCATGTTCAAATTTTGAGTGTATTTATTCTATGTTATGACGATTTTGGGTAATATGACGTAAGCAGTGAAGTAATTTTTGTTACAGACAAACACCGGAAGCGAATCTCCATTATTAATAGATTATATATTTTACCGAAATCTTAATTAGCCCCGTTTTAGTTAAATACTTATCAGTGTCTACACCAATATTGCATATTTTCATTTATTTATTTTTCAACACCTATTATTATCCTCAGGTATTGGTAAAATTTGTATTCTAATTATCTTCGAAAATAGTTATCTTAATTATCAAGAGACCTGCAGTTTTCTCTTTCAATTGCGCCAAGGGCAGGCCTTAAGTAGAGTACGCCATGCTACAATCCAATAAATTTCAGACAAATTCAATAAACTATTATCACAATGCTGTGCATATATATATATATAAATAGCAGATGGTTTCTATATATGTATGTATGTATATATGCATGTATGTCCAGGTGAAACTACGAAATAAAACAACGCAAACTAAGTATATATATATATATATATATATATATATATATATATATATATATATATATATATATATATATATATCCATACATATATAAAGGGAAATTGTGTGAATCTGTATGTCCGGAAGAAACTTCGAAAATAAAACAATTAACGATAATGTAAATATATATACACATTAAATATCACCAGGACTTGGTTTTTTAGCAGAAATAATAGAGATTTGAATTATATTCGTGAAGATAATTAAAAAATAAAATTTAAATGATAACAGCATGGATTTTTTTTTTCATTGGATATTCTAGATAGTAGACATTAACATTTCTTTTCAGAGTAGCTGGATCAATGAAAGGTCTATTTCTTTTTACATGGGGATTTAAATGGGGCATCCAACGAGCATTCAACTCACGATTCAGTAATATGGGATCTGCGGGACTAACTTTTTAAAATCTCCGCTATCGAGGCAATACAGGGTAGCCACTGCTAGTATCCAATAAATTACCACCAGTTTTTGCTTTTTGTGCAAAAATTATGAAGATTTCATTTATATTCCGTGATATTTAAACATTAAGACATACATAGAAATAGCATTGAAATTCTAATTAAAATGTAAATCTCAAAATTAAACCAGCTGACAGGGCTCTAGAACTGGAGTGTCGCCATCAGATAATTTAGTATCATTAAAACATCATTAAAACATACATAGAAATAGCATTGAAATTCTAATTAAAATGTAAATCTCAAAATTAAACCAGGGTTTATTTTGATCCCTCTCTACCCAGTTGACGCCGGTTAGCCGTAACTAGTGATTGATAAATAAGGTCTCCAATCATATTAAGCTCAATTTGTAACAAACACAATAAGGGAAGAGATATGAAAATAAATTCGGAGGTTTTATTGTTAGCTCCGTCGGTACAGCGTTCGGCTAGAAATCACATGGTTCCTAGTTCGAAACCGGCCCTCGCCAACTCAGTGTATGAGTAGCACAGGGATATGTGCGGTAAAGTAATGATCTGATGGTAGGAGTGGTGCTCTGTCTCAGATGCAAAAACAATCTCCTTGGTCTAGTGCTAGTGAAAAGGATAGACTCCCTGGCTCATTGGCTGATAGCGACTTTAGGTCACCCCAACGACTTCAATCCGACCAATCAATTTTTTTAGAAACAACTAGAATAATAAAATAGTTATTAAAATGCAATACGAGGTCTGATTGATATAAGTGCTCAGGGTTGGCCTGACTAGAATGGACCTCTCCGACCACTCATCTAGCCTAAGGGCTAAAGTGGAGCGTTGTATGTCATGGGCTGCTCATCCACCAGAATTTCCCGGGTCGCCACAGACGGCCAACAGGTGGGCGCAATGGGACTGTCTTACTCCTCTGCAGAGGTGCAGTAGGCGTATTCTTCAAACCCAGTGACAGGGCTCCAGAACTGGAGTGTCGCCATCAGATAATTTAGTATCATACCTTTGTTTGTGTGGATAGTCTTCATCTTCTGCATGAGATACAATACGTATTATATAGACCCGCCGACAGGACAGATATCTTTCAATAGGATTATTTCAACTTTAGTTATTGCGTAGCCATTAAGAATTGTCTACAAATCGTCGGGAGATGATCCACATAGTCGCAATGTCGTAAAACAAATTGAATATTTTTAAAAAGGGTATCAGCTTCATAGAACATTTGATGTCTTTTTTATTGTTTTTTGTTTGTTTCTTTAATTTTTTTGTCTTTTTGTTTCTTTGTTTATTTTCGTGTCCTATTTTATTGTTTATTTGAATATTGAAAGCTTTCTTAGTCAGTGTATAAAGTGGAAGTCACTGTTTGTTTCTTTTTGTCTATTTTTCATCTTTCTTTTTTTCTTATCTTTCTTCGTCTGTTTTTTTTTTTTTTTTTTTTTTTTTTTTTTTCAAAATGTCTGCCATTCAGTATTTTATGGTATCATATTGAAGACTGAACTTTGAGGAAAGAAATCATTTTAAACTTCATACTTGATAATAAAGAATCGAATAAAGAATTTTTTTTTTAAAAAAGAAAAAAAGAAAGAATTTCTTAAACAAAATGGTGGCTTGCATAAAAAAACAACATTTTTGCAAAGGAATTAACAATAAAAAACGTTGAGGAATTTTTGTTAACGCATTTGAGATATGTTTCTTTATTTCAAGAAAGAGAAAGAAATAAAACATACACAATACATTTTGTATGAAACCCGGTGGCCTATGTTTTTATTATTAATGTTTTGTTCTTGTATTAAGTATGTGGAATATAAAATATTCGTAAATAATAAGTAATTTTTATGTATACATATCTACCGATCTACCTATGATTTTCTATCTACTCACACACACTCATATATATATATATATATATATATATATATATATATATATATATATATATATATATATATATATATATATATATATATATATACGTGTGTGTGTATATATGAAACTCTGTTATAATGTACCTATATATCTTAGTCTGTTCGTGCTTATCTACCTATCGAGTAATCTATCACTTATTCTATCTTAACTTCTTCATATCTATCTTTCTATAATAGTTGATTAATATCTATCTATCTTATCATAATAATATGTATCAATCTACGTCTCTTAATATCTATT
>CM042166.1:25567733-25572733 GCA_023376005.1 Doryteuthis pealeii | reverse complement strand
TTCTGTAAACAGTCTTTTTTTTAACGGATATCTTCTCTTCCCATCTATGTCGCTCTTTGATGAAGACCAACTTATCAATTTGGTCGAAACAGTACTGTCAGCTATTACATAACAAACATCATATGTTTTTTCATAATGTTAAATTTCATATATATATATATATATATATATATATATATATATATATATATATACATATATGTGTGTGTGTGTGTGTGTAAATGTAGAGAGATAGAGAGAAAAAGAGCGAACGAGAGAGAGAGAGAGAGAGAGAGAGAGAGAGAGAGAGAGAGAGAGAGAGAGAGAGAGAGAGAATATGGAAATCTCAATATTTAAACTCTAAGAAATATATTTTTGATTGATTTATTTTAGCGGCAGTTCAAACTGTTTGGGGTTATTTCATGCTTATTCCTTTAACAATTCTATACACTGTACGTTTAAATTTACATTTTTTTGTTTCCTAAGAATGTTTATGTATTCCTACCAATTTGATCCAACGAGTATTCCCACTTCGAATTTGAGTTGACCTGGAAGTAATAGCAATTAAGAAATATTTACCACTCCCAAGAGCCCCAGACATATGCCCACATCATTTTACTATAGTACCCAGGGTACCCTTTTGGTGATACGTTCAGCCTCATCCCGTACTTGAACTTCGGTCACCGTGTCTCTTTCTTACGGAGATGGCCTTTGCAAAACAAAAACCTAATTAATTTACGTTTTAGAATATTTTTAGATTGTAGTTTCACTTTAATCCTCTGATAAATGGATAGAAGACTATATAAGTGGACTTAAAACAAAAGTTATAAATCCACAAGCAAAAAAAATAAAATAAAAAGGATAAGATTGGTTTAGTTTGGTTTGGTTTTACGGCATATCAATCTCATTGGGTCATTTAATGCCGATAAAGTTTTGAAATAAATCAATTCTTAATGGATAATACAATTTTTTTTATAAATACATTTTTCTATTTAACCCATAGATGGGACCCTAACAGGTACTACCACTCCAGGTTTGAGTGGACCAGGGAGCTATGGTGATGAAGGGGGGCTCCACATTCCCCAAACCTCAAAAACTGGAACCTCACCATCAGAGAGAGTTTAACGTCATTCCCTGGGCATGTAGACCCTCAGTCACCACTTTCTAGCACCCATATGATAAAAAGGGGTTGGGGCTTGCCATAAGGGCAATAGGGTTGGGAAAATCATATAGGTGTTAGGCCTTGACGTGACCAGCCGATTGATCAGAGGAGGCCTCTCCGACCGCCCGTCTAGCCCAAGATAGGGTCAAATTGGAGTATTGCAAGTCATGAACTGCTCATCCACCTGGGTTCTATCCTTAAACATCACGGGTCACCATCCACGGCCAACCGGTGGCCTCACTGGGGGAGTCTTACCCGTCTGCAGAGGTGCAGTCGGTGCATTCTAACGCCCCAGCCGACAGGGCAAAAAAGATAAGAAAAATAAAACTTAATAAATAAAAATGATAAAAAAAACAAAACAAAACAAAAATAGAAAAAAAAGGTAGAAAAAATGCTGGAAAATTTAAACTGAAAAGCTGAAAAAAAATGCCAATTGAGAGAAATAGTTTATTACTAGAAGTAGCTACCCGGCATTTCCTAGGTAGGGGAGGATTTTAAAAAAAGTAGTCTCACAGATCGATTATTGTTGAATCCTGAGTTGGATCCTCCCAGGATGCCCCATTAAAATCTCTAAGTAAAAAAAGACATTGCGTTGATCCAAACACTGAAAATATTAATTAATGTCTCCTATTTAAAAAATAAATGCAATTCCATTTTCTATTCTTCTTACTTATCTTCACGAATGTAAATCAAATCTTTTCTTTCTTTCCAACTTATTCTCCTCCTCTCCCTCCTCCTCCTCCTCCTCCCAGTCTTTTCTTCTTATTTTCTACAAGATCTACAGATATGCACCACTAACTAGTGTGGGGTAGGATAAGGTTTGTGTTTTGTGGTTTAAAGGAAGCTGGATATTCTTGGTACGTGTTCCTCAGGTTTCTTTTTAACCCAATATCTTTTGGTGGGCGTGCTGAATTGGAAGGCAGTCAAAGAACGAGAAAAGAAAGAGACAAAGAAAGAAGGTGCTTTCATAACTCAGGCTTTATTGAACGGGTTATAGTGGCCTCATAAGGGTCATAGTGGGCCTCATAGGGGTCATAGGTTTCTTTTAACCCAATATCTTTTGGGTGGGCGTGCTGAATTGGAAGGCAGTCAAAGAACGAGAAAAGAAAGAGACAAAGAAAGAAGGTGCTTTCATAACTCAGGCTTTATTGAACGGGGTTATAGTGGCCTCATAAGGGTCATAGTGGCCTCATAGGGGTCATAGGTTTCTTTTAACCCAATATCTTTTGGTGGCGTGCGGAATTGGAAGGCAGTCAAAGAACGAGAAAAGAAAGAGACAAAGAAAGAAGGTGCTTTCATAACTCAGGCTTTATTGAACGGGGTTATAGTGGCCTCATAAGGGTCATAGTGGCCTCATAGGGGTCATAGGTTTCTTTTAACCCAATATCTTTTGGTGGGCGTGCGGAATTGGAAGGCAGTCAAAGAACGAGAAAAGAAAGAGACAAAGAAAGAAGGTGCTTTCATAACTCAGGCTTTATTGAACGGGGTTATAGTGGCCTCATAAGGGTCATAGTGGCCTCATAGGGGTCATAGGTTTTCTTTTAACCCAATATCTTTTGGTGGGCGTGCGGAATTGGAAGGCAGTCAAAGAAACGAGAAAAGAAAGAGACAAAGAAAGAAGGTGCTTTCATAACTCAGGCTTTATTGAACGGGGTTATAGTGGCCTCATAAGGGTCATAGTGGCCTCATAGGGGTCATAGGTTTCTTTTAACCCAATATCTTTTGGTGGGCGTGCTGAATTGGAAGGCAGTCAAAGAACGAGAAAAGAAAGAGACAAAGAAAGAAGGTGCTTTCATAACTCAGGCTTTATTGAACGGGTTATAGTGGCCTCATAAGGGTCATAGTGGCCTCATAGGGGTCATAGGTTTCTTTTAACCCAATATCTTTTGGTGGGCGTGCTGAATTGGAAGGCAGTCAAAGAACGAGAAAAGAAAGAGACAAAGAAAGAAGGTGCTTTCATAACTCAGGCTTTATTGAACGGGGTTATAGTGGCCTCATAAGGGTCATAGTGGCCTCATAGGGGTCATAGGTTTCTTTTAACCCAATATCTTTTGGTGGGCGTGCTGAATTGGAAGGCAGTCAAAGAACAGAAAAGAAAGAGACAAAGAAAGAAGGTGCTTTCATAACTCAGGCTTTATTGAACGGGGTTATAGTGGCCTCATAAGGGTCATAGTGGCCTCATAGGGGTCATAGGTTTCTTTTAACCCAATATCTTTTGATGGGCGTGCTGAATTGGAAGGCAGTCAAAGAACGAGAAAAGAAAGAGACAAAGAAAGAAGGTGCTTTCATAACTCAGGCTTTATTGAACGGGGTTATAGTGGCCTCATAAGGGTCATAGTGGCCTCATAGGGGTCATAGGTTTCTTTTAACCCAATATCTTTTGGTGGGCGTGCTGAATTGGAAGGCAGTCAAAGAACGAGAAAAGAAAGAGACAAAGAAATAAGGTGCTTTCATAACTCAGGCTTTATTGAACGGGGTTATAGTGGCCTCATAAGGGTCATAGTGGCCTCATAGGGGTCATAGGTTTCTTTTAACCCAATATCTTTTGGTGGGCGTGCTGAATTGGAAGGCAGTCAAAGAACGAGAAAAGAAAGAGACAAAGAAAGAAGGTGCTTTCATAACTCAGGCTTTATTGAACGGGGTTATAGTGGCCTCATAAGGGTCATAGTGGCCTCATAGGGGTCATAGGTTTCTTTTAACCCAATATCTTTGGTGGGCGTGCTGAATTGGAAGGCAGTCAAAGAACGAGAAAAGAAAGAGACAAAGAAAGAAGGTGCTTTCATAACTCAGGCTTTATTGAACGGGGTTATAGTGGCCTCATAAGGGTCATAGTGGCCTCATAGGGGTCATAGGTTTTCTTTTAACCCAATATCTTTTGGTGGGCGTGCGGAATTGGAAGGCAGTCAAAGAACGAGAAAAGAAAGAGACAAAGAAAGAAGGTGCTTTCATAACTCAGGCTTTATTGAACGGGGTTATAGTGGCCTCATAAAGGGTCATAGTGGCCTCATAGGGGTCATAGGTTTCTTTTAACCCAATATCTTTTGGTGGGCGTGCGGAATTGGAAGGCAGTCAAAGAACGAGAAAAGAAAGACACAAAGACAGAAGGTGGTTTAATAACTCAGGCTTTATTGAACGGGGTCATAGTGGCCTCATAGGGGTCATAGTGTCAAAAAAGTATCGAGATGTTTTGTCCTTTTTGACACACCTTATAATCTGAAAAAATAACGTTCCATTCATTCTTTATTTATATCTTGGTAATTATAGCTTTAAACTTGGAACTTTTTTACACACCTTGTATTCTGAAAAACAAAACCTTAACGTCCCATTCATATTTTTTCAGAATACAAGGTGTGTCAAAAAGTACAAAAAATCTTGATACTTTTTTGACACACCTTGTATATATATCATTTTTTCAAGTTAACACTGCTTAGCCTCATCCCATGGAAAGGCCAGGGGAATAAACCCCGAAAACACATCCTGAGTCGGAGTCCCTGAGGTGGTGTAATGCTGAACTCCAGTGTTACCCAACAACTCCTATGACACTACCGCGGCCAAATTGCATTGGCTTCTTACCTTTCCTAAGGATTACAGCGGTAGTGTGGCGAAGGGGGATCTTCTGCCTGGGCAATAGCTCATCCTCCATATCAACCTGCCCAGGCTACGTAGTTAAAAGTTAGTCACTACTCCATCGTCTCTCGTAGAGGGAAGTATACCAACTATAATATATTACTCTAGTTAATAATACTTGTTAATATTAACTCTAGTTACTAATACTTGTTGATATCAACTCCAGTTCATAATACTTGTTAATATTAACTTGAGTTAATAATACTTGACGCACCTTCTATCAAGACACAAG
>CM042166.1:25550233-25562733 GCA_023376005.1 Doryteuthis pealeii | reverse complement strand
CACTAATATCACATATTCAATTTAATGACCTTACATACACACATTCCAAATGGATCCCGCCGCGTCACATATTCAATTTAAGTCCTAATGACTTTATACAATATATAACCCTTTAAATTGACACTGCTAAGTAACACAATGTCCAAGTTTTGTAATAAATAAACATTAAATTTAATAGATAGTGTACGCTGTTTTTGTCTCTCAGCATGAAATTCAATTCTTTATACATTGGAGCCATAACTCGGGCAAATAAGAACAAATAATGTTAATGAATGAATGAAAAAAAGAAATGAATTAACAGGAATCTCCTTCGACGTTGATAAGAATTTGCCAAGGGAGAAACAAGTCTAGTGTATGAAAACACGTGACATTTGAAATTACAATGTTCCATCATATTAAAGAATTGTTCAAAAACTATTAAGACTCAAATTATATTTACCGAGACTTAAATGTAAAAAAAAAATACCTGGGTGGTAAATTAAATATATGAACTCTGAGAAAAACAACAATGTATTGTGTTTGTTATTAAAAACTATCAACAGCACAAGACAAGACATCCCAAGAAATACCAAGTAGTTCTAGACTCGAAGAACAGGAAGAAGCCAGCCCAAAAACAGATGACTAATACCAGAAACTCCGATCCAGATATGAAGAATAACAGATACCAGAAATCCAGGTAAGTATAGTAACTACATGTTCTTTCAATTAGACGGGACGTCACATATCAGAATTTTAATGACTGTACATGCACACAACTCAAAATAGATCCTGCCCCGTCATATATACAATTGGATTCCTAATGACTTTTTACAATCTACAACTCAATAAATGATCCCGCTACGTTTAGAATAATACGATAAGGACCAAGTAAATCAAAATGTAAATTGATAATACGTAACAGAATATCGAGTGTAGGTCATGTGGTGATTGAAATGAAACAATTAATCATAAAATAAACGAGTGTAGCAAGCTGACATGAAAGGAATACAAGACTAGGTACGACTGGATGTGAAATGTGATCCTCTAGGAGTTTTGCAATAAATTATATCTGCCCATGCTGATAAATAACATATGTACAAATGGGAATGTGTCCAAGAATATGAGACATGACACAAATCCATGTAATATGATCCTAATGGATCACCCAATCCCGGCCAGAGGACAAGGTTTGGTGTTATTTAACAAGAAAAAGAAAAAAAAACTTGACGTTTAGTTGCAATTGTAATTAACCTGTTTGTAATAAAATATAACTTGGGTGAGATATATTAGCGAAAGAATTCTCGGCGATTTAATAAGAACATTGTTCATTGGTTCTTTTCTTTCTGTCCTAGCCTTAATCATTTTCTTTGAATTTGGTTTACCAATTTCCTTTTTTAATGGAAACAATTACACTACCTCCACCGCATTTTGGAATAAAAAATTGTCACTCTGATGAAGGTCGAATCTTCTTTGTGTGCGAAATATTTTCACACAGATGAACTGACTGAAACACATGTGTAAGTGATATTGATTAAATTCATCTTTTATTATCCATTCTATTCTTTCTTTTTTTATTTATTCTTCTCATATTCATTTCCAATTTCCATTTTTACATACATACTATACAATATATATTATATAATATATATATATATATATTATATATATAATATAAAGTAAGTCATCGGGTGGCCTAATGTCAGTACCAGCCAATCAGCGAGGGAGACTATCCCCTTTTCACTAGCGCTAGACCAAGGAGATTGTTTGGCCTACCATGAGCTCCTTACTTTACCGCAGAGATCCCTGTGCTACTCATACGCTGAGTTGGCGAGGGCCGGTATCGAACTAAGAACCTTCCGATTTCTAGCCGAACCCTCTACCGAATGAGCTAAACCGCCCTTATATATTATATATATATATATATATATATATAATATATATATATATATATATATATATATATATATATATAGGGGGGATAGAAAGAGGGAGAGAATTGAAAATCTTATATTCTATTTATTATAAATTACATACATACATACATATATATATATATTTATATATATACATAATATTATATATGTGTGTGAAATGAAATAGGAATTGAATCCGACAATATGAGGAAAAAATTAATCGATATCATTTTAATCGATTAAAGTGATATCGATTAAATTCATTTTTATCCATCTACATTTCTTTTCTTTACTCATTTTTCCTCATAATATATATATATATATATATATATATATAATATGATAAGTTGTAACACGGTATGTTTGGAATGGCTTTTTTGCCGACAATTTTTGGGAGAATATGTGCTTAATTGGAGTCGTACCTAATTTTGTAAATTAATTAATTAATAATGAATTAGGCGGGAATGCCTATTTAAATGTATGGCTAAACAAATCGAGAAAAATCAATCTCTGTATGATTTTTCTCGATTTGTTTGGCCATACATTTAAATAGGCATTCCGCCTAATTCATTATTAATTAATTAATTTTCAAAATTAGGTACGACTCTAATAAGCACACACCACACACACACAACATATATATATATATATATATATATATATATATATATATATATAAAAGAGAGAGAAGGAGAGCGAGAGACAGACAGACAGACAGATGAACAATTTGAGATAGATAGACAGATAGTCAGACGGATAGACGTATATAGCATTCGACGTGCATCGAAGCGAACTGTCTACATAGACAGCTAAATGCACGTGACAATTGTGTCGACACTAAGGAACAGGATGTTTCAAGCAAGTGATCACCTCTAATTAAGACAAGGATATGCAGGTGCAGTTACGAGCTTGATTTATTCCCATTCGTTCAGCAAAGATTCTCTGGGTCTAAACAGAAATTAATCAAGTTGACGTCAAGCCGGCCTCGTGAAAATGGCAAAGATGTGACTCCATTGACAGAAAGAGCCGAGGGCTGATTGATCAGATCGGCGCGGAAGAACTAACACGGAGACGACAGAGAGAAAAGGGAATATAAAACAAAGGAAAAGCTGGGGATGAAAATAAGGAAGATGATTAAGGATGGAACAGAAAGAATAGAAGAAATCGATCATGAAAGGAAGGAAAAAGAAAGGAAAAGAAGGCGAAAGAAAGGCAAGAAAGAGAGAAAGAAAGAAAGAAGAGAGAAGAAAGAAAGAAGAAAGAAGAAGAAGAAAGAGAGAAGAAGAAAACTAAAACAAATAAAAAGAAGTGGATAAAATAAGGAAGATGATTAAGGATGGAACCGGAAGAATAGAAGAAAACGATCATGAAAGAAAGGAAAAGAAAGAAAGAAAGAAGAGATAGGCAGAAACGAAAGAAAGAAAGAAAGAGAGAGAAGGAAGGCAGAAACGAAAGAAAGAAGAAAGAAAGAAAGAAAGGCAGAAACGAAAGAAGAAGAAAGAAAGAAAGAAAGAAAGAAAGAAAAGGCAGAAACGAAAGAAAGAAAGAAAGAAAGAAGAAGAAACTAAAACAAATAAAAAGAAGTGGATAAAAATAAGGAAGATGATTAAGGATGGAACCGAAAGAATAGAAGAAAACGATCATGAAAGGAAGGAAAGAAGAAAGAAGAAGAAAGAAAGAAAGGCAGAAACGAAAGAAAGAAGAAAGAAAGAGGGAAAGGAAAGGCAGAACGAAAGAAGAAAGAAAGAAAGAAGAAAAGGCAGAAACGAAGAAAGAAAGAAAGAAAGAAAGAAAGAAGAAAAGCAGAAACGAAAGAAAGAAAGAAAGAAAGAAGAACAAACTAAAACAAAAAGAAGTGGATAAAAATAAGGAAGATGATTAAGGATGGAACCGAAAGAATAGAAGAAAACGATCATGAAAGGAAGGAAAAGAAAGAAGAAGAAAGAAGAAAGAAAGGCAGAAACGAAGAAAGAAAGAAAGAAAGAGAGAAAGGAAAGGCAGAAACGAAGAAAGAAAGAAAGAAAGAAAGAAAGAAACTAAAACAATAAGAAGTGGATAAAATAAGGAGATGATTAAGGATGGAACCGAAAGAATAGAAGAAACGATCATGAAAGGAAGAAAGAAAAGAAGAAAGAAAGAAAGAAAGAAGGCAGAAGAAAGAAAGAAGAAAGAAAGAAAGGAAAGGCAGAAACGAAAGAAAGAAAGAAAGAAAAGAGGAAAGGAAAGGCAGAACGAAAGAAAGAAAGAAGAAAGAAAGAAGAAAACTAAAAACAAATAAAAAGAAGTGGATAAAAATAAGGAAGATGAATTAAGGATGGAACCGAAAGAATAGAAGAAACGATCATGAAAGGAAGGAAAAGAAAGAAAGAAGAAAGAAAGAAAGAAAGGCAGAAACGAGAAAAAGAAAGAAAGAAGAAGAAAGGAAAGGCAGAAACGAAAGAAAAGAAGAAAGAAAGAAGAAAACTAAACAAATAAAGAAGTGGATAAAAATAAGGAAGATGATTAAGGATGGAAACCGAAAGAATAGAAGAAAACGATCATGAAAGGAAGGAAAGAAAGAAAGAAAGAAAGAAAGAAGAAAGGCAGAAACGAAAGAAAGAAAGAAGAAGAGAGAAAGGAAAGGCAGAAAACGAAAGAAAGAAAGAAAGAAGAAGAAGAAACTAAAACATAAAAAGAAGTGGATAAAATAAGGAAGATGATTAAGGATGGAACCGAAAGAATAGAAGAAAACGATCATGAAGGAAGGAAAAGAAAGAAAGAAAGAAAGAAAGAAAGAGGCAGAAAGAAGAAAGAAAGAAAGAAAGAGAAGAAAGGAAAGGCAGAAACGAAAGAAAGAAAGAAAGAAAGAAAGAAAGAAGAAAACTAAAACAAATAAAAAAGTGGATAAAATAGGAAGATGATTAAGGATGGAACCGAAAGAATAGAAGAACGATAGGAAGAAAAAGAAGCAAGAAAAGAAAGGAAAGGCAGAAACGAAAGAAAGAAAGAAAGAAAGAGAGAAAGGAGGCAGAACAGAAAGAAAGAAAGAAAGAAGAAAGAAAGACGAAAACTAAAACAAATAAAAAGAAGTGGATAAAAATAAGGAAGATGATTAAGGATGGAACCGAAAGAATAGAAGAAAACGATCATGAAAGGAAGGAAGGAGAGAAAGAAAAAGAAGAAAAAGGCAAAACAAAGAAAGAAAGAAAGAAAGAGGAAGGCAGAAACGAAAGAAAGAAAGAAAGAAAGAAAGAAAAGGCAAGAAACGAAAGAAGAAGAAAGAAAGAAAGAAGAAGAAAAACTAAAACACTAAAAAGAAGTGGATAAATAAAGGAAGATGATTAAGGATGGAACGAAAGAATAGAAGAAAACGATCCGAAAGGAAGGAAAGAAAGAAAGAGAAAGAAAGAAAGAAAGGCAGAAACGAAAGAAGAAAGAAAGAAAGAGAGAAAGAGAAAGGCAAGAAATGAAGAAAGAAGAAAGAAAGAAGAAGAAAACAAAACAATAAAAAGAAGTGGATAAAAATAGAAGATGATTAGGATGGAACGAAGAATAGAAGAAACGATCATGAAGGAAAGGAAAGAAAGAAAGAAAGAAAGAAAGAAAGGCGAACGAAGAGAAAGAAAGAAAGAGAGAAGGAAAAGGCAGAAAGAAAGAAAGAAAGAAAGAAAGAAAGAAGAAACCTACAAATAAAAGAAGTGGATAAAATAAGGAAGATGATTAAGGATGGAACCGAAAGAATAGAAGAACGATCATGAAAGGAAGGAAAGAAGAAAGAAAGAAAGAAAGAAAGAAAGAGAAAGAAGAAGAAAGAAAAAGATAGCAGAAACGAAAGACGAAAGGAAAGAAAGAGAAAAAGGAAAGGCAGAAACGAAAGAAAGAAAGAAAGAAGAGAAAGAAAAGGCAGAAACGAAGAAAGAAAGAAAGAAAGAAAGAAGAAAGAAAGGGCAGAAACGAAAGAAAGAAAGAGAAGAAAGAAGAAAAGTAAAACAAATAAAAAGAAGTGGATAAAAATAAGGAAGATGATTAAGGATGGAAGAAGAAATAGAAGAAAACGATCATGAAAGGAAGGAAGAAGAAAGAAGAAGAAAGAAAGAAGGCAAAACGAAGAAGAAAGAAAGAGAGGGAAAGGAAAGGCAGAAAGAAGAAGAAAGAAAGAGAGAAAAGAGAAGAAGAGAAAGAAAGAAAAGAAGAAAGAAAGAAAGAAAGCAGAACGAAAGAAAGAAAAGAAAGAAGAAAGAAGAAACTAAAACAAATAAAAGAAGTGGATAAAAAATAAGGAAGATGATTAAGGATGGAACCGAAAGAATAGAAGAAAACACGATCTGAAGGAAGGAAAAGAAGAAAAAAGAAGAAAGAAAGAAAGGAGAAAGAAAGAAAGAAAGAAGAAAGAGAGAAAGGAAAGGCAAACGAAAGAAAGAAAGAAAGAAAAAAGAAGAAACTAAAAAAATAAAGAAGTGGATAAAAATAAGGAAGATGATTAAGGATGGACCGAAAGAAATAGCGAAAAACGATCATGAAGGGAAGAAAGAAAGAAGAAAGAAAGAAGAACAGAAACGAAAGAAAAAGAAGGAAGAGGGAATGAAGAAAAAAGCAGCAATAATAGAGAGAGTAAAAATCAGAATCAAATAAGCACACGATGAGGAAAGAATCAAAGAAAAAAGAAAAAAAGAAAGGAAAAAAAAAAAGCAGAAACGAAAGAAGAAGAAGAAGAAGAAAGAAGAAACTAAAACAAATAAAAGAAGTGGATAAAAATAAGGGAAGATGATTAAGGATGGAACCGAAAGAATAAAGAAAACGATCATGAAAGGAAGGAAAGAAAGAAAGAAAGAAGAAAGAAGAAAAGGCAGAAACGAAAGAAGAAAGAAAGAAGAGAGAAAGGAAAGGCAGAACGAAAGAAAAGAAGCAAGAAAGAAAGAAGAAAACTAAAACAAAAAAAAGTGGATAAAATAAGGAAGATGATTAAAGAGATGGAACCGAAAGAATAGAAGAACGATCATGAAAGGAGGAAAAGAAAGAAAGAAAAGAAGAAAGAAAGGCAGAACGAAAGAAAGAAAGAAAGAAAGAAAGAGAGAAAGGAAAGGCGAAACGAAAGAAAGAAAGAAAGAAGAAAGAAAGAAGAAGAAAACTAAAACAAATAAAAAGAAGTGGATAAAATAGGAAGATGATTAGGATGGTAACGAAAGAATAGAAGAAACGAATCATGAAGGAAGGCAAAGAAAGCAAGAAAAGAAAGAAGGCAGAAACGAAAGAAAGAAGAAAGAAAGAGAGAAAGGAAAGGCAGCAAACGAAAGAAAGAAAGAAAGAACGAAAGAAGAAACTAAAGACAAATAAAAAGATAGTGATTTTGTAGTTATTAGGATCGGAACGGAAGAATAGAAGAAACGATCATGAAAGGAAGGAAAAGAAAGAAAAAAGAAGAAGAAGGAGAAACGAAAGAAAGAAAGAAAGAAAGAAAGAGAGAAGAGGCAGATCGAAGAAGAAAGAAGAAAGAAAGAGAAAACTAAACAAATAAAAAAAGTGATAAAAATAAGGAGATGATTAAGGATGGGAACCGAATAGAATAGAAAAAACGATCATGAAAGGACGGAAAAGAAAGAAAGAAAGAAAGAAGAGGCAAACGAAAGAAAGAAGAAAAAAAGGAGAGAAAGGAAGGGAAAACGAAAGAAAGAAGAAAGAAACGAAAGAAGAAAATAAAACAATAAAAAGAAGTGGATAAAAATTACAGGAAAGATGATCTTAAGGATGGAACCGAAGAAGATAGAAGAAGATCAATGAAGGGAAGAAAGAAGAAAAGAAGAAGAAAGGAAAGAAAGGCAGAACAAAGAAAGAAAAGAAGAAAGAGAGAAAGGAAAGGCAAAACGAAAGAAAGAAGAAAGAAAGAAAGAAGAAAACTAAAACAAATAAAGAAGTGAAAAAAATAAGGAAGATGATTAAGGTGGAACCGAGAATAGAAGAAAAGATCATGAAAGGAAGGAAAAGAAAGAAGAAAGAAGAAAGGAGAAACGAAGAAAGAAGAGAAGAAGAGAGAAAGGAAGGGCGAAACGAAAGAACGAAAGAAAGAAAAAGAGAAACTAAAAAATAAAAAGAAGTGATAAAAAAAGGAAGATGATTAAGGATGGACCGAAAGAATAGAAGAAAACGATCATGAAAGGAAGGAAAAGAGAAAGAAGAAATAGAAAGCAAGAAAGGCGAACGAGAAAGAAGAAGAAAGAGGGAAAGGAAAGCAGAAAACGAAAGAAGAAAGAAAGAAAGAAGAAAGGCAGAACGAAAGAAAGAAAGAAAGAAAGAAGAAGAAAACTAAAAATACAAAAGAAGTGGATAAAATTAAGGAAGATGATTAAGGATGGGAACCGAGAATAGAAGAAAACGATCATGAAAGGAAGGAAAAAGAGAAAGAAAGAAAGAGAAGAAAGGCAGAAACGAAGAAAGAAAGAAAGAAAGAGAGAAAGGAAAGGCAGAAATGAAGAAAGAAAGAAAGAAAGAAGAAAATAACAATAAAAAGAAGTGGATAAAATAAAAGAAGATATTAAAGATGGACCGAAAGAATAGAAGAAAACGATCATGAAAGGAAGGACAGAAGAAAGAAGAAAAAAAGAAAAAGGAAGAACCGAAGAAAGGAAAGAAAGAAGAGAGACAAGGAAAGGCAGAAACGAAAGAAAGGAAGAAAGAAAGAAGAAAACTAACAAATAAAAGAAGTGGATAAAATAAGGAAGATGATTAAGGGATGGAACCGAAAGAATGAAGAAAGATCATGAAGGAAGGAAAAGAAGAAGAAAGAAAGAAAAGAAGAAAGGCAGAAACGAAAGAAAGAAAGAAAGAAAGAGAGAAAGGAAAGGCAGAAACGAAGAAAGAAAGAAAGAAAGAAGAAGAAAACTAAAACAATAAAAGAAGTGGATAAAATAAGGAAATATTAAGGATGGAACCGAATTTAATAGAAGAAAAGTCATGAAGAAGGAAAGAAGAAAGAAAGAAGAAAGAAAGAAAAGGCAAAAACGAAAGACAGAAAGAAGAAAGAGAGAAAGGAGGCAGAACGAAAGAAAGAAGAAGAAGAAAAAAAACTAAACAAATAAAGAAGTGGAATAAAAAAGCGAAGATGATTAGGATGGAACGAAAGAATCAGAAGAAAACGATCATGAAGGAAGGAAAAGAAAGAAAGAAAGAAAGAAGAAAGAAGGCAGAAACGAAAGAAAGAAGAAAGGAAAGAAAGAGAGAAGAAGGCAGAAACCGAAGAAAGAAAGAAAGAAAGAAAGAAGAAAACTAAAACAAATAAAAAAAGTGGATAAAATAGGAAGATATTAAGATGGAATCGAAAGATAGAAAAACGTTTTCATGAAAGGAAGGAAAAGAAAGAAAGAAAGAAAGAAAGGAAAGAGGCAGAAACGAAAGAAAGAAAGAAGAAGAGGGAGGAAGGGCAGAACGAAAAGAAAGAAAGAACGAAAGAAGAAGAAAACTAAAACAAATAAAAGAAGTGGATAAAATAAGGGAGATGTTAAGGATGCCGAAAGAATAGAGAGAAAACGATCATAGAAGGAAGGAAAAGAAAGAAAAAGAAAGAACAGAAAGAAGCAGAAACGAAAGAAAGAAGAAAAGAAGAGAGAAAGGAAAGGCAGAACGAAGAAAGAAAGAAAGAAAGAAAGAAGACACTAAACAAATAAAAAGGAAGTGTAAAGAAATAAGGGATGATTAAGGATGGAACGAAAGAATAGAAGAAAACGACATGAAAGAAGGAAAGAAGAGAAGAAAGAAAGAAAGAAAGGAAGAAAGGCAGAACGGAAGAAAGAGAAAGAAGCGAGAAAAGGAGGCAGAACGAAAGAAGGAAAGAAGAAAAGAAGAAAACTAAAACAATAAAAAGAAGTGGAGAATAAAAATAAGGAAGGATAGATATAAGGAATGGACCGAAGAATAGAAGAAACGATCATGAAAGGAGGAAAGAAGAAAGAAGAAGAAAGAAGAAGGCAGAAAGAAAGAAGTAAAGAAAGTAAAGAGGAAAGAAAGGCCAGCGAAAGAAAGAAACGAAGAAGAAAGAAGAAGAAGCGCAGAACGAAAGAGAAAGAAAGAAAGAAAGAAAAAATAACAAATAAAAAGAAGTGGACTTAAAAATAAGGAAGATGATTAAAGGATGGAACCGAAAGAATAGAGAAAACGATCATGAAGGAAGGAAAAAAAGAGAAGAAAGAAAGAAAGGAAAAGGCGAAACGAAGAAAGAAAGAAAGAAGAGAGAAAGAAGGCAGAAATGAAAGAAAGAAGAAAGCAAAAGAAGAAAACTAAAACAAATAACAAAGAAGTGGTAAAAATAAGGAAGATGATTAAGGAGGAAACCGAAAGAATAAAGAAAACGATCATGAAAGGACAGGAAAGAAAAGAAAGAAAAAGAAAGAAAGGCAATAACGAAGAAAGAAGAAAAAAGAGAGAAAGGAAAGGCAGAAATGAAAGAAAGAAGAAAGAAAGAAAGAAGAAAACTAACAAATAAGAAGTGGATAAAAATAAGGAGAGTGATTAACGGATGAACCGAAGAATAGAAGAAAACGTCATGAAGGAAGAAAGAAGAAAGAAGAAAGAAAGAGAAAGGCAGAAACGAAAGAATAGAAAGAAAGAAGAGAGAAGGAAGGCAAACGAAAGAAGAGAAAGAAAGAAGAAAGAGAAAACTAAAACAAATAAAAAGAAGTGGTAAAAATAAGGAGATGATTAAGGATGGAACCGAAAGAATAGAAGAAACGATCATGAAAGGAAGGACAGAAAGAAAGAAGAAAGAAAGAAAGAAGGCAGAAACGAAATGAAAGAAGAAGAAAAGAGAGAAAGGAAAGGCAAAACGAAAGAAAGAAAGAAAGAAGAAAAGAAGAAAACTAAAACAAATAAAAAGAAGTGGATAAAAATAGGAGAAGATGATTAAGGATGGAACGAAGAATAGAAGTAAACGATCATTGAAAGGAGGAAAAGAAAGAAAGAAAGAAGAAGAAGAAGGCAGAACGAAGGAAAGAAAGAAAGAAGAAGAAAGAAAGGCAGAAACGAAAGAATGAAGAAAGAAAGAAAGAAGAAAACTAAAAAATAAAAGAAGTGGATAAAATAAGGAAGATGATTAAGGATGGAACGGAAAGAATAGAAGGAAAACGTCAATTGGAAAGGAAGGAAAGAAGAAAGAAAGAAAGAAAGAAAGAAAGAGGCAGAAACGAAAGAAAGAAGAAAGAAAGAGAGAAAGAAAGGCAGAAGAAAGAAAGAAAGAAAGAAAGAAAGAAAGAAAGAAGAAAACTAAACAAATAAAGAAGTGGTAAAATAGGAATGATGATTAAGGATGGACGAAGAATAGAAGAAAACGATCATGAAAGGAAGGAAAAGAAAGAAAGAAAGAAGAAAGAAAGAAGGCCAGAAAAAGAAAGAAAGAAAGAAAGAAAAGAGAAGAAAGGAAAGGCAGAAACGAAAGAAGAAGAAGAAGAAAGAAAGAAGAAAACTAAAACAAATAAAAAGAATGGATAAAAATAAGGAAGATGATTAAGGATGGACCGAAGAATAGAAGAAACGATCATGAAAGGAAGGAAGAGAAAGAACAGAAAGAAAGAAAGAAAGGCAGAAACGAGAAAGAAGAAAGCAAGAGGGGAAAGGAAGGCAGAAACAAAGAAGAAAGAAAGAAAGAAAGCAAAGGCAGAACGAAGATAAGAAGAAAGAAAGAAAGAAAGAAAACTAAAACAAATAAAAAAGTGGATAAATAAGGAAGATGATTAAGGATCGGAACCCGAAAGATAGAAGAAACGATCATGAGAGGAAAAGAAGAAAGAAAGGAAAGAAAGAAAGAAAGGCAGAACCGAAGAAAGAAGAAAGAAAAGGGGAAGGTAAGCAGAAACGAAAGAAAGAAAGAAGAAAGAAGAAAAGGCAGAACGAAAGAAAGAAAGAAGAAGACGAAGACGAAAGAAGAAAATGGGAGAAACGAAAGAAAAGAAAGAAAGAAGAAAGAGAAATAAAAACTAAAAAAAGAGTGGATAAAATATAGGTAAGATGATTAGGATGGAACGAAGAATAGAAGAAAACGATCATGAAAGGAAGAGAAAGAAAGAAAGAAAGAAGAAAAGAAAAAGGCAGAAAGGGAAAGAAAGAAAAGAAAGAAAGAGGGAAAGGAAGGCAAGAAACGAAAGAAAGAAAGAGAAGAAGAAAAGGCAGAACGAACAGAAAAGACAGAAGAAGAAACTAACAACTAAAAAGAAGTGGATAAAATAGAAATGATTAAGGATGGAACGAAGAATAGAAGAAAACGATCATGAAAGGAAGGAAAGAAGAAAAGGCGAAAGCAAGAAGAAGGAAAGGCAGACAACGAAGAAAGAAAGAAAGAAGAGGGAAAGGAAAGGCAGGAAACGAAAGGAAAGAAGAAAGAAGAAAGAAAGGCAGACGAAAGAAAGAAGAAAGAAGAAGAAGAAAGAAAGGCGAACGAGAAAGAAGAAGAAAGAGAGAAGGAAAGGCACGACCGAAAGATAAGAAGCAAAAGAAAGAAAGAAAGGAGAAACGAAGGAGAAAGAATAGAAAGAAAGGAGAAACGAAAGAAGAAAAGAAAGAAAAAGAGAAAGAAAGAGAAACTAAACAATCAAGGGAAGTGGGATAAAAACTGAACGTGATGGATAATTCAGTCTGGGTGTACGAATC
>CM042166.1:25541169-25550133 GCA_023376005.1 Doryteuthis pealeii | reverse complement strand
AAGAGAAGATGAAAATGGGATGAGAAAACAAAAACAGGGAAAATGGTTTAAGGCTAGGAAGAAAGGGGAAAAAAAAAGAAAACATGAAGGAAAGGAGAATAATGAATGAATGAAAGAAGAAAAAAGAAAGAAGAAAGAAAGAAAGAAAGAAAGTAAGTAAGTGCAAGAGAAGCGAATGAAAATTGGATGGGGATATTAATTGGATGAAGAGGATAAAAACAAGGACAGTGGTTAGGCTAGGACAGAAATGGAAAAAAAAGAAAATATGAAAGAAAGGAAAATAAGGAAGGAAAGAAAGAAAGAAAGAAAGAAAGAAAGTGCAAGAGAAGCGAATGAAAATTGGAAGAGCATAAAAACAAAACAAAAAACGATTAAAGCTGGCACAGTAAGAGAAAAAGAAAGAAAACATAAAAGGAAGAAAATATGCAATAAAGAAAAAAGAAAGAAGGAAAGAAATAGAAGGAAAGAAAGAATAAAGAGAGAAAGGAAAAAAGAACAAAGAAATGTGAAAACACAGCTAATTATTGTTGCAAAATGTCTCCAAGGAGAGCAGATAGTTAAGGCTGAAACCGAAGGAAAAAGAAAGAAAAAAGAAAGAAAAAAAGGAAAGAAAGGAAGAAAATTAAAACTGACGAAAGAAAACGAACGAATAAAAACGAACTAAAAAAAAACCACGAGTATAAAATTATTTTTAGTCATGTGTTCATTCGTCTGTTTTAAAGAATAAAAGCTATTCTTTTAATTTTAGAATATATTAAAGTTTCAACATTGAAAAAACGAAGAAAGCCGACACAGAACTGCTGATTTCACAAAACGAAAGACAGAAAGGAAATAAAAAACCGAAGAACAAAAACAAATAAAAAGTTAATTTAGCCCCAGGACAAACTGAATCAGAGAATATTTGATTAAATAATCTTAATTCATTGGAGAGACGACGGCTTTGATAAGTTGTTATAAAAAATCTAGAACATGTCGTCTATTCAAAAATCGCTTTTAAGCTTTTCATGTTCAATTTCGATAAGGGCTTGAAAGGGTTAACGGTTTTTGTTCGTTAATTTTTTTTTTCTATTTAAGAAAAGTTTTTCTTTTTTTTTTTTTTTTTTTTTTTTTGCATATAAGGGCCACTGAGATCTTCAGCACAGAAATTGTTAATAAGGAATCTGTTTTCTTTGGAAGTTCAGGGAAATATTCGAGAAAGACGTGGAGTCAAAGAGTTTTATTGGATTAAAGTTTTGTTTAAGTGGTGTCGGGAGAGAAAAAATTGCTACCGAAATAAACTCAGGAGAATTAGCCTTGTTACAATTAAGTTATGAAAAAAAAAACTGATTACGACGAATTTAAAGTACCAAAAATAGTAGCCCTCCCCCTCAAAAGAAGTGCGGGAAAGTGAACAAATTTAAAGAAAAGTCAGTGATTCAGAGCTTGGGTCAAGCAAGGGCAGTTCTAAGAGGTCACACGGAGATATAACTTTGTGCGCATACGTTGAAATGTTATGTGCATCTGATAATCTGGCCCATAATCTTTTGATGTTAGGCATTTCTTTTGATCCAAATAATTCATAGATTTAAGCATAAAGATGATAAAATGAGTCATGGAAATGTTTCTTGAGAAAATTAGGGATTTTATGTGTATGTTCCAAAATCAATGCATGCGTACACATGCTTAAATATCACCTATGTAAATACAAAAGACAGTTATGCGTACATGAATGAAAGAGCCATTTTATTAGAACAATGATGTACATTTTCAAAAACACTACAAAAATCTGAAGAAGGTAAAACACTTTCAATCAAGTCTAAGTGACAACAAGTCTCCTCAGAACTCCATGACTCTTCTGAGTATTCTAGCCGATCGTAACAATACTGTTGTATGGATGGTCTCAGTTTCTCTAGAGTGTTTAAACATTTTAGTGCATCAACTACAATAGGTATCACGCTCATCCTGATATTAGTATTATTTACAGCTTTTGAGTTTTCACATCAGCGTTAGCTGATGGTCTTTCACTGGAGTCTGAATGACAGCAAGTGTCCTCGGGTCTCCAAGACTCTTCTGAGTATTCTGGCAGATTGCAGCAGTGTTCTGAATGCTTTCAATCCTTCTTCTGATTTCCACATTCTCCAAACCCTTTTCCAATCCTTTTGGGACCGTTCCAAGTGCACCAATTACAATTGGTATCATTTGACCTTCATATTCCATAACTTTTTTAGTTCTGTGGCAAGGTCCAGGTATTTGTCTATTTTTTTCATTTTCCTTTCGCTTCACCCTGTGATCTGCTGGAACTGCAAAATCCACCCGTTGACAAGTTCTTTCTTTTTTGTTAATCAACACTAGGTCTGGTCTTCTTACTGGGATAAGGTGATCCGTTTTTATTTCAAAGTCCCAGAGAATTTTATGCGTTTCTATCTCAAGAACAGATTCTGGTTTATGCATATACCATTTTGTTGTATGGTCAAAATTAAATTTTTGCATATTTTCCACTGGATCACCTTTCCAACCCAGTGGTGTCTAGTTTTGTACTCCCGTTGTGCTAGTTTGCCTACATTCGCATAGTACATGGTTTACGGTCTCATCTCTATTATTATTATTATTAGTAGTAGTAGTAGTTTTTCACACCAGCGTCAAGTGATGGTGTTTCACTGGTCTTCAGGACTCTCTTAAGTATTCTAGCTTATTTCAACAATGCTGTTAACTGGATGGTCTCAATTCTTCCTCTGATTTCCAGTTTCTAATATCTTGGGGAACGATCCAAGTGCGCCAACTACACTTGATATCACTTTCACCATCATGTTAAACAACACACACACACACACACACACACACACACATATATATATATATATATATATATATATATATATATATATATATATAAAACGTGACCCATTCAGCTCTGGATAGATAATTGAGATTATGGAAAAGGGTGTTAGCAAAGCGAATAAAATTTAGTAAAATATAAATACGGCCCGAATAAACCTTAAAATAATTTTTTTTTTACCTTTCTGAGAAAGAAAATGTTTGACTACATTTAAGCTACGGGTTGCTGGTTGTGAAATTTAACATAGAATTACATTTCGAATTCTCACTCTCTTTACTCTCCAGAGAAACTAACATTATATAAACGATGAGATATTCAAGAGATACATAAAGGGGAAGAAAGAGATAGACGCAAAGTAAAGTAAAGATTGGTCGGTTTTTTACTTAATTGCAAAGTACGACTAATTAGAACCAATTAAAACATAATTTCTTTCGAACATAATTCAATCCTAAAAGAAAGGAATAATTTAGTATAATTTTCGTGTCATTGAACTAAACAGTAGAAAAGCCTTTAGGAAGCAAAAGTTGATTAACTCAGCTTAGTACAACAACAACAACAACAACAACAACAACAACAATAATAATAATAATAATAATAATAGAGACCAGACCTAGTGCTGATTAACAAAAAAAAAAGAGAACGTGTCAACTGGTGGACTTTGCGGTCCCAGCAGATCACAGGGTGAAGCTGAAGGAAAATGAAAAGATGGATAAATAACTTGACTTTGCCAGAGAATTGAAAAGGCTGTGGAACATGAGAGTGAAAGTGATACCAATTGTAGTTGGCGCACTTGGAACGGTCCCAATAAACTTGGAAAAAAGACTGGAGGATCTAGAAATCAGAGGAAGAATTGAGACCATTCAGACCACTGCACTGCTGCAATCGGCTAGAATACTCAGAAGAGTCCTGGAGACCTGAGTAGACTTTGTTGTCACTCATACTCCACTGAAATACCATCAGCTAACGCTAATGTGAAAAACTCAAAAGGAGTGAATAATAATAATAATAATAATAATAATAATAATAATAATAATAATAATAATATATAATAAAATATTATTATGGACTCTCTCGTCGATTTTCGACGCATGCGAGTTCACACACACACAATGAACACCCACACAGTGATTTGTTTATAGTGGTGAAGGCTTGTGTTGGACCATCCTCACTTTTTGGCACAGTTGATAGGAAAGAATTGGTGCACCAAGGGTTGCCACAAACACAATCAACGACCGACCTCAGGAATTTTGAATTCAGAGTTATCCCTCTCCTAGACTGGTTACCTACCCAAGGCTTAAGGGCCCAGTCTGCCCTACTATTTAAACCATAGCTGTAGGGAGAATATATGAATTCAAACCTTTCCCAAGGGTATTAGCGCTATGTGAAATGCCAACAGCTTCGTCTAGGAATTGAACTCAAATCATATATATATATATATGTTTACATAAAATCAGTAAAGTACTCGTGTACATCCTGCACGTGCGGTGGGGGTGGTAAATACATAGAGGAAGATCATACTGTGATGATTATTCTTCATTAGTTTAAATAATTCAATCTAGTTTGTTTAAGATATATTTTATTAAGTCAAAATGTTCAGCTATTTAATATTCAGCCGGGGCCAGTGCACACTAATCTCGAACCACCGACTGGAGGGAACCTTCTTGGGGACCACGGAGGGACGAATACCATATATTTTCGGTAATCTGAACATTAGTTACACGAATGAAAATAACCTCCCCTTGTATGTTTCACTTTGAGGAAGCCGTTTGTTTTGGTCAGCCATTTTCCTTTCATCGTAAATCTACACTGAAAATACGAATTTGTTCGGATCAATACCACTGCATGTTTTGGGATTTATTAGATTAGAAGAAAACGACGAAGAAGACTTGTAGATCTTCAAATCTCATCACACTCCATCTTGAATTAATTGCTCGGGTGTCGCCGGTCTGAAAGATGAGGTTTCCAGCGCATTTACAATTGGTGTCTTCTAAAATATTTCCAACTTACAAATGTACAACAATAAGGATTAAATTAGTATAAAAATATCCGGTATATCATCGTATAGCATTCCACTGAGGGAGTAATTAGATGCATACCTTTCTCAATGGAATTAGAGTTATGTGAAATGCAAATAGCTGCTTCCCGGATTTGAACTCGGGTCACCGTATCCATTTACTACGATGATAACCATTACACGACCAACACCTCCACAACGGTTTTATGTTTTTCATAAATCAGTAAAGTACTCACATCCTGTCGTGGAGATCAGATTAAATCCAAGAAGAAATAAATGTCTATTCACCTTTTCATGACAGTTTCATTAATGTCATCTATTTTTTCAAGCGCATCACAAATTCATTGATTCATACGGTTAATAAAAAAATGACACATTGACGTGTGTCTGTAGAGTTTAATCCTTCCAAAAGAAAAATACATGTCTACTTTGATGAGTGGATATACAACCAAAGACAAAAGTCCGTGTACAATAAATAATAATGTTATAAATGTATACATTTATTTTGTGTACAACAATACAAAATATTACTGTATACCCACTTTTGACTCATATATATATATATATATATATATAATTTATTTGTATTTTTTGCTTAAAGGCAGTTACAATGCGTATATCGTATAAAATTTTATAATTAATGAAATTAATCATGACAAGCGAACTCGGCAAATATTGCCCCATACGTAGAACATCGTACAGCTGTTTCAACTTTATTAAGTCTCATCAGCGATGTATACTTACGATTTCCCTCCGACAGAAATCGAAACCGGGAATTCAACATGCAGTGTCAGAGAATATAATATATATATAATATATATATATATATATATATATATATATATATATATATATCATCAGATCGCGTAATTAGCACATATATCCATGGCAATCTCTCGCTAACCTTCAATATCATTCATTGTCACAGGGAGGTCCTCTGCGCAGCATCCAGCTTCCTCGCAAATTTGTCAATGTAGGTTCTTGGTGGTCGGCCCATGTTAGCATGTCTATATGTTGGCTTTCAAAGGAGAACATCGCTTATGAGTTCGTCCCTGCTTCTCATGGGGTGGGTGGGGGTGGTAATTGCATTTCACTTGGGAAGGGTATGAATCCTACTCTCCCTCCACCTAAGCGTAAATAGCAAGGCAGACTGGGTTCTTTAACCATGGCTAGGTAACCAATCTAGGAGAAGGAAAACTCTGAAATCAAACCTGTTGAACTCTGCTTAAGAAATTGACCTTGTGTCGCATCCTGCTCGTGCGGAGGGGTTGGTAAATATATATATTCAGTTGCTTTGTTTGCTCGTTAGTTTAATTCTAGACTTGCAGATGCGGTCACACACATTGCAGAGGGAATTCCCATCTACATTTGATTATATATATATATATATATATATATATATATATATATATATATATATTCATCTTTTTTTGATATATCTTATTTCAATAATTTAGGAAGCTTCACGCACTTTTGACTGAAAAAATCAAAATGTGTCGGAAAAAATTGGATAAAAAACTTGTATTAATTTTATCACCAACATCTTTATTATACAATATAAAGAAAGAATGTCTGGTGTAAATTTCGATATAAAACTGTTAGTTTCCATGAAAGAAAAAACTGGGAGAAAAAGTGTTAGAAAATTTGTTTACCTTGTACAAGACATTGTTTGTAACAATTCTCTTCAAAAGATTTTGAGGCGACAAAACAAGTTTACTTTAAAAATCTACTAAAAATCACCTAATCATTTGATTCCTGTACAATTTTTCTCAAGTAATTATTCGTTGATAATTGAATTTATTTCATGAATAGGGTCTTTTGTAAAAAACGTCTGTAGAAACAAAATTGTTTATCTAATCAACCCCTTTATATAATTTTATAAACGGAGATATCGGTATGTTTTACTTCAACGAAAAACACTAATTGTTTACCGAGATCTTAATAGCTGAACTTCTAAAAAGCAAATATAATGAAATATTCAATGAAAAATGAAATCAGTCAGGAAAATGTGTTTTTGTACAATGTCATAATCCGATGCTGAGTAAAAAAGTAATGCTATTTTTTTAGGACAGGTATAATTACCATTACAAGAACGTGTATCATACATCAAAATGAAGCTAGTCCTCTGCGGATCACATCCCTACTTCTCCACATAGGTGAGTCAAAACGTAATGCCATTTTGTTTAGGACAGGTATAATTACCATTACAGGAACGTGTATCATACATCAAAATGAAGCTAGTCGTCTGCGGATCACATCCCTACTTCTCCACAGAGGTGAGTAAAAAAGTAATGTCATTTTGTTTAGGACATGTATAATTACCAACACAGGAACATGCATCACCCATCAAAATAAAGCTGGTCCTCTGTGGATCACATCCTTATTTCTCCACATAGGAGGGTCAGAAAGTAGTGCCATTTTTTTTAGGAAACGTATAATTACCAACACAGGAACATATTTCTTACATCAGAATGAAACTGGTCCTCTGTGGATCACATTCTTATTTCTCCACATAGTTCAGTCAAAAAGTAATATCATTTTGCTTCTTACATGTATAATTACCAACACAGTAACATATATCTTACAAAAAAAATGAAGCTGGTCCTCTGTGGATCACATCCCTACTTCTCCACATAGGCGAGTCAAAAAGTAATGTCATTTTGTTTCGGACAGGTATAATTACCAACACAAGAATATATATCTTACAAAAAAATGATGCTGGTCCTCTGTGGCTCACATCTCTACTTCTCCACATAGGTGAGTCAAAACGTAATGCCATTTTGTTTAGGTCATGTATAATTACCAACACAGGGACATGCATCACCCATCAAAATGAAGCTGGTCCTCTGTGGATCACATCCCTACTTCTCCACAGAGATGTGTCAAAGAGTAATGCTATTTTATTTAGGACATGTATAATTACCAACACAAGAACATGTATCAGGCATCAAAATGAATCCAGTCCTCTGTGGATCACATCCCTACTTCTCCACATAGGGGAGTCAAAAAGTAATGTCATTTTGTTTCGGACAGGTATAATTACCAACACAAGAACATATATCTTACATCAAATGAAGCTGGTCCTCTGTGGATCACATCCCTACTTCTCCGCACAGTCACCGGTTCTCTCAATAGCAATGTTCCCCCCTTTGAATAAGAGCATATATCCCTGTCCCGTCAATTCTGTTGACTATTCGTTGAGCTACTTCGCCATTAAATATTTCCCTTCCTGGTCACTGGAATAATCGCTATCATCTCTTTGGCCCCATGAAATAGTTTTTGAGAGGCAAACATTATTCCAATGACGTGGAACGCCAAAATAATCCCCTTCGTCTAGCATTAGGGAAAATGTGATAGACTCCCTCGCTAATTGATAATAACTTTAGGCCACCCCGACCACTTTTTTAGTGTATTGAGCACTTTGTACATGTATAACTTAGACAACGCCTTCAGTATTATTTGTATTATTCGGACTATTGTCCTTATCTTCATTATTTTCTGTACAATGTTTCGGCCGATGTGCTCTCCGAAACTTTGTACGGATAACAATGAATATGGAGAGAATAGTTCGAATAATACAAATGATACCAATTATCAAGCCTCATCTCCAAAATTCAGAGAAATAACGTCTTCAGTGTGGGGTTTGTTTTTTTTTTGACATTTCATTACGATATGATGATTATTTCCCGAGTCCGACAAGAAATGCCTGAAGAAGGCCGAAGGGCATATCGGCCGAAACGTTGTACAGATAACAATGAAGATGAGGACAATTGTCCGAATAATACAAATAATAATAATTATCAAGCCTCATCTCCAAAATTCAGAGAAATAACGCCTTCAGTGTTTTTTGTTTTTTTTTGTGTTTTTTTTGTGTTTTTTTAACTTTTTTTTTTTTTTACATATTATGATATGTTGATTATTTGCAGACAGTATCAGTGTTTTGGTCTTTTCTTAAGAAAAAAAATTCCCAGATATCAATTTGCATATTTCTTTATTTACAAACTGCATTAACTAGAATTTTTTTCTCACCGTCAGAGTTAAAGAAAGAAAAAAAGAATCGTTAATGTATATATTAATACTCGTGTTTCTTAAAAGTACGACCGTTATCATCTTGCAACACCCTCTGCTTAAAGAT
>CM042166.1:25528669-25533669 GCA_023376005.1 Doryteuthis pealeii | reverse complement strand
TCAAAACAACGCGTATCAATGATACATAATCCTGTCTACGCCAGTTACCCAACACTGGCTAATAACAGTACCAAATACAATACTCATATTCTCAGTTTACAGGCATCTTCATCTTATCGCCTACAGCGTATGGACTTATATTCTAATATTATATGTGTACATGTCTGGACTAATTAATTATGAACACCGTTGCTGGTCTACTGACCGTCTATTGATTTCTACTGCTATTTTCTGCAAGAGAATATTTGGTTAGGATAAACAGAAAATGTGATTGATTATCAAGCCAAAAAAAAAAATTGTTTTTGTATTTACACTTGATCAAAACTAGACGTTTCGTTTATTTTTATCCACTTCTGAAGGCTCGTCATATTTGTTAAACCGTGATACTTATCGTCACGGCCTGTCAAGTTGTAACTATACAAATATTATACTATTTTCTCTGAGCTGGTATTATAACAAGGCAGCCGTCTACCAAAGTTTGAGGGGGAGTCTGAGTGACGTAGCGGCTAGCGCATTGGACTGCGAGTCTAAACACTATTCGCGCTATTACCTTCATGTTCGGTCTAATAATGGGGACTCCTTTTGTTGTGTTATTTCTTTTCTTTTTTTTTTCTTTTTTTTTTTGGCTTTGGTACTCTAAAATAAAAACGTCAGATTTTAATCATCGGCGACGAAAAAACAAAATTACGGTCATAAAAGGAGGATCCAATTTATGCCTAAATTGTAAAACGAGCCCCCAATTTAAAACTAACCATTCTCACAAAATAAAAACTTTAAAAATATACAGATTGAAGTGAATATTAAAATAAATAAAGAAAATATATTTAGTTTTATAAAATAACGGGCGCAAGAAAAATAAAACATTTATTGCAAAAACATGGACATAAAATGAGGGTTCATTTTATTATATGGTAGGAATTTACGAGGAAATAGTTATGGATTACCTAAATAAGTGCCAAGCGGAAGTGTTGCATGTCATGGTCTGCTCAGCTATCAGGTTTGGTTTGGTTTGGTTTGTTTGTTTTGTTTTACGGCATATCAACCTCAGTGGGTCATTTAATGCCGATAAAGTTTTGAAATAAATCAATTCTTAATGGATAATACAATTTTTGTATAAATACGTTTTTCTATTTAACCCATAGATGGGACCCTAACCGGTACTACCACTCCGGGTCAGAGTGGACCAGGGGCAATGGTGATGAAGGGGTGCTCCACATTCCCCAAACCTCCCAAACTGGAACCTCACCATCAGATAGAGTTTAACGTCATTCCCAGGACATGTAGACCCGCAGCCACCGCCTTCTAGCACCCATATGATAAAAAAGGGGTTGGGGCTTGCCATAAGATCAACAGGGTTGGGAAAAATCATATAGATGCTAGGTCTTGACGTGACCAACCGATTGATCGGAGGGGGCCTCTCCGACCGCCCGTCTAGCCCAAGATAGGGCCAAAGTGGAGTATTGTATGTCATGAACTGCTCATCCACCTGGGCTCTATCCTTAAACATCACGGGTCGCCAGCCACGGCCAACAAGTGGCCCCATTGGGGGAGTCTTACCCCTCTGCAGGGGTGCAGTCGGTGCATTCTAACACCCCAGCCGGCAGGGCGGTCAGCTATCAGGATTGTATGTCTATGCATCAGGGCTCACCAGTCACAGCCAACAGCTGGTCCTATTAGTGTTTTTTTCTTCAAGAAATCTTTTTAAAAGATATCTTCTTTGTTTGAAGTTGAGAAATCATAAAAGAGTACTGTATGTGGATGACAATATACATACATATATATATATATATATATATATATATATATAATATATATATATATATATATGTGTGCTTAATTGAGGTCGAACCCAATTTTTGAAAGTTAATTCATTAATAATTAATTAGGCGGGATTACCTATTTAAATGTAAGGCTAAACAAATCGAGAAAAATCAATCTCTGTATGTACATTTCGGCCATACAGAGATTGTTCGGCCATACAGAGATTGTACATACAGAGATTGTACATTGTACATTTCGGCCATACAGAGATTAATTCATTAATAATTAATTAGGGGATTACCTATTTAAAATGTAAGGCTAAACAATCGAAAAAATCAATCTCTGTATGTACATTTCGGCCATACAGAGATTGATTTTTCTCGATTTGTTTAGCTTACATTTAAATAGGTAATCCGCCTAATTATTATTAATGAATTAAACTTTCAAAATTAGGTTCGACCTCAATTAAGCCATATTCTCCAAATATTGCCGGCTGAAAATAGCCATATCACAAACATCGTCTTTTGTTACTTCTCATATATATATATATAATTTTTTATAATTTTTTTAATAAATATTACATTTTCTCCCGTTGGAACCAGAACAACATTTATATATATATATATATATATATATATATATATATATATATATATATATATATACCAGTCATCCACAGACACGTGTTTCGAAGTTTACTTCTCATCAGTGTGGCTCGACATTTTAACAGCTACCTCTAGCTGGGTGCAAAACCTTACAGAACTTTCGTCTGTCAAGCTCCTTACCGTCACGGCCATCGGGAACTGTCAGCCAGGGGCGAACAATTAATTGATAAAAACAAATTTACCGGATGTATGTTTTTACAACCACCAGAGAACTCGTCTGTAAACCACAGGCGAGTAATTGCTTATATATATATATATATATATATATATATATATATATATATATATATATTGCTCGGTTACATAAAATCGATTAGAAAGCAACTGAAGCGACAAAAAGCGATCCCTTTCATCAAGGCCACGCAAACGGTTCTTTGCCCACGCTAAAATAGACAAAATAAGCTGGGGAAGATATGAGAGCCTCTCAATGTCCCTCGTGTTTCAATTGTGTCCATTTTTTTATTTACTTCTCGACTACTTTAGATCCCCTTTCTCTGACAGTGAGTAAATAGCGCAGATCAAACGTAAAACACGGGATCGAGGCTATCTAGAATGTTCTACGATACCATCAGCTCAGAATAATGAAACACATTATGTTCGAGTAATCCATAAATGTTTCTTCTCTACTTCTCTCAATTTATTTCCTTCATCTTTCTCTTTCCCCCATTCTGGTTGGTAGCAAAACGAGTGGTTTGGAACTATCTAATCAGACAATATGCTTGTAAACAATTGGGGGAGAGGGTTTCATCTATCACTGATAAGGTTTTTCTAAGGAAACCTGAAGTGTATTCATGAGCTGTTGGATCCCTGACAAATAAACTTGTAATTCTGGCGGCTGATTTTGCTGGCTGTCTTCACGGCTCCGGATTGATAACGATATTACTGGACCTTCTTATCCTGTGGCGAAACATGCAGCGTAGTTATTTATCTAGATTTATGATAAATACGTTTTTTTTCCCCTGAACCATTTAAGGACGCAAGTCCAGTCACTTTAACATATTCGCTAATAAATACTAGCTGGACGATTCGCATATACGGTATGTGGGTAATTACGAACTTTTTTTAGTAAATTAGGGTGTCCCAGAAAAAGGAGAACCCACAAATTTTGTAATAAAATTGTTAATTTTAACTAGGGGGGTTTAAGGTTAGGGTTGGGGATTAGGGTTGGTGTTTAGGGTTTAGGGTTAGTTTAATGGGAAAATAAATAAATAATTTTGGTTCTGT
This sequence comes from Doryteuthis pealeii, assembly GCA_023376005.1. Classification (NCBI taxonomy): domain Eukaryota; kingdom Metazoa; phylum Mollusca; class Cephalopoda; order Myopsida; family Loliginidae; genus Doryteuthis; species Doryteuthis pealeii. The sequence continues at coordinate 25,530,019 of CM042166.1, read as the reverse complement.
TTTTTCTGGGTCAACCTGTACACGGTAACCCAGAAAAACAGAACCCAAACCCTAACCCTAAACATAACCCCACCCCCAACCCTAACTCTAAAACCTAACCCTAAACCCTCCTAGTTAAAATTAACAGTTTTATTACAAAATTTGTGGGTTCTGTTTTTTCTGAGACACCCTAATTTACTAAACAAAAGTTCATAATTATCCGGTGTGTGTCAAAAAATGTATCTCTATATATTTACCAATCTCTCCACATGAGCAGAATGCGACACAAGGTCAATTTTCAGGCGGATTTTAACCGGTTTGAATTCAGAGTTTTCCTTCTCTAGACTGGTTACCTAGCCATGGTTAAAGCGCCCAGTCTGTCCTACTATTTACCCATAGCTGGTGGGAGAATGGGATTCATACCTTTTCCGAGGGTATTAGCGCTATGTGAAAAGCAAACAGCTTCGTCAAGGAATTGAACTCGGATCGATGAGCCCAGGAGCGAAACCCGACTGACTTTTCGTCCGCCCGAATCGTTAACCTCTCGGCCATTTGTGGTGGTGGTGGTGTTTAAACTATTAAATACATAAGTTTGTTTATACATTTTACGATCACCTGAGAGATCCAGTCTGATAACAGACGATCATTGCTTTATAAGTTAATTTAATTCCCCCTGAGAGAGCTCTACCGAGTTTTGGGAGCATATATATATATATATATATTATATATATATATATATATATATATATATATATATATATATATATATAAGGCCGGTTTAGCTTAGTCGGTAGTGTCCGTTTTTTTTTATACCGGGCCTTACCAACTCAGCGTATGAGTAGCACAGGGATCTGTGCAGTAAAGTTAACCTGATGGTAGGTGTGGCTCTCCTACTCAGATGCTAAAAAGCAATATCCTTTGTCTAGTGCTAGTAAAAAAAGAGAAAGACAACCTCGCCTTCTGGCTGATACCCACTTTATGCCAAACCGACTTTATATATATATATATATATATATATATATATATATAAGGTTATACATATCTATTTATTTGATGACAAAGTAACAGTCACAACCATTTTGGTTTCATGCATGCGTAATTGCAAACAATCTTCTTCAAATTGCCTTTGAAACAACGTCACCTGAAGATTGTTTGCAATTACGCATGCATGAAACCAAAATGGCTGTGACTGTTCCTTTGTTATCAAATAAATAGATATGTAAAACCTTTATATATTTATTTTATTATATTATATAACAGCTCTATTTGTGTATTGAGCACTCTTCAAATTATACTGCATTTTTTCACACCGTTCCAGTAAAAGCTGGAACAGTGATAATCCCACACACACACACACATATATATATATAT
>CM042166.1:25508669-25516169 GCA_023376005.1 Doryteuthis pealeii | reverse complement strand
AGAAAGAAAGAAAAAAGGAAGTATGAAGGAAAGAAAGAAAGAAGAAAGAGAAGAAAGTGGGAAAAATAAAGAATGGGAAAAAATACAATTAAAAAGAAAGAAATAGCTCAAAATGAAAAAAAAAAACAGAAAAGAAAGAAGCGAAGAATGAAAGATAGAAAATATTAAAATAACAAAAAATGAAAACGAAAAGAAAGAGAAAGAAAAAAATAGAAGGCACAGTAGAGAAGGGAAGAGGAGAGAAAAGAAAGAAAGAAAAAAGGAAAGAAAGAAAGAAGAAAGAATGTCAGAAAAATAAATAAGTGGAAAAAAAACAAGTAAGAAGAAAGAAATAACTCAAATGAAAAAAAAAAGAAAAGAAAGAAGCAAGGAATGAACGACAGAAAATATTAAAATACGAAAAAAAAAACAGAAAAGAAAAAAAAAATAGAAGGCACAATATAGAAGGTAAGAGGAGGGAAAAGAAAGAAAAGAAGGAAAGTATGAAAGAAAGAAAAAGAAAGAAAGAAAGAAAGAAAGAGAGACAAATAAAGAAGTGACAAAAAAACAACTAGAAAGAAAGAAATAGACTCAAAATAAAAAAAGAAAAGATAGAAAGAATGAGGGAAAGAAAAATATTAAAATACGAAAAAAGAAAACAGAAAAGAAGGAGAAGGAGAAGGAAATAAAGAAGAAAAGAGAGGAAGAATGAACGTAAAAAGGAAATTAGAAAAAATAGGAAGCACATTATAGATTAGAATTGAAGAAAACAGAAAATAAAGAAAGAAAGAAAAAAAAATGAAGGAAGGAAGGAAACATCGAAAGAAAGAAACTGGGAAAAACAATAAAGAAAATTAGAGAGAAAGAAAGTAAAAGTGAAATAGTAGGAAGAATATAGACGATAAGAGAAGAGAAGAGAGAAGAAATAAGAAAGTAATTGAGAAAAATAAAAAAATAGTGTAAAAACAAGTAAATAAGAAAGAAATAGATTCAACAGAAATGAGGAAAAAGAAAAAGAAAGTAAGAAAGAAGGAAAGAAAGGAAGACATTAAAAAAAGAAAGAAAAAAGGAAAAAACACAAGAAAAAAATTCAACACAAAGATCGAGAAAAAGATAGAAAGAAAGAAAGAAAATATTAAAATAGGAATGAAAGGAAAGTGATAAAAATGATGAAGAAAGAAAGAAAGTATGAGTTCAAAAAGAGAGTTAGAAAAAAAGAAAGCACAATAAAGAATCGAAGAGAAATGAAGAGAAGAAAAGAAAAAAGGAAGAAATAGACTTAAAAGTAAAAAAGAAACGATAGAAGGAAAGAATGGAAGAAAGAAAATATTAAAATACAAAAAAAAAAAGGAAACAGAAAAGAAAGAGAAAGAAAAAATAGAAGGCAAAATATAGCAGGAAAGAGGAGAGAAAAGAAAGAAAGAAAAAAGGGAAGAAAGAAGGAAGAAAGAAAGAAGAAAGAAAGAAAGTGAGAACAATAGAAAAGTGGGAAAAAAAGAAGTAAAAAGAAAGAAATAGACTCTAAATGAAAAATAAAAGAAAAAAAAGAAGGAAAGAATAAAAGAAAGAAAAGTATGAGTACAAAAAGAGACTTAGAAAAATAGAAAGCGCAAAAAAGTATAGAATATAAATAAAGAGAAGAAATGAAAAGGATAGAGAAAAGAAAGAAAGAAAGAAAGATTGAATGAATGAAAAAAAGACAGAAAGAAAATGTGAAAAAATAAATATAAAAACTAGAGAAAGAGAGTAAGTAAAAGAGAAGGAAAATGATAGAAAAGAAATACAGAAAGAAAGAAACGAGGAGAATAATGAAAGCTAGAGTGAGAACGCAAGTAAAAAAAAAAAAGAAAAGACACCAAGTAAGAAAGAAAGCAAGAACAAAATACGAAAAAAAAAAACGGGAAGAAAACAATGAAAAGGAAATTGAAAAAGAGAGAAAGAAAAAAATGAATGAAAGAGAAACAGTAAAAAATAGAATAGATGGTATAGAATAGAATAAAAAATAGAATAGAAAGAAAGAAAGAAGAAGGAAAGAAAGAAATAAAGAAATAAAGAAAGAAGAAAGAAAGAACGAAAGAAAGAAAGAAGAAAGAAATAAAGAAAGAAGAAAGAAAGAACGAAAGAGAGAAAGAAAGAACGAAAGAAAGGAAGGAAGAAGAAAAACAGAACGAAAAACAGAACGAAAGACAGAACGAAAGAAAAAAGAAAGAAAGAACGAAAGAAAGAAAGAGATAAAGAAAGAAAGGACGAACGAACGAAAAAACAAAGTTGGAATTGGACAAAAATTAAAGTGGTACTGACAGCACTGACTCCCATGACACTATGTGGCCACCCGTCCCTATCAGTCATCGATCTCGTAATTTCTCTTCTTTATTCCCTGGTATTAAATAACCCATAAAGAACTGATATGCCGTTAAACAAATAAAGCAAACCAAATATAGAAATTTAGGACGTTTACAGATTAATCATATGTTAGCATTAAATGATCCATTAAATGTTGATATCCTGTTAAATAAATAAACCAAACGAAAATAAATCCAATATAAATAGTTACGATTAAAATCAAACAATTATAACTTAATCAAATTTCGGTATTAAATGAGCCATAAAATTTGGTGTGCCATTAAACAAATACACCAAACCAAACCAAACCGAATATAAATAGTTAAGATTAAATCAAACATTTATGAATTAAATAACCCATAAGTTCATATATGCCGTTAAATAAACAAAACAAACTAATCATGTGAGAAAAAAACACAAATTAGTTAATAGATAAACAGATAAACATTTGATTGTGTTCTTCAAATGTTTTACAATCATTGTAGATCATTTTATTTTCGAAAGCAATCGATTTTCCGTCATCTTTACTCAGTTCAACCTTTACACTAGTTAGTAATAATGATTGACAAAGGAAGAAGAATTAGGAAAATGAAAGTGAATACTAGTAAAAATTATTAATGATAATGATTGTCAAATTAGGTAGAATAAGGAAAATGAAGGATTATACGAGTCAAAATTATTAATAATAATGATTGACAAAGTAAGTGGAATTAGGAAGATGAAGGATAATACTAGTCAAAATTAGTTATAATAATGATTGATACATTAAGTAGAATAAGGAAGATGAAGGTTAATACTAGTCAAAATTATAAATCACATTGATTGACAAAGCAAGAAGAATTAAGAATATGAATGATAATACTAGTCAAAATTATTAATTATGACTCCAACTTTTTTTTCTTTTTCAGATTTTGTAAACAACTTTATGATGCCTATCCTTAAAATGCGACTTGTTGCCTGCCAGGGTTGTAGAATACGTATACAGCACCTCTAAAGGGGAGTACACCCCCGTCCATACGGGCGCCACATGTTGGTAAGGGTACCGGCCCGTGCTTCTTAAGGATAGATTCTTGGGGGCTGGGCAGTCAATAACATGCAAAACTCCCCTCTCACTTTTAATTGTGTTAGACGGTCGCTCGTACAGCCCCCAGCGATCAATCAGCAGCTCAGGTCATCCAACCCTTCCACATCGCGGTGCGGTGGGGAAGGGTTCGAATGCCAGAGCAATGCCGTCGGGAACTTAAGTCCCTTGCGTGCCCAGGTCTGACAAACATTTGTGTTAATACCACAACCTGTCCAAAGGGGCTTCAATTGAAAACGGCGGTTAATTTTGGTACTCTTGTCCTTGGGTTTGATGGATAATCTACGTCAAGTAAAAGTGTCTGCCTGCTGGGTTTTAATGACCGTTTGTGTAATTCCTATTTCCTTGATACTCGATCTTTAAATGGATGGAGCCGGACTGAGATAGATACATAGATAGATATGAACATACTGCGATATATAGATAAATAGATAGATATATATGAAAATACTGCAATATATACTATATATTAATATATATATATATATATTATATATATAGAGGAAAAATGAGTAAAGAAAAGAAAAGTAAATGGATAAAATGAATTTAATCGATATCACATTAATCAATATCACTTACACATAAACTGACCGAAACACATGTGTAAGTGATATCGATTAATGTGATATCGATTAAATTCATTTTATCCATTTTACTTTTCTTTTCTTTTACTCATTTTTTCTCATAGTGTCGGATTCAATTCCTTTTCCATTTTTACATATATATATATAAGTGTGTATATATATATATATATATATATATATATTTATAGTATATATATTATATATGGAGAAGAGAGAGAGAGAGAGGAGAGAGAGAGAGAGAAAGAGAGAGAGAGAGGGGAGAGAGATAAACAGATTGTGATATATGGACAGTATGCAATGGATACATATGAACAGACTGCACTTGATAGATATATAGATAGATAGATAGATATGAAAGCCGAACGCTGATTCCATTTTAATTAAGAGAAGGCTTTTTGATAAGCAGCTGCATGTGACAAGCAATCACTTTAATAAAATCAGTCAACATCAGAGAAGAAATCATTTCTTCTTTCTTCTTCTTTCTTCTTCTTCTTCTTCTTCTTCATCTTTTAATTTCTTCAGATGCCGTTAACAGCTTTTTGTCTACAGTTCTTATCTTTTGCATAACAGTAGAATTACATTGGCAATCGCCACCTGCACTAATACTGCACTAAACCAGTGCTCGTTTGATTTAGCGACATCTTCACACATCACCTGCATAATAGTAATCAAAATACCCACCTTTTCCAGTCTCTCTCTCTCTCTCTCTCTCTCTCTCTCTCTTTCTCCTTTTCTCTTCTCTTCCCCTATTTTTCTCTGTTGTGTGTGTCTCTCTCTCTTTTCTCTCTCTCTCTTTCTCTTCTCTCTCTCTCTCTCTCTCATAATCATAATATTATATATTATATAATGTATATATATAATAATGTATATGGATATATATATATATATGTATTAATGTATATATGTATATATATATGTGTATATATATATATGTGTATATATATCTATATATGTATATATATATATGTGTATATATATATATATATATTATATATATAAAGTAAAGTCGACGGGGGGGTGGCCTAATGTCGGTATCAGCCAGACAGTGAGGGAGTCTATCCCCTTTTCACTTGCGCTAGACCAAGAAGATTATTTTAGCATCTGCAGGTGGAGCGACACACATAAAAAACCTCAAAAAATTTTAAACAGACTGAAAACAGGGGACTACCACTCGCTTTTCACGTTATTCTGTGATAGCCAAATTCTTTTATTACCTTTCCATATACCAACAAATGCCCCCCTGAGATGGTCTAAATCTATAGATCGAAACATTTGCAGCGAACGGCCAATGAACTCACCACTTTTAACTCATTTAAACCTGCCTTGCTTTTTCATTTCCTCTCTTATTACTACACACACACACACACACACACACACACCTGTATACCTAATATATCTATATTATATATAATATATATATATAGAAGCAATCTACAGACGCGCGGTTTTCGGAGTTTTACCCCTCATCAGTGCAGCGCTTTTATTACTTATTTCTTCAGCAGACTACCTATGGTCGGGTTCGAGGGACCCGAACGAACTTTTCGCTCGTCAAGTCTTGCCTTACCCGATGGGGTTCCATTCCAAGCAGCTGCCAATGACATAGAAGGGCAGTAATAATCGCTGATATTTTCCCTAATACCATAAATAAATATCCACAGACGGTCTCTTCTAACTTGTAAACAAGTTGAGACTAGCTCTTGCGCCCAGAAGCGGTAGGAATATTCGCAATTAGTCGCTTGCATAACAAGTGCTAAACCTGAAAACTTTAGGGCAGCTCGAATAATATTTAAAGGCCATCTACAGATTCGCGCGTTCTGTAAGCATACGTATATAGTTATAAATATTATAATATTTATCATGATATATATGATATTATATGGTGATGGGCTATAGTGTGTGTGTGTGTGCTGTGTGTTATGTTCTATGTTTGTAAGTGTGATGGTATTCATTTATATTAATGCATATTGAAATGACAATTCATTATTCGATTACATGATTCTTTTATTTCTTAGTTCAACAGAGAAAACGATCTTTTTTTCTCATCTTTTTCCCCACACAATAATAGAGTATAATTGTCTCTCCACAGTACTTAATATTTCGCCTGCGTATTAAGCTGTCCACAAAGTTTCTACCTGATTTAATTCCTAATATCAAAGAACAGGAAAACTATTTATCGGATTTAACTCAGCACACATTCATTCTTTGCATAAAAAGAGATTAATTATTAAAAATACATTATAGGCAAGCTATTATGCTCGATCCATGAATGTGCTCTTGGGCGAGGGAGTCCCGTAAAAGCCGCAAGTGGGGCTAAGTGCTGGACTTTGACGATTGTAAAGGGGCTTGAGTTGTCGAATTCCAGTCGTGCATATTTACGTTCACTTTTGACTTAATGCCCTTAGAGATAGGTAAGAGACCCACTCATAGCCTCCGGTATTTTGGAATTAAATAGTATAACTAAAATGTCTTGTGACAATTATGACTTTGGAATATTAAAATAACCCACGATTGAATTGACGTTATACTCCATTGACAATAGTTCCCAACATAAAAAGAAAGTAATAAATTAAGAAAAACAAAGCGGGAACTCTCATCTTGGAGGTAGAGACATACGTTCTGGACTGCGACAACGTATAGTTTAGCAAGTTTCGAACTCCAGTCGTTTGCTTAATGCATTTCACTTTTCATAGACCCAACCCAGGCTTCGGGCGGAAGCTTTAGCTACTAAAGGTCAATACCACACCTAGTATCGATAACCCCACCACCCATACATAGTCCCGTTTCGATAAGCGGCTCCGTCACCAACTGCAGGCACCCCGGCCCCAAGAGCTCTCCTTCCTCCTATCTCGGCGGCTCCCTTATGGGGAGCCTCCAGTAAAGTCAACCAAAAACCGCTGCAGATACCAGATGGGTTGGCTCTAGAGCTTCCACCCAAAGCACGCCAGAAAATAATTTGCCTTTGTACCTTTAATCTCTCTACGTTGAAAACTAAGGATATACTTCTCGTCGCAGTAACAATACTGTTGTGACACCAGACTCTCAGGCTACCCCCAAATGACCTTATTCTGGATTAAAATCAGCATTTTCTGTTCTACTACACATAAAGAACAAAAAGTTTAAGAGAAAGCGTCCTTAATTGGAAAAGCCTTCTTCAGTTTTTACTGGACTCTTTATTGAAGCAGCTCGAATTAATATACTTTAATACCGTGAAGATATTTGGAGATCTTTTTTTTAAAAGACGGGTCCTTTGGGGAAAGCATCCATTTTGGTCCTATTCCTATTCCATTTCATTCTTGATTCCATTCTTTATTCCATTCATTCGGTTTCGATTCCATTAATTCTATAACTAGTAATAAATTTAGAAGCCCTCCGCCGGAGACTTACACATCACTTCACATCACTACACACACAACGAACACACGACACACACGACCCTTTCATATAATACTACTATAATAATACATCATTTACACAGTAGTCTACACTTCCCATATTACTACTAACACAATAACC
>CM042166.1:25496241-25508569 GCA_023376005.1 Doryteuthis pealeii | reverse complement strand
AGAAGAAAGAAAGAATAGAAAGTGAGAACTAAAAGAAGTGAAAATAGAAATAAAAAAAAAAAATAGATTCTAAATGAAAAAAAACGAAGAAAGAAGCAAAGAACGAAAGAAAGAAGTATGAGACAAAAGAGAATAGGTAAAATAGAAAGCACAAATAAAGAACAGAATAGAAATGAAGAGAAAAAGTAAAGGATAGAGAAAAGAAAAGAAATAAAGAAAGAAAAGAAAGAAAGAAGGAAAGAAAAAAGAAAACATTGAATGAATGAAATAAAGACAGAAAGAAAATTTGAAAAAATAAATATAGAAACTAGCGAAAGAGAGCAAGTAAAAGAGAAGGTGAATGATAGAAAAGAAATACAGAAAGAAAGAAACAAGGAGAACAATGAAAGCTAGAGTGAGAACGCAAGTAAAAAAAAGGAAAGTAAGAAAGAAAGTAAGAATAAAATACGAAAGAAAAAAAAACAGGAAAGAAAACAATGAAAAGGAAATTGAAAAAGAGAGAAAGAGAGAAAGAAAAAATTAATGAAAAGAGAAACAGTAAAAAATAGAATACATGGTATAGAATAGAATGAAAATAGAACAGAAAGAAAGAAAGAAGAAATAAAGAAAGAAAGAAAAAAGAAAAAAAGAAAAGAACTTAAGAAAGAAGAAAGAAAAAGACAGACAGAAAAGAAAAAGAAAGAACGAAAGAAAGAACAAAAGAAAGAACAAAGAAGAACGAAAGAAGAAAGAGAGAAAGAAAGGAAGAAAGAAAGAAAGAAAGAAAGAAAGAAAGGAAAAAGAACGACAGAACAGAAGAAGAAATAACGAAAGAAAGAAAGAAACAATGGAAGAACGAAAGAAAGAAAGAACGAAAAGAAAGAAAGAAAGAAAGAAAGAAGAACGAAAAGAAAGAAAGAGATAAAGAAAAAAGGACGAACGAAACGAAAAAACGAAAGTTGGAATTGGACAAAAATTAAAGTGGTACTGACAGCACTGACCCATGACACTATGTTGCCACCCGTCCCTTCAGTCATCGATCTCGTAATTTCTCTTCTTTATTCCCTGGTATTAAATAACCCATAAAGAATGATATGCGTTAAACAAAATAAAGCAAACCAAATATAGAAATTTAGGACGTTTACAGATTAATCATATTTGGCATTAATGATCCATTAAATGTTGATATCCTGTTAAATAATAAACCAAACGAAAATAAATCCATATATAATAGTTACGATTAAAATCAAACAATTATAACTTAATCAAATTTCGGTATTAAATGAGCCATAAAATTTGGTGTGCCATTAAACAAATACACCAAACCAAACCAAATATTAATAGTTAAGATTAAATCAAACATTTATGAATTATTCAAATTTCGGAATTAAATAACCCATAAGTTCATATATGCCGTTAAATAGACAAGACAAACTAACCATGTGAGAAAAAACACAAATTAGTTAATAAATAACCAGATAAACATTTGATTGTGTTCTTCAAATGTTTTATAATCATTGTAGATCATTTTATTTTCGAAAGCAATCGATTTTCCGTCATCTTCACTCAGTTCAACCTTTACACTAGTTAGTAATAATGATTGACAAAGGAAGAAGAATAAGGAAAATGAAAGATAATACTAGTCAAAATTATTTATAATAATGATTGATAAATTAAGTATAATAAGGAAAATGAAGGATAATACTAGTCAAAATTATCAATTAGAATGATTGACAAAACAAGTTGAATTAGAAAAATGAAGGATAATACTAGTCAAAATTATAAATCACAATGATTGACAAAGCATGAAGAATCAAGAAAATGAAGGATAATACTAGTCAAAATTAATAATCATGACTCCAATTTTTTTCTTTTTCCGATTTTGTAAACAACTTTATAATGCCTATCCTTAAAATGCGACTTGTTGCCTGCCAGGGTTGTAGAATACGTATACAGCACCTCTAAAGGGGAGTACGCCCCCGTCCATACGGGCGCCACATGTTGGTAAGGGTATCGACCCGTGCTGCTTAAGGATAGATTCTTGGGGGCTGGGCAGTCAATAATATGCAAAACTCCCCTCTCACTCTTAATTGTGTTAGACGGTCGCTCGTACAGCCCGCAGCGATCAATCAGCAGCTCAGGTCATCGGACCCTTCCTCATCGCGGTGCGGTGGGGAGGGGTTCGAATGCCAGAGCAATGCCGTCGGGAACTTAGGTCCCTTGCGTGCCCAGGTCTGACAAACATTTGTGTTAATACCACAACCCGGCCAAAGGGGCTGCAATGGAAAACGGTGGTTAATTTTGGTACTCTTGTCCTTGCGTTTAATGGATAATCTACGTCAAGTAAAAGTGTCTGCCTGCTGAGTTTTAATGACCGTTTGTGTAATTCCTATTTCCTTGATACTCCATCTTTAAATGGATGGAGCCGGACTGAGATAGATAGATAGATAGATAGATAGATAGATATGAACATACTGCGATATATATAGATAAATAGATAGATTGATATGAAAAGACTGCAATATATTATATATATAATATATATATATATATATAATATATATATATATATGAGGAAAAAGGAAAAAAAAATATATATGTAAAAATGGAAAAGGAATTGAATCCGACACTATGAGGAAAAATGAGTAAAGAAAAGAAAAGTAAATGGATAAAATGAATTTAATCGATATCACATTAATCGATATCACTTACACATAAACTGACCGAAACACATGTGTAAGTGATATCGATTAATGTGATATCGATTAAATTCATTTTATCCATTTACTTTTCTTTTCTTTACTCATTTTTCCTCATAGTGTCGGATTCAATTCCTTTTCCATTTTTACACACACACATATATATATATATATATATATAATATATATATATATATATATATATATATATATATGTATATATATATATATATATATATATATATATATATATATAGAGAGGAGAGAGAGAGAGAGAGAGAGGGAGAGAGATAGACAGATTGTGATATATGGACAGTATGCAATTGATAGATAGATATGAACAGACTGCACTTGAGAGATAGATAGATAGATAGATAGATAGATAGATATGAAAGCCTAACGCTGATTCCATTTTAATTAAGAGAAGGCTTTTTGATAAGCAGCTGCATGTGACAAGCAATCACTTTAATAAAATCAGTCAACATCAGAGAAGAAATCATTTCTTCTTCTTCTTCTTCTTCTTCTTCTTCTTCTCTTCTTCTTCTTCTTCTTCTTTTAAATTTCTTCTGATGCCGTTAACAGCTTTTTGTCTACAGTTCTTATCTTTTGCATAACAGTAGAATTACATTGGCAATCGCCACCCTGCACTAATACTGCACTAAACCAGTGCCGTTTGATTTAGCGACATCTCACACATCACCTGCATAATAGTAAATCAAAATACCCACCTTTTCCAGTCTCTCTTCTCTCTCTCTCTTTCTTCCCTTCTCTTTCTCTCTCCCTATTTTTCTCTGTGTGTGTGTGTCTCTCTCCTCTCTCTCTCTCTCTCTTTCTCTCTCTTTCTCTCTCTCTCTAAATAATATATATATGTTATTGTATATTATATATATATATATATAATGTATAATATATTATATATATATATATATGTATATTATAATGTATATATATATATATATATATATATATATATATATGTATATATATATATATATATGTATATATAAGTAAAGTCGTCGGGCGGCCTAATTCGGTATCAGCCAGACAGCGAGCGGAGTCTATCCCCTTTTCACTTGCGCTAGACCAGGAAGATTATTTTAGCATCTGAGGTGGAGCGACACACATAAAAAAACCTCAATTTTTTTTAAACAGACTGAATAACAAGGACTACCACTCGCTTTTCACGTTATTCTGTGATAGAAAAATTCTTATTACCTTCCATTTACCAACAAATGCCCTGAAGATGGTCTAATCTATAGATCGAAACATTGCAGCGACGGCCAATAAACTCACCACTTAACCCATTTAAACCTGCGTTTTTTTTCATTTTTCTTAATATACTACACACACACACACACACACACACACATATATATATATATATATAAAGCAATCTAAAGACGCGCGTTTCGGGGTTTACCCCTCATCAGTGCCGCTATACTTATTTTTCAGCAGCTTACCTCTGGTCGGTTCGAAACCCGAACGAACTTTCGCTCGTCAAGTCTCTTACCGATGGGTCCACAAGAAGCTGCCAAGAATAGAAGGCAGAATAATCGCTATATTTCCTAAACCGGAAATAAACTCACCAGAGGTCTCTAACTTGTAAACAAGTGAGATAGACTTTGCGCCGAAGCGGTGAATTTTCGCAATTAGTCCCCTTCTAAACAGTGTGCTCAACCTGAAAATTGGGGAGCGTATATAAAGCAATCTACAGATGCGCGTTTCATAATATATATATATATATATATATATATATATATGTGTGTGTGTGTGTGTGTGTGTGTGTGTGTGTGTTGTGTATTTCTATGTTTGTAAGTGTGATGTTTCATTTATATTAATGCATATTTGAATGGCAATTCATTATTCGATTAATGATTTCTTTTATTTCTTCTTCAAAGAAAACGATCTTTTTTCTCATCTTTTCCCACACAATAATGAGATAATTGTCTTCAGTCTTTAAATTGCTCGTATTAATCTGTCCACAAGTTTCTACTGATTTATCTAATACAAAACAGAAAACCTATTTTCGATTAACTCAGTCACACACATTCTTCATTAAAAAGATAATTATAAAAATAATTACTAGGTAGCTATTATGCTCGATCATGATACTGTGTTTGGGGAGAGTCCCTAAAGTGAAGTTGCTAATGTGCTGGACTTTGAGATTGTAAAAGGCGAGTTCGAATTCCAGTCGTGCAATTACGTTCACTTTTGGACTTGAGATAGGTAAAAGAGCACCCTTATTGTTTAAATAGTAATACTGCTGTTCTTGTACAATGATGACTTTGGAATTAAATACCCCACGATGATTGATATACCATTGAAAATAGTGGCCAAATAAAAGAAAGTAAATAATAAGAAAAAAGGGGAACTCTCATTTTGGAGTAGAGGCTAACGTTCTGGACTGCGACAACGTAGTTAGCAAGTTCGAACTCCAGTCTTGCTTATGCATTCACTTTTGGAACACTAGGCTCGGTTTAACTTAGAGTATCCGACTTGGAGCCACAAAGTCCCTGTTTGATAACGGCCCTCACCAACTCAGGGATCTATACAGTAAAGTGTGGAGCTGATGGTAGAGTATAGCGCTCCATCCCATACGCCAAAAAGAATCTATTAGGTCTAGCCCTGGTGAAAAGAGGATATACTCCCTCGCAGTCTGGTTGAAACCAACTTTAGGCTACCCCAATGACTTATTGGTTAAATAGTAATTCTCCTGTTCTACTACAATGAAGAAAAAATGTTTAAGAGAGGTCCCTAATGGAAAAGCCTCCTTCCGTTTACTGGACTCTTTATTGAAGCATTCAATTAATATAATTATTACATGAGATATTGTAGATTTTTTTCTTCTTTTAAGAGAGATTCTTTGGAAAAGATCTTTCCATTTATTCCATTTATTTTATTCAATTTTTATTCCATTCATTCATTCATTTTTTCCATTAATTCTTAACTAAATAATTTAGGACATACGCGAAGACTCAAACACACACACACACACACACACACACACATATATATATATATATATAATATATATATATATATATATATATATATTATATATATAATATATATATATAGAGAGAGAGAGAGAACGTTACATAGCATAATCATAGTATGTTATTTTATACGTGTATATATATATATAGAGAGAGAGAGAGAGAGAAAGAGAGAGACAGAGAGGAGAGAGACAGAGAGAGAGATGTTACATAGCATAATCATAAGTATGTTATTCAATATATATATATATATATTATAATATATATATATATATATATAAATATATATATATATATATAATATTATATATATATATTATATATAGAGAGAGAGAGAGAGAGAGAGATGTTACATAGTATAATCATAGTATGTTATATAATACGTATATATATATATAATATATATATATATATATATATATATAGAGAGAGAGAGAGAGAAGAGAGAGGGGAAAGAGAGATTGAGAGAGAGGGTATGTTACATAGCCTCATCATAGTATGTTATTCAATACTCTTAGTTTATGTCCATCTATTGTAATCAATCATAAAATAAATCAATAATGCATATTTAATGAATGAATCACTCTCCCACATATATTTGTCATTTTATGTTTTCTTTTCCATTTCTTGTCTACAATTATTCCAAGTAAAACAATAATAAAGCTTAATGAATTATTGATGGAAATATCACGAATAATCAACTCCAACGCAATGAAACCGGAAAA
This sequence comes from Doryteuthis pealeii, assembly GCA_023376005.1. Taxonomy (NCBI): domain Eukaryota; kingdom Metazoa; phylum Mollusca; class Cephalopoda; order Myopsida; family Loliginidae; genus Doryteuthis; species Doryteuthis pealeii. The sequence goes on along the minus strand of CM042166.1, from coordinate 25,502,170 downwards.
AGTCGACGTTCGGCTGTAAAATTATATAAGCTCTTCATCGACAGAAGGAGTGGCGCTCCTACATAGTTTTACATCTGCGTGCTCACTACAAAGTTTTGTAGTGAGCACGCAGATGGCACAGAAGTCAAGCTTTGCTTTTACACGCCCTGTTGCATAAAATACACGTGAGAGCCCCAACTTTCACTTGTACACACACGTTGTTTTCACGTGGTCGTCTGTCACCACGGGACTGCATATGACCAGCCCGTGACAAGCAAGCCCTGCCACACATACAACATATATGGTTAGGCTTGAATTTAGGAAGTGTATCCAGGACCTCCGTCTTGTGTTTTATAATTTGCTTGAAGCATTGTGTTTATATTGGTTATCACAATGCAAGTGTAACGAGAAAATAAGGTAACTATGGGTTTTTTTAACCTTTGTATTATTCTTAATATTTCGAGATAAATATCTCTTCGTCAGAATATTTCTGAAAGTCTAAAGCTGTTGTTAATGATCGTTTCTTCTGTTGAATTATTATGATATAAGGCATGGGGCAAATGGTCACTCCTAAATATAGACTCGTTGACTACCACGTGACCTGGGGTGGATTTCTATTGTCCAATCACTGACACTGCTCCTCCTGCTTGTACTGTATTAATAGAGGCAATATTCTGAGCTTATGTCATTGATACTTGGATTATCTTGGACGACAGACTTACAAGGAATACCCTAACACCAGATTCTTATTGGCCCGCTTACTTACTTATTACATCTGGAACTGAGGATGTCGACCAGATACTTAACATACTCCTGCACCGTGTCTTATATATTCCAAATTCTCTCTCTCTCTCTCTCTCTCTCTCTCTCTCTCTCTCTCTCTCTCTCTGTGTGTGTGTGTGTGTGTGAGTGAGTGTCTCTGTCTCTGTCTCTGTCTGTCTCTGTCTGTCTGTCTGTCTCTCTGTCTTTGTCTGTCTGTCTGTCTGTCTGTCTCTCTCTGTGTTTATGTAATCGAAGTTACATTTATTAGCACGTTGGTTTTTATATTAAAGAGTTTCAATTATAAGGCCCTGCCTTTAATTGATCCGCTGTTGAGGCTGGGACATGTAACATTCCACTCTGACCCTTACTTACGCTAGACAGGGGATTGGAGAAGCTACTTCTGATCAATGGGCTGGCCATGTCAAGCCCAAACACAAATATGACTTTCCAGAACCAACTACCCTTATGGCAACCCCCATTCCCTTTTTAACATATAAGCTAGAAGGCGGTGGCTGAGGGTTTCAGTGTCCTAGATATGATGTTACACTTTATCTGATGGTGAAGTTCTAATTCTGGAATGTGGAGTACCGCTTCATCCCCATTACTCAATGTCCACACTGACCCTGAGTTGCTGTGCCCCTTAGGGGAACAGCTATGGGCTAATAAGAAAATATTTTTAAAAAATTGAATACCCATCAATATATATTTACCATCCCCTCCGCACAAGCAGGATGTGACACAAGGTCAGTTTCTTAAGCGGAATACAATAGGATTGAATTCAGAGTTTTCTTTCTCCTAGACCGGTTGCCTAAGCAAGGTTAAAGAGCCCAGTCTGACCTACTATTTACCCATAGCTTGAAGGAGAGTAGGATTCATACTTTTCCCAAGGGTATTAGCGCTAAGTGAAATGTAATTACCACGTACAGGATTTGAACTCGGGGCGACAAGTCCATTTCCCATGACTTTAACCATTACACCCATCAATATTGTATTAAGCGAAACGTCTTCGGCATAGTATAACCGAACAAGGGTTGCCATGCTCTGAAATTCAAACAACCATTTTGATACACAAAGGAATCGTTTCACTTACAGTACCTGCTGTTGCATACATGGTCACCCATTTAAGTATTGAATAGGCTTGTCGCTGCTTATAGGCATTACGGGTTGTCACTCACCACCAACAGGTGGCCCTATTTGGTGGGGGATGGTTCTAACCAACTGAACTAATTAACAATGGTATAGGAATCTAGCTTGCTTACCATTACACCACGTGAGGTGCTCCGGAATATCTAGGTATAAAATGTACGCAAAATCTCCACTCATATTTATGAACTTTCTCAACATCAGCAGCATACATTTCCGGTAAAAATTAGCCAATCAGAAACGATATAGAATGCATTTAATGTCGTTAGCTTTTGTCCTGAAATCAATTGCAAATTGAACTTTCAGTAATCAAGTCCTACAGAGATACAGTCGGTGTAATCTACAGTCCCAGATGACAGGGTAAGTGACCGAGAGATAAGACCATTTTTGACTTCAGCAAATGCATCAAAGTTTCTGTTGTGAGGTGTTAAGGGGTCAAATAAGAACAAAACGACGGGTAACAAATGTAGGAAAATGTATTAACAAAAAGTAGACAAATACAATAGAGAGAAGTGGGAATTACGTCCGACAAATAGAATTGTGAGCTGACTCGCATTGGCTTACTCTCAAGCCACAATTGTCCCTGTTACTTATAGTAACCCGTCGGCGCATTCCATTAGTCTTATAGGGTGTATCACCTATAACAGTTTCAGATTGTGGTGAGATGTTGAACAACGTTAAATTTGTATATATATATATATATATATATATTATATATATATATATTATATATAAGTTAAAAGAAAGGAAATGAATCCGACAATATGAGTAAGAAAAGGTGGAATGAAAACATCACGCAATGCTGTTAAAGAAGAAAACAATTTATAATATATTCATAGCTGATACTGATCAATATTTCGATTTTACAAAAATCATCATCAGAGCTCATTCACTCCCGTAGTTGTTTGGGTCGGAGAGGAAAGTCAAATGAGTTTACAAAAAAAAAAAAACACCTTAATACTGCAAAAAACGAAAGACGTTACAATATTCACCAACGTGGGCATTGACCGACATATATATGGCGCGAAATGCCCTCGTTGGTGAATATTGTAACGTCTTTCGTTTTTTGCAGTATTAAGGTGTTTTTGTTTTTTTTGTAAACTCATTTGACTTTCCTCTCCGACCCAAACAACTACGGGAGTGAATGAGCTCTGATGATGATTTTTGTAAAATCGAAATATTGATCAGTGTCAGCTATGATTATATTATAAATTGTTTTCTTCTTTAACAGCATTGCGTGATGTTTTCATTCCACCTTTTCTTACTCATATTGTCGGATTCATTTCCTTTCTTTTAACGTATTATATATATATATATATATATATATATATATATATATATATATAAAGACGAGACGTGATTTGTCAAAGTAAGTTTTCGCTTCAGAGCATCGAGGAAATTTACAGCTAATCCATTAGGCGCATAGAAGTTACATTCATTAGCAGGTTGCTTTTATAATAAAGAGTCTCAATTGTTTGGAGCGACCTTTAAGTGATTACCATGTTGAAGTCACGCCAGTGTCTCTGTACGCGCCAAGATCACGCAAAACATGGAACTCTCGTGGAATTAGTTTCCGGGAGGCACTCAACTGTCGGAAGCAGCTCTTAATTTCTGAATATCTTGATTAAAATCAGTCACGCCCCTTAAATTAGGGAAGCAAGTATTTGCTTGTTTTTCGTTTGATAGTTGTTTTTTTTTAAATTTTATTTAACTTTTTAAATTTTAATTGTTGTGTCGTGATAATTTTTACGGGAAGATCAGGTCGGAAGAAATGTAATGACAAGTTTTTTAGAGAATACTAGCGGAGCTATCCGACGTTTTCCGGGACATAACACATTGAAATAAATCTCCTATCTACCTGTAACAACTCTCTCTCTCTCTCTCTCTCTCTCTCTCTCTCTCTCTCTCTCTCTCTCTCTCTCTCTCTCTTCATCTATCTATCTCTTTATATGCATATATTCATTTATGTAATGAAATGTTGTTCTGGTTCCAACAGGAGAAAATTCAATATTTTATATAAAAAAAAAGAAGGTCTGCAAAATGTATTTTGTTCTCAGAAAAATGTTTTAAATTCTTTTTGTTTTACTAATGCAACACGTGTTTCAGATCTTGTGGTATCTTCTTCAGGCTTTGATTGATATATATATATATATATATATATATATATATATATATATATATATAGTTAATTTTTTTTGTTATTATTATTGGAAAAATGATTATAAAGTGCCCAATTACTTCTCTAAGAGCTGTATTTATCTATTTATTTATTTATAGTCACCAATACAATTAAAAGTTCGTCTTACCAATACTTTTTAGATGATTATTTCTGATGACGGATAATCACCTAAAAGTGATGTTCCGAATCCATTGGTAAGACGGGCTTTTAAATGTGTTAGTGACTAATATATATATATATATATATATATATATATATATATATATATATATATATATATATATATAAAGTGTTGTTATGGGATAATGTTTTACTCCACTTAAAAATTGACCTTGTGTCATATCCTACTCGTTGGTGGGAGGTAGGAAATATATATATATATATATATATATATATATATATATATATATATATATATATATAACCCACGTAAAAAAGAGTTGATATAATCATATTTTCTAAAGTTGTCGGAATGGCCTATTGTAGATCTCAGTCTGTCAGCGAGGGAGTCTATCACGTTCTCGTTAGCTCTTGACTAGGAAGAATGTTTTTTTCTGAGGTGAGGCACTACACCTAACGTCAGCACTCCACTTTACTGCATAGATCAGATTACTCAATCAGTGCTACTCAAGCACTGATTTGGCATGGAATGGCAAGGAACCCACAATATTGTGATTCCGAACCAGGTACTCTACAGGATGCGCTACACTGGCCTATCATATCTTATCATAATAGAGATTGTGTATTTGTCTGTCTGTAACCAAAACTATACCACTACTCAAGTCACAATTCCCTTAGTTATTTACATCACATTCGTTATGATTTTATTTTTATTTAAACCTCAATTACTAATAAGATAGTATTTTATACTGTTGGACTTATTTGTATAGTAATAACATGCAATTGTATTTATATATACGACAAAATAGCGGTTTACAGTGTGAATGGGAAGGCTAATTTGCATATTGATATAAAAAAATTGATTTTGATAAATATGTGCTTAGTATTATGGATTTTTAATTGTTTGGTTTTATATTAATGAATATTAGCCAAAATCTCTTCAATAAATCTTAAAGGAAATTCATTAACAAGAAAAATAACTGTAATTTTATTCTTTACTTCTATTTTAACTAAATAGTTGAATTAGGAAAATTTAGCAATGAAAAACGGGATTGATGGAAGAGTAAGTTTCAGGTGATCTATTTTTCGATTATACCCACCTCTGTTTCAAATCTTTTTATCTGCATTCTTATTTAATTTCATTGGCCTTTCTAAGTTAATACAATATTTTATTACATTAAATAAGGGCCGAGTTAGCTCAGTCGGTAGAGCGTTCGGCTAGAAACCAAAAGGTTCCTGGTTCGATACCGGTGCTCGCCAACTGAGCGTTTGAGTACCACAGGGATCTGTGCGGTAAAGTAAGGAGCTGATGGTAGGTGTGGCGCTCCACCTCAGATGCTAAAACAATCTCCTTGGTCTAGTGCTATTGAAAAGGGGATAGACTCCCTCGCTGACTGGCTGATACCGACTTTAGGCCGCCCCGTCGACTTTACTTTTACTTTTATTATATTAAATACTTGCAACCGGACGGTACATATATTTGTTAGTACGTATAAATATATATACCCACCCTTAAAATCCAGAGCTTTGAAACATAATTTTTTTTTTAAAGTCTCACAAATACAATAGAATATTTTAAGAAGAGTAAATCCTTTTCTATATTTCTATTGTATTTTTTCTAATCCATCTTCGTCATGATCGAATCCTATAAGTAAATTAATTCTCACTAATTATATTAAGTCACTGACATAATTTGTTTCGGGTCAGAAATTAGGAAGAAGAAATAATGAAAAGTAAAGAGTATGG
>CM042166.1:25466241-25488741 GCA_023376005.1 Doryteuthis pealeii | reverse complement strand
TGTTTTGTTTTACGGCATATCAACCTCAGTGGGTCATTTAATGCCGATAAAGTTTTGAAATAAATCAATTCTTAATGGATAATACAATTTTTTTTATAAATACATTTTTCTATTTAACCCATGGATGGGACCCTAACAGGTGCTACCACTCCGGGTCAGAGTGGACCAGGGAGCAATTGTGATGAAGGGGGTGCTCCACATTCCCCAAACCTCCAAAACTGGAACCTCACTATCAGATAGAGTTTAACGTCATTCTCAGGATATGTAGACCCGCAGCCACCGCCTTCTAGCACCCATATGATAAAAAGGGTTGGGGCTTGCCATAAGGGCAATAGGGTTGGGAAAATCATATACGTGCTAGGGCTTGACGTGACCAGCCGATTGATCGGAGGAGCCTCTCGGACTGCCCGTCTAGCCCAAGATAGGGCCAAAGTGGAGTATTGCATGTCATGAACTGCTCATCCACCTGGGCTCTATCCTTAAGCATCACGGGTCGCCACCCACGGCCAACAGGTGGCCCCATTGGGTTATTTTTAAATATAATATATTATATATATGTATACAATCACAGGTATGCAGGTATATTCTACTATACTACACTATACGTAAGATACTATGCAAGATGAGTATGGTATGTAACATATTGAAAAGCGAAGTCGATATTCGCTGTATGACCGATACTTATGACGGTGTTGGATAAAAACCAACACTGAGTGTTGAACTATGAAATAAAGATGTAGGAATATATGTTTCAGGGGTTAGGATAGTATCTTTCTTGTAAGGGTGGACAATGTTGAAATACTTTTCATTTGCACAAGGTACATTTTATAATATAAAAAGCGCACCTTTTCTAATCAATTATATTAATGAAACGTTTGATCTCCGAGGACAAATTTTTATCTGATTGATATTGTTACAAAATGATTATGATTACTTGTCACTTACAATTGTATTGAATATCTTTATGAACTGAAAGACAACTAATCTTAAAAGTGGTTGAAGAAAGGAAACTCAGCTAAACTCAACTGAAACATAAACTAATATAAGACTAAAAGAAAATTATGTTCAAAACTGGATGGTCAACTGAAACACAACTAATATCAGATCTAGATGATCCACTAAAACAAAATCAATCTGAAAACAAGAGGATCAAATGAAACACAATTATATTAAAAACTAGATGATCCAGTGAAACAAATCCAATCTCAGAACTAAATTATCAACTGAAACAAACTATATCTCGAAACTCAATGATTAACTGAAACAGTTCCAGTCTCAAAACAAGATGACCAACTGAAAGAAAACTAAGATCAAAACTAAATGATCAACTGAAACTAATCCAACCTTGAAACTTGATGATCAACTGAAACACAACTATTATCAGAACTACATGATCAACTGAAATAAAACTAAGATCAAAACTTGATAATCATTTGAAACACGACTAATATCACTAAAATAAAATCAATCTCAAAACTAAATGATCAACTGAAACAATACCAGTCTGAAAACTACATGGACCACTGAAGAAAATCCAATCTCGAAACTAAATGATCAACTGAAACAATACCAGTCTGAAAACTACATGGACCACTGAAGAAAATCCAATCTCGAAACTAAATGATCAACTGAAACAATACCAGTCTGAAAACTACATGGACCACTGAAGAAAATCCAATCTCGAAACTAAATGATCAACTGAAACAATACCAGTCTGAAAACTACATGGACCACTGAAGAAAATCCAATCTCGAAACTAAATGATCAACTGAAACAATACCAGTCTGAAACTACATGGACCACTGAAGAAATCCAATCTCGAAACTAAATGATCAACTGAAACAATACCAGTCTCAAAACTACATGGACCACTGAAGAAAATCCAATCTCGAAACTAAATGATCAACTGAAACAATACCAGTCTGAAAACTACATGGACCACTGAAGAAAATCCAATCACGAAACTAAATGATCAACTGAAACTAATCCAACTTCAAACTTAGATGATCTACTAAAACAAATCCTATCTCAAAACTAGATGACCAACTAAAACAAAATATATCTCGACACTAAATGATCAACTGAAATAATACCAGTCTCAAAACTCGATGACCAACTGAAAGAAGAATATAGAACAACTTGACCTTCATCTCTCTTTCTGTCTCTCTGTCTCAGTCCCTGTATCTCCTTCTCCCCGAAAAAGAACCCACGAGCCTAGAAAGTAATAGACAACCCCTTTTTGACTATACGCTATATTGTTACTGTGAACTAACGACTACTACTAAAACCCGATTCGGCCCCGACGTAACACGTAACTTTAATCATGTCTGCCAACTCCTTTTTTTATTAAACCTTCTTCCCAGAATAACTAAGAAGAATAAAATGTAAACTTGGTTGGAGAGGTGAGTTATAAAAAAAAAAAATATCTTATTCTTTTTATAAATTTTAAAGAATACTTTCTCACCTGGTTTGAATATTCAACTTCATCAGTCTCTTTGTTTTGTTTTTTCATCTCAGGCAGCTGTTTTTCAAAAACCGATCGGAATTTCCATGTAAATATAAACTCTGCCGTTGACATTACTGACACTCTGCTAGGATTTTCTGTCATACGAAAAATTGATGGACAGATAGAAAGAAAGAAGGCGAGAGAATGGGGTCGAAGGAGAGGTTAGACCAAGAGGTGCATAAAATCATTGTGATAAATTCGTCTTTAAAAAGAACGAATCTATCACTATGATTGGTAAGTAAGCACAAATTTTGAATTTGAATAACTTGTAAGTGGTAGGTAAAAACTTAATACAGTGTTTGAAACACGACTAGGAATAATTATGGAAGAGGGTAAAAACAAAAAACAAAAAAAACCACAAAAATAAAAGCCCCCCCCCCAAAAAAAAAGGAATGTGAGCGCAGATTTACATAGGCAGATACATATATTAGCGCACTAACATGTATGCTCCTATGTACATTGTAGGAACTAGCAAAATAAAAAAAACACCCTCCGGGCGATGTAAAAATGCATTTTTGAAATATATTGCTTGAGGAGGTGGAAGTTAAAAATTAAATGTTGGTGAGTTTGAACCATAAATCATGAAATCAATAAATTTATTAAGGAGTAAAAGAATCATGAAATCATCAAATTTATTAAGGAGAAAAAAAAATTTGAAATCGAAACTAATTTTATTAACTTTGAATATCTATTAAAATAAAACAAACTATATATAAATATATGATACTGGGGATGTATCTATGAAAACTTGTTTTTTAAAAAATGAGGACTGTCTAATGTTGCATACTCAAATTTTGAGTGTATTTATTCTATGTTATGACGATTTCAGGTATAGTGACGTAAGCAGTGACGTAGTTTTTGTTACAGACAAAAACCGGAAGCGAATCTCCGTTATTAATAGATATTTCCTCAGAGCGTCTACTGTCATATTTCTTTAGAGGTATCTTCAACGTATCAATAACTTTCTCTGCCAAACTATTTGATCTTCGAGGGAAAAGGAGCGTTGTGATATGGTTGACTGCACATGATTCAAGAACATTTTAAAATCTTTTGACGTAAACATTGTCAGATACAATGGCTTCAGGACAACCGAACCTCGCTAACAGTTCGTGCAAACATTTAATTGGAACAGTTGATGTCATTTTCTTTCAATGTAGCACTTCTGGTCATTTAGTAAAACTTTTAACTACAATAAGGTAGTAAAAAACATTTCACGAGCCTAGCAAAATCAGCATGTAATCTTGCCCAAAGTTTGTCGGTGGTAGGCTAGTTAATTAACATTATCACCGGTGCCCCAACTGCCAGAGAACAATTCTTACATGATTTCACAATTTTTCTTTGGCCTTATCGATAATTGGCCAGTACACATGACCGCACGAGCATGAGGGATTTCCTGGATGTCCCATAGGGAAATCATTAAATATCCGATTCTGCAAAGAAACTGGCATAATATTTCGCTCTCCATAAAACAGTGCACCATCGAATATGGGAAATAGTAAGTAAAGTCGTCGGGGTAGCCTAAAGTCGATATCAGCCAGACAGCGAGGGAGTCTATCGCCTTTTCACTAGCGCTAGACCAAGGATATTGTTTTTAGCGTCTTAGTTGGCACGCCACACCCACCATCAGCGCCTCACTTTACGGCACAGGCCCCCGTGCTACTCATATACGCTGAGTTGGTGAGGGTTGGTATCGAACCAGGAACCTTAAGGTTCTCATTCGAAGACTCTATTGACTGTGCTAAATGGGAAATAAACTTCCACTATCATCGTCACTTTTCTTATTTTGTTTTTCATTTAATATCCACCTCACTTGTTTGTTTTTTTTTGTGTTTTTTTTGTTTCTTTTTCTTTTCATCAATAAAAAACTTCCTTTTCTGCTTTTATTTTTATATCGGCCAAAGTTACTGTCAAAACCCAGCACTGTATTGAATAAAACATTCTTTATTTCACTTTCAGCCCTTAATGCTCCAATCACCGTATCTTCTAACGGTTCGCCAAATCTGGGAATTAAGCACAAAGACTGTTCCGACAAGTCGCGTCACTCTGTGTTCTGTGGATCTAAAGATAAAGAAAGTGCGGACACAGAATTTTTGACGAAGCAGCAATTCGAAAAATTCATGTGGTCTTGTTTTAAAGCAATAAAAACAAAGACATTTCTTTATAAAAATAATCTTCTAATATATTATGAGGATCGGTAGAGCACCCACTTAGACAATCACAAGATTCCAGGTTCAATACCGCAGCTTGGGTAATTTTATTTGAGCAGTAAAGTGGGGAGCTGATGGTAGGTATGGTGCTCCAGCTAAGACACAAAAAGAATCTCTCTGGTCTGTCGCTAGCGAAAAGTGGATAATCTAATTTTTTTAAATCTTCTAGTTTATAATAAGTAAGTACGGTGATAATCCAAACAGTTTTTTTGTCAAATACTGTGTGCAACTACAGCATAAAATACATTTTATTCCTTTTCTATGTTGAATCTCTTTCTATGATAGGACCAAGCCCCAGCTCCACTCTGGTAAGCGTTATCCCACCTTCGTCTTTGAATATATCATATGGCCATACGTAGTAATTGTTTAAAAATAAAGTTATTTCATTAAAATATCCCACCTTCGTCTTTGAATATATCATATGGCCATACGTAGTAATTGTTTAAAAATAAAGTTATTTCATTAAAATATCCCACCTTCGTCTTTGAATAAATCATATGGCCATACGTAGTAATTGTTTAAAAATAAAGTTATTTCATTAAAATATCCCACCTTCGTCTTTGAATATATCATATGGCCATACGTAGTAATTGTTTAAAAATAAAGTTATTTCATTAAAATAACTTCTGGTTTATTATGGGGATGTACGATCAGAAGTCAAACAGTTTTTTGTCGAATATAATCTGAGACCAAAGCATAAAAATAATTTTTTTCTTTTTTTTATGTTGAATCCCTTTCTCCGACAGGACCAAGTCCCAACTCGACTCCGGTAAGCCGAATCTCATCTTCGTCTTTGAATATATCATAGGATCACACTTAGTATTTGTTTAAAAATAAAGATATCTAATTCTTTAAAATCTTCTAGTTTATTATTAGGAAGTACGGTGATAATTAAAACATTTTTTGTCGAATTCTGTGTGCGACCACAGCATAAATTCATTTTACTTCTTTTCTATGTTGAATCTCTTTCTCCGATAGGACCAAGTCCCAGCTCCACTCCGGTAAGTCATATCTCATCTTCGTCTTTGAAAATATCATAGGACCATATGTAGTATTTGTTTAAAAATAAAGGTATTTCATTAAAATAACTTCTGGATTATTATGGGGAATTACGATCAGAAGTCAAACAGTTTTTTGTCGAATATAGTCTGCGACCAAAGCATAAAAATATTTTTTTCTTTTTTTATGTTGAATCTCTTTCTCCGACAGGACCAAGTCACAGCTCCACTCTGGTAAGGCTTATCTAACCTTTCTCTTTGGTATAATACAGGACCATACTTAGTACTTATTCAAAATCAAGAAATTTAATTTTAAATATCTAGTTTATTATGAGGAAGTACGGTGATAATTTAAACAGTTTTTTTTGTCGAATACAGTCTGCGACCACAGCATAAAATACACTTCTTCTTTTTTTATGTTGAATCGCTGTCAGCTTGTAAAAAAAAATCTTTAAAAACGTGATGACATGTTGAAAACTTTAGTTTCAACGGCAGATGTTTTTGCCTGGAACAAAAAGAAATGAAATTTTTGTATTTCTTTGTTTTGTTCGTTAACTTATATACGCGCTTAGAAAGTCTTCTGTCTTGACATATGATATTTAATATCTCCAAGGGTTGAAACAAGACATGTACATATCATAGCAATATATGAACGAAGAAGTAACTTAAACATTTTTTTAAATATTTATGATACTGTTATATTTTATGTTTTGGATTGTATCCTTACTTCATTTTTTTAAGTACTAAAATCTATAGAAGACCTTTCTCGTTATTTATTTATCTAGTCGTACCATTCAATATCTATTTTTTTTTACAAAAAGCTGCTAGCAGGCGTATCAGCAATATGGAATAGAAAAACAAATAATATTTTAGATTTAAATCAATATTCTGACCTTTATTCAGGCATAGTTATGCATTACACATATCAGATTACAGGGTACAAAATCAAGCGTTGTTGCACAGAGATTACAATTATAGGAATTGTTCATAGGAATTATTTGGGGTATATATATATATATATATATATATATATATATATATATATATAAGGAGCTTATGGTAGGTGTAGCGCCCCACCTCAGACGCCAAAACAATCTCCATGGTCTAGTGCTATTGAAAAAAATCCCTCGCTGACTGGCTGATATCGAAATTAGGCCGCCCGACTTATATATATATATATATATATATATATATATATTATGGGGCCGATTTATCTCAGTCGGCTAGAAACCACAGGGTTCCTAGTTCGATATCGGCCCTCGCTAACTCAGCGTATGAGTAGCACTGGTATATGTGCGGTAAAGTAAGGAGCTGATGGTAGGTGTGGCGCTCTACCTCAGATACTAAAATAATCTCCTTGGTCTAGCGCTAGTGAAAAGGGGATAGACTTCCTCGCTGATTGGCTGATACCAACTTTAGGCCACTACGACGACTTTACTTACTTTATATATATATATATATATATATATATATATATATATCAACCCATCCGCAAGAGCAGGATGCGACACAAGGTCAATTTCTTGAGCGGAGTTTAACAGGTTTGAATTCAGAGTTTTCCTCCTTCTAGACAAGTTGCCTTACCAAGGTTGCAGAACCCAGTCTGCTCTAATATTTACCCATGGCTGAAGGGGGTATAGTTTGATTCATACCTCTCCCAAGGCTATTAGCGCAATATAAAATGCAAGTAGTTTCGTGTAGGATTTGACCTCGGGTCGACGAGTCCATTTTCTACAATTCTAACCATTATGCCACGCGCCTCTATTTTGGAGGTATATATATTTACCAACTCCTCCGCATGAGTAGGATGTGATACAAGGTCAATTTCTTAAGCGGGCTTTAACAGGTTTTAATTCAGAGTTTGCCTTCTCCTAGACCGGTTGCCTAAACAAGGTTAAAGAGCCCAGTCTGCCTTACTATTTATCCATAGCTGGGGGCAGATTAGGATTCATACCTTTCTCAAGGGTATTAGCGCAAAGTGAAATGCAATTACCACATCCAGGATTTGACCTCGGGGCGACGAGTCCATTTCCCATAACATTAACCATTACACCAAGCGCTTCCATTTTTCTATTTTGGTGGTATAACATGTGCTAGTGACCAAGACTTATATTTATAGGCTCTTCCAAAACAGTGGTGGCTGAATCAGCCAATCAAAATCGCCCAAAAATTTATTTACGTCACTATTTAAAGGCGTTGATACATTGTCCTAAAGTTTCACACAGGAAGGACAGATCAACAGACGACGAAGATACAACACGCTAATTCAAGACATGATGAGCTCTGATACAGGTCTTAGTTTAAGGCAGATCAATAGTATTTATGTCCAAGGAATCCAAAGAATCTTATCAAAAAACACTTAAAATCAAGGATTAAAACTGATACTACATCTTTCTACTTCAAAAATGAATCAAACTTTATTCCACAAAGAATTGTTACATACTCACATGCTCATGTTGCGTGTATATACACACTGTTCTCTTACTAGAGAAGAGAGAGCGATAGACAGATAGATGCATAACTTACTTTCCTTCTTCGCGTGTATGGCCATTCGATCGTCTAGCTTTGACTTCTCGTCATGGCTGCCATGTTGGATTCTATCTTGTGAGTTATTCATTTCTTGATTCATTGTCTTTCTTGGTCAGTCTTCTTGCCAAGACATGCATCAATCAACAACGCCATGTTATTCTTTAAAACTTTTATTCTTAACTAAGTTTCTTTTCTTACCAAACTAAAACACAGCACGCGTGCAGGTGAGTTCCTGCTAAGACAGGGAGCCATCTCGATCTGCCAACTACCTGCCTGGAACTGACGAGCTAACTCGCTCTCGCGTGATTCGCGGTTTTTCCGTCTGTGGTGTCAAAAGGTCTCCAACGGTCTGTAAATTTCCATTTAAACTACACAGTGTTGTCAATAATCTATGCTACCATAGATTATTCAACAGAATGTCCGCTGTAAAACTGATTTCAACTACAGCCTTAAAATGGCTACACGAATCCGTATTTGTTCATAACCAATACAAGTTATGATAACAATTTATCAAACTATTATATTTTATGTTTAGGTTCGTATACTCACAATGTCTTTTAAATACTAACAACAGTAGATAATTTTATTATTATTTATTTATCTACTCTTACCTTTCAATACTTATGTTTTACACAAGACTGATAGCTGGCGTTTCATCGATATCGAATAAAAAAACCAAATAAATCATTGATTTTAAGCCAATAATCTGAACATTGTTTAATTATAGTTCTGCGTAGCACATAACGAATTACAAGGTCACAAATAAAACGTGTTGCACAGACAATACGATTACAATAATTGTCGGTATAAACTTATAACTAACAAAAGATCCTTGTAATGTTTATGATACTCTTATATTTGATGTTTTGGATCTTGTCCTTACTGGGTAATTCCACGTCAAATCATCCGGATGAAAGTAAGATTGTCACAGACACTCTTCTATTTTTCTTAATTTTTTTCCAGCTATGGATTAAGTTAACGTTAGATAGTCCCCAAAATTTGAGCTTCCAATTCCAAAAATTGGCAGAGTTTTAGTTCTCGAAATTTGGTGGGTTTCGCGAAAAATGACGACTTTTTGTAATCTATTTTTGTCTGTAAAATAAGTTCTAGGGATTCCCTACTCCTAGAAATTGCTTTATAAAAGTATTTAGGCCCAAAGAATTTTATCAAAAAACACTTAAAATCAAGTTATTGATGATTTCTGATTATCCGAATGTGGCACTGCATCTATGACAAAAAGTTTTTCTATTATAATTTCACATATATTGAACATTATCTGGACCAAAAAAGATAGTTTGATTTTTGCTCAGAACCGAAGCTACAATATCAGTTAGAATTTTGCAAAACAGGAATCATTATTAACTTAAAGTTGATTAACGTTTTCGATAGAATTTTTGGATTGCTTTTATAAACCGATTTTTAGTAGTAGGGAAGCTCTAAAACTCCTTTCACAGAAAAAAATATTATACAAATTACAAAAAGTCGCCATTTTTCGTGTCATCCGCCAATTTTTGGAAGTGAAAGCTCAAATTTTGGGGATTGTCTAACTTTAATATAACCCACACCTGGACAAAATGGCCTGGATGATTGGACATGCAATTACCCGACTATTTTGAACTATTAACAAAATTAGACGACATTTCTCCCTATTTTTTATTCTAGTCTTACCTCGCCGTGTCGGCTGAGGCATTAGAATGCACCGAATGTACCTCTGCAGAGGGGTAAGACTCCCCCAATGGGGCCGCGTTGGTCATGGGTGGCGGCCCGTGATGCTTAAGGATAGAACCCAGGTGGTTGAGCAGTCCATGACATGCAATACTCAACCTTGTCCCTTTCTTAAGCTAGACAGGCGGTCTTAGTGGCCCCCTCCGATCAAGCGGCTGATCACGTCAAGCCCTAGCACCTATATGATTTTCCCAACCCTGTTGCCCTTATGTCAAGACCCAAACCTTTTTAGCATATTGGTAGCTAGAAGGCGGTGACTGAGGGTCTACATGTCCTGGGAATGACGTTAAACTCTATCTGATGGTGAGGTTCCAGTTTTGAAGGTTTGGGAAATGTAGAGCACCCGTTCATCACCATTGCTTCCTAGTCCACTCTGAGCCGGAGTGGTAGTACCTGTTAGGGTCCCATCTATGGGTTAAATAGAAAAACATGAGTTTATAAAAAATTGATTATCCATTAAGAACGAATTTTATTTCAAAATTTTGTCGGCATTAAATGACCCACTGAGGTTGATATGCCGTAGAACAAACCAAACCAAAAAACAGTCTTACCTGTCAATACTTATATATTACAGAAGAATGCTTGCAGGGGTTTCACCGAAATAGGTATAAAAACAATAACAAATAAAACATTGGTTGTTAAATGTTGTGACCTTTGTGAAGTCATAGTTCTGCGTAGCGCTAAACAGATTACAGGATACCTAATAAAACGTGTTGCACAGTGAATATCTATTAATAATGGAGATGGTCTGTATTGCTGTCTGTAACAAACACTACGTCATAGCTGTACGTTACAGCTTACGTCACAAGATTCTTATGCTATATACACCCAAAATTTGAGTGGGCAAATCTAAAAATTGTTTTTTTACTCTCATCCTTTTTTTTCACAGTAACATGAATTTAACTAAAAAGTTTACAAATAAATAAATACCTATGATTTTGTGTAAAATTGATGTTGAAAATATTCAAAATAATTGTTTGATTATTACATGCACGCAACATTTTATTTGAGAGGGACGGGGCTCAGTTTTCATTTCATTTTTTTTATTTTTTTATTTTTACTCCTTACTAATGATACAAACCCTCTGACATTGAATTTTTAACTCCCACCCTCTCAGGGAACGTCTTTCAAAAATTAAGTTTTACGACGCCCGTAGGGTGCTTTCTGTTGCTAGTCAATATACTAAATTGTTTTGAAGGATTCAAAGGGAATAAAAATAATATGTATATGATGAGGAGAAAAATAACTAGAAAGAAATACAGAGATAGAAAAGAGCAAGCGAAAGAGAGAGAGAGAGAGAGAGAGAGAGAGAGAGAGAGAGAGAGAGAGAGAGAGAGAGAGAGAGAGAGAGATAGAGAGGAGAGAGAGAGAGAGAGAGAGAGAGAGAGAGAGAGAGATATACTTGTAAGTATCGCCAATAATATCCGGATTACAAAGTTACAGACCTTGGTGTGAATGTGAACCCTGAATTAACATTTTCTAAGCACATAGGAATACAAGTAAAAAAAAGCAAATAAGATATTAGGATTAATACGAGGTCATATGAGAACATGGATGAAGAAATGCTGAAAAATGTGTACACTGCATTGGTAAGATCTCATTTGGAGTTTGCTAATGTGGTTTGGAGCCCAAGACTCATCAAGGACACAAAACTCATTGAGGGAGTCCATAGGAGAGCTACTAAATTAGTGAATAAGTTAAAATCCCTTTCATATGAAGAAAGACTTAGGAACATTGACCTACCAAGTCTGGTTTTCCGACGTATAAAAGGGGATATGATTGAAGCCTACAAATACACGCACAGTTTTTATTCAACGAACTCTGACCTACTAAACATTGCTCAAAATACCTATACAAGGGGACATAAATTAAAAATCCTTTAAAAAGTAAAGTAAATCCTTTGTAAAGCAAACGCAAGACAAAATTATTTTAGCTACAGAGTGGTGAATACATGGAATAAACTACCTTCATCAGCAGTGAATGACCCATCTCTAAACTCCTTCAAGGCAAAGTTGGATAATCTGTGGAATGACATTAAATATTCTGTGGATTTAAAATGAATATTTATAAAGAACAGCTGACAGGTCTCAGACCTAATATACTAGCTAAAAAGATATTATTATTATTATTATTATTATTATTATTATTATTATTATTATTATTATTATTATTATTATTATTACTAGCAAATATATGCACACTCCGGGTGCAAGTATTTAAGTTTTAATGTAATAAGATATATTAAATTATATAGGCTAATGAAACTAAATAAGAATGCAGATAAAAAGAGTTGAAACAGAGTGAGTATAATAAAAAATAGAACAACTGAAACTTACTCTTCCATTACTCTCGTTTTTCATTGTTATTTTTTTCTAATTTAAGTATTTAGTTAAAAGAGAAAGTAAATAATAAAATGACAGTTATTTTATCTTGTTAATGGATTTCATTTAAGATTCATTGAAGAGATTTTTGCTTATATTCATTAAAATAAAACCAAACAGTTAGAAATCAATAATGCTAAGCACATATTTATTAAATTCGATTTTTTAATATTAATATGCAAATTAGCCTTCCCGTTCACACTGTAAACCGCTATTTTGTTGTATATATAAATATAATAGCATGTTGTCAGTATGTAGACCTGGTCAACACCGGGGGTCCAGTGGCTTCGGCCCTGGATCTTTACGAGTTAATAGCGTCGATCCCAGGGGGCCATCCCCCCAGGCAACACCTGCCCCCTTGATTTAAAGGGGCAGTGCTGGGTTTATTGCCCAGTGCCTGAGGCGCCCCCCTTGAGGGGGAATGCCGACGGGATCGACGCAATTTTTCACCTGCCACTCCATGAGTCTCGGCTTGTGGGTGGTCCCACGTTAATAGGGACTTTGTGCCTGACCCGTACAAGTGGGGTACGCGGTAAATACTATGTAGACATGGTTAACAGTATTAATAATGTGAAATAATTTTATTAATAATTGAGGTTTAAATAAAAAATAAAATCATGGAGAATGTGATGTCAATAACTAAGAGAATTGTGACTTGAGTAGGAATATAGTTTCGGTTACAGACAGAAAAACACACAATCTCCATTATAATAAGATTATTATTATTATTATTATTATTATTATTATTACAAAGCCAAATTGCGGTCGTTTTGAATGACTCGTATTGAAAAACAACTTGCTTTTATAATAGCCAATAATGAGTCTGTTAAAATGTAAACAAGTGCTACTATGTTTTTACTAAGAACAGCTCGTCACAACACACACACACACGAGCATGCACGCACACACACACACAGACACAGACATATATATATATATATATATATATGTGTGTGTGTGTGTATATATATGTGTGTGTGTGTGTGTGTGTGTGTGTGTGTAATCATTAGTGACTAAAAGCCCTCATGGTTGAATGAAGAGTCAACAGTTAATTCAATTTGTCCATAGTCCATACAGCTGAAAGCTTTGTGAGTGGCAAATACTGAAAGACTAGAATTTTTTTGGCTTTTTTTAATAGCGTCATTCAGATAAAAATACAGTCTGTGAAAAGCAAGCTCCGTCCATTCAATGCTAAGAAAAGTCACTCCAGACACTCCCGCCAAAATTCAACGGTGATAAAAGGATATCAGACTAACATTGTTCTAGTGATTAATTTCAAGGAATTGCATGATAACTTTTAGAGATAATAATTCGGGACTGTTATAAAAGGCTTTTAGAAGTAAGAATAAACTTTTTATTTTATTTTCCCTCTCGATTATCATCTAAAGAGACTGAGTATTATCCAATAAAACAGATAGTGGTTACCACCGCCATGATCAGTTAGGGATTAAACTGATAGTCCGATGCTTTTAACGCCGGTCCGAATAATGTATTTTCTTGAAGTGTGTGTTTTTCGTTAATTTACAATGACATCCGTATGGAAATTAGACAATGATGTTAAGTTGTTTGCAATATAACCTCACATTTAGGAGTTGATAAAGGTCGATGCCAAGTTTAGATTGTAATACGATATAAACGACCTCCCCAGAGTGGAAAACAAATAAAAGCCATGTTTCTTTTTGTCTTCAATTAGAAAGGAATATTTTCGATGGAAAAAAAGACAAAACACGTAAAATGATTAAGGAAACTTAGCAGCTCGAATAGTAACATTTTTACCTCTCTAGTTCTTAGTGATTCCGAGGCCACCTTTCTTGAGGTATTATATCAAGATTTGCAATGTAACATAACATTTAGAATTTGATAAAGTTCGATGCCAAGTTTAGATTGTAACCCTCCCCAGAGTGGTAAAACAATACAAGCAATTTTTCTATTTTTCTTCAATTCGAAAGGAATATTTTCGATGGAAAAAAGACAACCTAACACCTACAATGAATAAGGAATCTTAGTAGCTCGAATAGTAAAATGTTATCTCTCTAGTTCTTAGTGATTCCGAGGTCACCTTTTCTGAGGTATTATATCAAGATTTGCAATGTAACATCACATTTCGGAGTTGATAAAGTTCGATGCCAAGTTTATAAACGACCTCTCCAGAATGGTAAAAATATAAAAGCAATATTTCTATTTCTCTTCAGTTATAAAGGAATAGTTCCAATGGAAAAAAACACATAAATTGAAGAAGGACAGTTTCAATCGTAGCAGTTCTAGTAGTAAAAGTTTCATCTCTCTAGTTCTTAGTGATTCCGAGGTCACCTTTCTTGAGGTATTATATCAAGATTTGCAATGTATCATAACATTTAGAGTTTGATAAAGTTCGATGCCAAGTTTAGATTGTAACACGATATAAACGACCTCCCCAGAGTGGCAAAAAATAAAAGCCATGTTTCTTTTTGTCTTCAATTTTAAAGGAATATTTTCGATGAAAAAAAAAAAACACAACCTAACATCTACATCGAAGAAGGATAGTAAAAATCTTAGCACTTCTAGTGGTAAAAGTTTTACCATTCTAGTTCTTAGTGATTCCGAGGTCCCCTTTTTTGAAGAATTATATCAATTTTTTTTTGGTATTTTAATCTCAGGGATATTTTCGATAGAAAAAGACAACATTAAAGAAGGACGATATAAATCTTAGGAGCTGTAGTAGTAAAAGTTTCACTGTAGTTCTTAGTGATTCCGAGGTCACCTTTCTTGAGAAATTGTATCATGTTTTTGCAATGTAGAATCATATTTAGGAGTTGATAAAGTTCGATGCCATTTTTAGATTATAATACGATATGAACGACCTTTCCAGAGTGGTAAAAAAATAAAAGCAATGTTTCTAATCCTCTTCAATATAAAGGAATATTCGATAGAAAAATGACAACATTGAAGAAGGACAGTAATAATCGTAGCAGCTCTAATAGTAAAAGTTTCAGCTCTGTAGTTCTTAGTGATTCCAAGGTCACCTTTTTGAAGAATTATATCAAGTTTGTTTGCATTGTATCCCCCATCTAGGAGTTGATAGAGTTCGATGCCAAGTTTAGATTGTATATAAACGACCTCCCAGAGTGTAAAAAATAAAGCAACGTTCTATTTGGTCTTCAATTAGAAAGGAATATTTTCGATGGAAAAAGACAACATTGAAGAAGGACAGTATAAATTTTAGCAGCTCTAGTAATAAAAGTGTTCACTGTAGTTCTTAGTGATTCCGAGTCACCTTTTTTGAGGGATTATATCAAGATTTTTGCAATGTAACATCACATTTAGGAGTTGATAGGGTTCGATGCAAGTTTAGATTATAATACGATATAAACGACCTCTCAGAGTGTAAAAAATAAAAGCAATGTTTCTATTTTTCTTCAATTAAAAGGAATATTTTTGATTGAAAAAAGACAACATTGAAGAAGGACAGTATAAATCTTAGCAGCTCGGGTAGTAAAAGTTTTACCTCTCTAGTTCTTAGTGATTCCGAGGTCACCTTTTTTGAAGAATTATATCAAGATTTTTTGCAATGTAACATCACATTTAGGAGTTGATAAAGTTCGATGCCAAGTTTAGATTGTAATACGATATAAACGACCTCTCTAGAGTGGTAAAAAAATAAAAGCAATGTTTCTATTTATCTTCAATTATAAAGGAATATTTTCGATGGAGAAAAAGGACAGTATAAATATTAGTAGCTGGTAGTAAGAGTTTTACCACTCTAGATCTTAGTGATTCCGAGGTCGCCTTTTTGTGAGAATTAAATTAATTTGTTTGCAATGTAACATTACACTTACAAGTTGATAAAGGCCAATTGTACATTGTGAAACGATATAAACGACTTTATAAGACTGTTCAAAAAGTATAGGTAATGTTTAAATTTCTCTTAGATTATTTCGATGGAAAAAACACACCACTTCAGACCTAAATTGAAGAAGGGTAGTCTAAAACTTAGTACCTTTGGTAGATTTCGTTTATTATCTAAATTCTAATTTTCAAATATATTCAAGAATGTGAATATAATCTTCATTATTTTCTGTTGTAAATTGATTTATTTTCATGGTTTCCCCCGGAAATACATACATACATACACATCCACTGTAATTTGTAGAGGGATAGATAGATAAATGAAAACTTTAATTTATTAGAAATACATATTTCGGGTAAATCAGACTTGAAGTGGCAAATGTAGGCGAAATAAATTTATTTCTGATAAATTAAGATTTACACACACCACACACACACACACACACACACACACACACGGATGGAATATATATAATATTATTATATTATATATATTATATATATATATATATATATATATATGGGGGTGTAGTATATAGTTTGCTACATTAATAAATGAAGAGTGATATTAGTGATAATGCATATATCTAAGTTAGGTTAGCGTAGATAACGCTTGATTTCATATAATTATAATATATATATATTATAATATATAATTATATATATATATATATATATATAATATATATATATATATATCACTTATTTAATATCACAATATCTTTGCTCTCGAATCAAGTGATATTAATCTTTCACTTTGAAATTAGATCCGAAATATTCCGAACGTCCCTCTCGTGTAATAACCTCACAATAAATATAATATTGTCTTCTTCAGTTCGACAGACACCACAAAGTTAATGTCGGTCTTAATGACCAATTATAAACGCTGCCATTCACGTCTAAATATTGTGCAGATCTCGTTTTCATAAAGGAACCACGGCCAAATTGAAGGAGAATTTCCAGCCGGCATTATCGCACGGATTTGCCGCTGTGTGGTTTAATAAGGGAATAGGAATGAATCCGCGCGCATACAGACCGTCGGATATCTCACGATAACACTCTCGCCAATGGATTCTGACATTATTTATATTATACGCTTGTTAAGAATAATATTTTCTGACCCACACTTATTCGGAAGGCACACACAAAGCGTAATGAGTTTCTATTCAAATTATGTTCGATGTCTCGTGTCCAGATATACAATTTGTAGAAAGCACTCGATATTTATCAGTGTCGCTAGATAGACCGCTAGTTCAATAAGTTTCAATCGATTAAGTGAAAGAAAATTCTTGTCAAAATGATTATTATTATTTACTCCTTTTGAGTTTTCACATCAGTGTTAGCTGATGGTCTTTCACTGGAGTCTGAGTGACAGAAAGTCTCCTCAGGTATCCAGGACTCTTCTGAGTATTCTGGCAGATTTCAGCAGTGCAGTGTTCTGAATGGTTTCAATCCTTCCTCTGATATCCAAACTTTCCAAGCCTTTTTCTAATCCTTTTGGGACAGTTCCAAGTGCACCAACTACAATTGGTATCACTTTCACTTTCATATTCCATAACTTTTTCAGTTCTCTGGCAAGGTCCAGATATTTGTCCATTTTTTATTTTATTGTAGTTGGTGCGGTCCCAAAAGGATTGGAAAAGGGTTTGGAAAGTTTGGAAATCAAAGGAAGGATTGATACCATTCAGAACACTGCACTGCTGCAATCTGCCAGAATACTCAGAAGAGTCCTGGAGACCTGAGGAGACTTGCTGTCACTCAGACTCCAGTGAAAGACCATCAGCTAATGCTGATGTGAAAACTAAAAAATAACAATAATAATAATAATTGTGGTATAAATAAAAGTGTGCACTTACCCTCTTTTGACGATCGAAACCCGGGAGTTAAGAGAAGCGCTGCTTTAAATC
Source organism: Doryteuthis pealeii (assembly GCA_023376005.1). NCBI lineage: Eukaryota > Metazoa > Mollusca > Cephalopoda > Myopsida > Loliginidae > Doryteuthis > Doryteuthis pealeii. Next base: position 25,470,663 of record CM042166.1, on the reverse strand, counting down.
GTTTGCTTCTCGTTTTCTGCGAGAAAATGGAAGAAAATGCGCGAATAAAATGACGATAAAAGCAGCGATTTGAGCTAGCGTGGGGGGAGTCTTAGGACGACGTCATTACAAGAGGATTGAAGGGGGGAAGAGGAGCGAGTTGCAGTTTCGGAAAGTTAAAAGCGTTTAAAGATTTGAACACGTCCCGTGGTGAAGAATAGAAGGGGAACATTCTACAGATGATGAGCGGACTGAATCCCTGAGTTCAGTTGACTCACAATAATAATAATAATAATAATAATAATAATAATAATAATAATAATAATAATAATGTGGAAACTATCCTAGTGAATGTAACAGGTTTTCCGATGTAAAAAGACTATCTAACACCAACATATCCAAAAGTCTGGAAAAGAATTTGGTTGAATTGGAAATCAGAGGAAAAATCGAGACCATCCAAACTACAATTGTTGACACTCTTGTTAAGTATCTGGTCGGCATCCTTAGTTACAGATGTAATAAGTAAGTAAGCAAGCCAATAAGAATCCGGTGTTAAAGTATTCTTTGTAAGCCCGTCGTCTAAGAGAATCCAAGTGTCAATGACATAAGCTCAGAATGAGGTCTCTATTAATACAGCAGAAGCAGCAGCAGCAGTGCCAGTGATTGGACAATAGAAATCTTTCTCGGGTCACGTTGTAGTTGACGAGTCTATATTTAGGAGTGACCATTTGCCCCATGCCTTATATACAAAAGCTTGCAACAACTCTGCCTCGAGTGAAACACTGGCTACAGTAGGAGTAAAAAAAACTAATGGAACAAAGTTACAGATTGAGAGTACACGGCTAAACTCGACTGGTTTGAAAATGTTATACATGGGAATTGTGCAAAAAACTAAATTTCAACCATACAACAAAATGGTATATGCATAAACCAGAATCTGTTCTTTAGAACGAAACGCAAATAATTATCTGGGATAAATACAAATCCCCTTATCCCAGCCAGAAGAACAGACATAATATTGATTAACAAAAAAGAAACACCTTAACCTATACACTTTGCAGTTCGAGCAGATCACTGGATGAAGATGAAAGAGAATGAAGAGTGATATTAGTGATAATGCACATATCTAAGCTTGGGTAGCGTATCTAATATATATATATATATATATAGCTTGGGATAGTCACCGCTTCAGCTATTCAGGTATTCGTATAAACGTCACCTGATGAATGCATGCGATTTTTGCATGTATGAAACCTAAGGTTGTGACTGTTCTATTGCCATCAAATAAATAGATATGTAATACCTTATATATATATTATATATATATATATATATATATATATATATATAGCATTTTATTTAATATCACAATATCTTTGCTCTCCGAATCAAGTGATATTTAATCTTTCCTTTTGAAATTAGATCCGAAATATTCCGAACGTTCCGTAATAACCTCACAATGAATATAATATTTGAAAGATGAAAGAAAATGAAAAGATAGAGAAATACCTTGAACAGGCTAGAGAATTGAAAAAACTGTGGAATATGAGGGTGAAAGTGATACCAATTGTAGTTGGTTCACTTGGAACGGTCCCGAAAAGCTTAGAAAAGAAACTAGAGGAACTGGATATCAGAGGATGAATCGAGACCACCCAGACAACAGCATTGTTGAAATTGACTAGAATACTCAGAGTCCTGGAGAGCTGAGGAGACTTGTTGTCACTCAGACTATAGTGAAAGCCCATCAGCTTATGGTGGTGTGAAAAACTCACAAAGAGTGAAATTTTATTATAATGGAAATACGGTACTTGTCTGTCTGTAACCGAGACTACGTCACTACTTTCGTCACGTTAGTAATTGTGTAAGTTTATCAACGAGTATTTAATCTATTGATAAAATAATTAACACATAGAATAAATCTTATTTATTAACGATGTCTCTATGAAAATTTGAGGTAGATTTACCTCAAAACAGCCCATGTTATTAGAGTGTTTTAATCCTGTAATGTGTCTTATATCTCTTATATAAATGGAGATTGTATGTTTTTCTTATCTGTAACTGAAACTAATTCCTACTCAGTCAAACTTCTTTAGTTATTGACATAACATTCTCCATGATTTTATTTTTTTTTACCTCAATTATTATAAAATGGTCATTACATTATTAATACTGTTAACTATGTCTCCATATTGACACCATGCAATATATTTATATATACAAAAAATAGCGCTTTACAGTGTGAACGGAAGGCTAATTTGCATATTAATATTAAAAATCAAATTTAATAAATATGTGCTTAGTATTATTGATTTCTAACCGTTTGGTTTTATTTTAATGAATATAAGCAAAATCTTCTTCAATGAATCTTAAATGAAATCCATTAACAAGAAAATTAAATGTCACTTTATTCTTTACTTCCCTCTTAAACTAAATACTTAAATTAGAAAAAATAACAATGAAGACGAGAGTGATGGAAGAGTAAGTTTCAGTTTGTTCCCTTTTTTTTATTATACCCTCTGTTTCAAATCTTATTATACCTCCCTCTGTTTCAAATCTTTTATCTGTATTCTTATTTAGTTTCATTAGCCTTTCTAATTTAATACAATATTTTATTAATACTTAAATACTTGCACCGGAGGGTGCATATATTTGCTAGTATTAATAAGAAATATAGGTTTACTTAAGATATGGAGTGGTTACTTTGCTGACTGATTTTAACAAAACTGGATTTAATAAATAATTACTTGGTGTTATTGATCTCTAATATTATTATTTTATTCTCCAACTATTAAAATCAATAATATGACTGATTCTATATAGAAATCACTTAAGATATAATTAAACAACATGTAATCTTTTTATATGTGTTGTTATTTGATTTTGTTAATATTTCTAATTTAATATATTAAAACCTAAAGGCGGAGGGCGCATATTCTTGCATGTAACAATAAAAATGAGGACAATGGTCCAAAAAATCCAATTAATACGAAACTGTTGTTTTAATTTTGTGTTTTTGACAGGGAACAAATAATATTTTTTCCTTTAATCTTTCAACGCTTGCGTAGGTTTAATACGGATCCTTGATCAATCCTAGTCCAGTTAAAGTTCCTTGAAAGACAAACAAAGACATTCGAGCTGAGAATATATCCGGGGCTTTGAAAGTCATTCAGTACTCATCAGGATGGAAAATTATCTTGATGATAGAAGGAAACAATTTCATTTTCGGTTATTTTCGAAATAGATTCTTTTTTGCTGTTTTTTATTTCTTCTTCTGATTTTATTTTCTTTTCAATTTGTCTTGCATTCTTCTTTCTTTTTCTTCTTCTTTCTTCTTTCTTTCTTTCTTTCTTCACTTTGTCTTGTTTTGTCTTTTTTCTTGTTCTCTCATTTTCTTCTTTTTTCAATTCTTTCTTTTTTCTCTCTCCTTTTCTTTCTTCGTTTTTCTTATTTATTCCTTTCTTTCTACATGTTTGCTTTGTTTTTCTTGTTTCTTATTCTCACTTTTTCTTTGAATTTATTTCACCTTTCTTCTATTTGTTTGTTTCTTCTTTCAATTTTTTTTTGTTTTGTTTTCTTCTTTCAATTTCATTCAGTTTTCATCTCTCTTTTTCTTCTTCTTCACTTTGATTGATTTGTTTTGTTTCTTACTTTGTCTTCTTTCTAGTTTTTTCTTTTATTTATTCTCTCTTTCAGTTCTTTCTCGTTCTTTCCTTCTTTTACTTTCTTTCTATCTTTCTTTCTTTTTCTTTCTTTCTTCACATGGTTTGTTTTGTTTCTTTCTGTCTTTCTTTCTTTTCTCTTCTTTTCTTTTCTCTTTCAATTCTTTAGGTTTCTTCCTCACATTTTCTTTCTTCTTTTCTTTCGTTATTTCTTTCTTTCGTTATTCTTTCTTTCTTTCTCTTCTTTCATGATTTTTGTTTTGTTTCCTTTCTCTGTCTTTCTTCTTTTCCTCTCCTTTTTTTTTCTTTCAATTTCTTTCAGGTTTTCCCACATTTTCTGTTCTTCTTTTCTTTCTGTATTTCTTCTCTTCTGTTATTCTTTCTTTCTTCTTTAGCGCTTTATTTAATGTATATATTCACATTGTTTTGTATTGTTTCTTTCTCTGTCTTTCTTTCTTTTTATCTCCTATTTCTTTTTTCTCTTTTCAATTTCTTTCAGGTTGTTCTTCGCTCACATTTGTCTTTGTTTCTCTTCTTTATATTGCTCTCTTTTTTCTTTTTCGGTGATATAGCCTCTTTATTTTGCTTCTTTGCTGTTATTATTATTCTTTCTCTTTTTTATTTTCTAACTTTCTTTCTTTCTTTCTTTTCTTCCATTGTTTTGTATTGTTTTTGTCATTTATCTCTGTGTCTTCTTTCTTTTTCTCTCTTTTCTTTTTTCTCTTTCCAATTTCTTTCAGGTTTCTTTTCTCAATTTTCTTCCCCTTCTCCCTCTCCTCCTCTT
>CM042166.1:25422394-25466141 GCA_023376005.1 Doryteuthis pealeii | reverse complement strand
TTTTAGATTAGATATAATTTTCTATTTTTACTTATATACATTTTAGATTAAAACTAGATTAAAATATAAGAAATACAGAATTTTTAAAACATTTATAGAACCTAATTATGAAAACTTTATGATTAAAAGTAAGATAAAATTCGTTTTTAATCTCTTGCCAACTGTCCCTATCATTCATTGCTCCTGTGAGGTCCTCTGTGCAGCATACAGTATCTGCGCAGTTTGTCTATGTATGTCTTTGTTGGACGGCCCACTCTGGCGTGCCCATGCGAAGGCTTCCACAGAAGAATGTCACTTATGAGTTCATCCTTGCTTCTCCAGCAGTGCCCTGTTCGCCTCACATGGATGGTTTGTGTGATATGGGGCAGGTGGTCGTACAGCTGTTTTCTCGTAGGGTGTTTCCACGTCTTGTTTAGGATAGCATGCAGCATTCTCAAATCTAGTCATAGAAAAATTATTAAGTATAGCACTTTGTGTCTGTTGTAACTGATATTTTGCAAAGTCAATTTCAATTTTAACTTATTATTAGTATTTATATAATTTTATTTCTCCGAATGTTTGAGATGAGGTTTGATTATTAGTCCAATTGGACACATGGCCTAGAGGATAAGGTAGTTAGGTTAAGACAGTTTTAAGTGACAGTTATCTCTTGATTCCGGGTTCAATCCTGAGTAGAGGCAGTAACATAGAAAAATAATTAACACAACTCCTACCCCAGCTATGGTTAGCGGAACGAGAAGAGGATACCCCCGTGGACTAAATATAGGGTTAGGTTCAAAGTTCCATGATGGCTCCCGATTACGACAAGAAAGTTCCCGAGTTCGAAAAGAAGGTTCCCGAGTCCGAGAAGAAATACCTGAAGAAGGACGGAGGGCATATCGGCCGAAACTTTGTACAAATAACAATGAAGATGAGGACAATAGTCCGAATATCACATATAATATTATATAATTTTATTTAACTTTTTCGTGTGTCTCATTATTTCGATTCTGATGGTTTTATAGTCCTTGGCTGAACGTTAAACTGTATCTAATGGTGAAGTTCAAATTCTGGAGCTCTTGAGAATATGGAGTACCTCTTCATCACCATTACTCCCAAATCCACCTTGACCCATTGTGGTATTACCTGTTAGTGTCCTATGTATGGGTTAAACAGAATAAAATGAGATAACGAATTAACATAAATGTTTTTAAAAAGTTGAGTTCAAAAATGATTTTCAATACCATCAAGAATGAATCGTACAAAACGTCTTCGGAATAAAATAACCCAAAAAGGGTTGACATGCCGTAAAATAAAAAAAAAAAAAATAAATTAAATTATGTAAGTAATCCTGCATTGAACAACATTGCCAACCGAAATGTATGACAGAATGGAATGTCAGTTGCGATATGCAATACGAGACCTTTTCCTAAATGTCACAAAAAGACCCCGTGGTAAAGAAAGAGTTAAGGATTCTAATTAGCATTCTATAGTAATCTTCATCATACAGAATATTTCGATGGTTCTAAACAGACGTTGAGTTTTTACACAGAATCAACAAACTTCTAATTCAGCGGCAAACTACACAAGAAATGTATTTCTACTTGAAGGGTATTTATATATTAATACTTGTGTTCCTTAAAAGTACGACCATTATCATCTTGTAACACCCTCTTGCTTAAAAATGAGACCTTCCAAATTGAACAAGATGAGATGCAAAAATATGAATCCTGATTATCTGGTATTGTATATCCCCTTATTTCTTATGAGTGTCGTCAATGTTGCGAGATTGTTGTAATCAATGGAATTCCTGATAGAATCGATTAACCTACTCCACGGATCGACAGAGAAATAAACAACCTCTTATGCCTATCTTACCACTTCAGCGCCTCCCTTGCTTCATATGGTAGAGACGCCACAGTATCATTGACAGGTTAATTTCGCAGGAATTTCTCGGTGCTGTATCGTGGCTGAAACAGTATAGTTTCTAACTATCCTGCTGAAGACCCGGTTTCGATTTCTGTCGGGGGGAAATCGTTAGTATATATCGCTGATGAGACTTAATAAGGGTGAAACAGTCTGTACGATATTCTACACACCGAGTAATTCTTTGCGAAATTAACCTGTCATTATTATCTTTTATAATTATCGAATTTTATGCGATATTCGCATTGTAATTGCCTTCAAGCAAAAATATAAATATTAATATATATATATTTCGTTTTTTTTTTAACACAATACATATGTTGAATGCTGCTGCTGCTGCTTGTGTGAGACCTATTAGCTGACCGGCCTACTACAATACGATATTAGCCGTTTATGTGGCTGTGATTACGTTACATGAAAAGTAAATCTGACAGTGGATAAACAGACCCTATTGCAGATGCTTCAAATATGTTCAGGCTAAAATATGTTCGGCCTCGAGATCAAATACATGTTTCCTAGCAGCTCGGTAACAGATGAAATATATATATATATATATATATATATATATATATGTGTGTGTGTGTGTGTGTGTTGTGTGTGTGTGTGTGTGTGAGGAAAAAGTGGAAGTGAATCCGACAGTATGTTAATACTATGAAAAATATTGAAAAACACAAGTTTATAAAACGGGGGTGATTTTTATTTCTCCTACGCTGCAGTGTCTCGATCTGTTTCAATATATCTTCATCAGGGCATTATCAACAATTTCAAATAGACCGACCGACCGCAAAAGAAAAGGGTCTCGAAGATTGCTTATTTTCTGTGATAATTTTGTTTTTCCCCTCAAATTAACGAAAAGCCCTGATGAAGATCTATTGAAGCAGAGGGAAACACTGCAGCGTATGCGAAATAAACATTACTCGCCTATAAATTGTGTTTTTCAATTTGTTCATAATATCACCCACACACACACACACTGAGACATACACATACACACAGACAGACAGACAGACAGATATATATATATATATATATATTATATATTATATATATATATATTTTTTTTTTTTTTTTTTTGAGAATATGTGCTTAATTGGAGTCGTACCTAATTTTTGAAAATTAATTAATTAATAATGAATTAGGCGGGAATGCCTATTTAAATGTATGGCTAAACAAATCGAGAAAAATCAATCTCTGTATGTACATTTCGGCCTATTAGGCCTCATCATCAGAGCTATAGATAGGAAGGCCGCCCTGTGCGTGATTTGAAAACCGGACTGCCAAGCTGACAGGCCGATACCATAACCGCTACACCCAAACGGACTTCTTAGATTTTACGATTTATTTAGAGTAGTTAATATTCCTCTTCTAGTGACTTTTATTACACAACGATATGATAAGTTGTAAACAAGGTATGTTTGGAATGGCTTTTTTGCCGACAATTTTTTTGGAGAATATGTGCTTAATTGGAGTCGTACCTAATTTTGAAAATTAATGAATTAATAATGAATTAGGCGGGAATGCCTATTTAAATGTATGGCTAAACAAATCGAGAAAAATCAATCTCTGTATGTACATTTCGGCCTATTAGGCCTCATCAGCAGAGCTATAGATAGGAAGGCCGCCCTGTGCGTGATTTGAAACCGGCAAATTGTCGACAAAAAAGCCATTCCAAACATACCTTGTTTACAACTTATCATATATATATTATATATATATATATATATATTGTAACTGACACTTCTTTACAGAAGAAAGCAATCTCCCCATTCTTGCAAAAAAATAATAACGAGTCCGAGAAGGTTCCCGATTCCGACAAGAAATACCTGAAGAAGGCCGGAGGGCACATCGGTCGAAACGTTGTACAGATAACAATGAGGACGAGGACAATAGTCCGAATAATACAAATGATACTTGTTATCAAGCCTCATCTTAAAATGAAAAAAAAAAACACCTACTGCAGTTGTTTCAAACACGTCAAAGATGAAAAGTGTCCGGGTCTGTTGTCAAGGATTTTGTGAAGTACAACTTTCAAGATGGAGTGTTTGTTCTTTCCTACTTCAAATGCTTTTTTTTTTCGAAATTGATCGATTTTCTGTCATCTGCTCCCTATCTTCGATATCTGTACTTAGCGCCTTAAGGATGTTTTTGCCGGCATATTTAACACTTTACATGGATTTCTTTCTTGGACGTTTATTTCATTGTAACATTCTCCATCCAAGAACGATGCCTAACACAATGCCTATCATTGCATATAATGACTATTTCAAGTGAGAAAAATGTAAATGCATCTGTTAGAATATTATTTGGACTAGCAAATATATGCACCCTCCGGGTGCAAGTGTTTACGTTTTAATATAATATATTATATTAGAAAAGCTAATGAAACTAAATAAGAATGAAGATAAAAAGATTTGAAATAGAGGGGAGGATAATTGAAAAATAGAATAACTGAAACTTACTCTTCCATCACTCCCATCTTTCATTGCTAAATTTTCCTAATTTAACTATTTAGTTTAAATAGGAAGTAAGAATATAATTACAGTTATTTGTTCTTATTAATCGATTTCTTTTATGATTTATCCTCGAAACTTTTGCTCATATTTATTAAAATAAAACCAAACAATCACCAATCAATAATACTAAGCACATATTTATTAAAATCAAATTTTCAATATCAATATGCAAATTAGCCTTCCTGTTCACACAATAAACCGCCATTTTGATGTATATATAAATACAATTGTATATTATTATGATGTAGATAAGGCCAACAGTATTAATTATATAAAACAAATTTATTAATAATTGAAGTTTAAATAAAAACAATATCATGGAGAATGTGACGTAAATACCTAAGGGAATTATGACTTGAATAGTAATATAGTTTCGGTTACAGACAGAAAAGCACACAATCTCCATTATAATAAGATATAAGCCGTGCTGCGGTCCACCACTTAAATTTATAGATTAAGCGATGTCACGTGGTTTAAACTTGAGCCAATCAACAGTCTGAATACCTAGTTAGTTAACTACTTAATCGCTGATATTGACAGACGTCCATTTGCAATCAGTGATGAAGGACCTGCAAGACTGAGGAACACCAATGAACAACCAAAGGATTCTTCACTACGGATCGCGCTCTGCTTAACACAAAGGATCTCCGTTGGACAGCGCTCTTATAAGCAACAGATTTGCATTTAGATTCTCACACGGCTAATTTGTCTCATGATATATATCTATATGTTTGTGTTGTCTGGTGTGTCTTGTATCGTTTCCTGTGAGCGTCCAAGGGTGGTCATGTCCATGGGCTTAGCTTCACGCTATTAGGCATGGCCTCCCTTCAATAGTAGTTTAACAAAAATAAAGTTTTTCTTTTACTTATTCTTTATAACCTGTACCTACTATTGATAATTACATTTCTTATTTTCTTATTTCTTGAACCCTAAAGGATGCCTCAAACAATCGTAACAGCATTCGACAAATATGATATCTTATGAGTTAATCAATTTTTTACAGTTTTTTTCTTGCAAGATACGTTTTTTTTTTCTTTTTATTTCCCAACACTCTGTCCTGAAGATGACTATTTTTTTCCATGATTAGGAAATGTGTTTCTATCATTATTATTTATCTTATTTTTTAATTTTTTAAACATGTTTAGATATTGGTTTGGTGGTTGGTTTTTAAGGCTATCACAATGTAAGTGTAAAGCAAAATAAGGTAACTTATTGTGTTGTTTGTGAATTGTGAAACTGAAGCTGTTGCCGGTCGATAGCAAAAGCTTCAGTTTCAGTAATCTTCTGTCGAAGAGATTTTATCTCGAAGTATTAAGAATAAAGAATTACAGATTAACAAGCAACACCATAGTTATCTTATTTTTCTTTACACTTGCATTGTGATAGCCTTCAAAATTTACCACCAAACCAATATAAACACAATGCTTCAAGCAAATTATAAAACACGTTTATTTTTAAATATAATTTATTATATATATGTTTACAACCACAGGTATGCAGGTATATTCTACTGTACTACACTATACGTAAGACACTATGCAAGATGATTGGTTTTGGTTTTTTTTTTTTTTTACGGCATATCAACCTCAGTGGGTCATTTAATGCCGATAAAGTTTGAAATAAATCAATTCTTAATGGATAATACAATTTTTTTGTAGATACATTTTTCTATTTAACCCATAGATGGGAGCCTAACAGGTGCTACCACTCCGGGTCAGAGTGGACCAGGGAGCAATGGTGATGAAGGGGGTGATCTACATTCCCCAAACCTCCAAAAATGGAACCTCACCATCAGATAGAGTTTAACGTCATTCCCAGGACATGTAGACCCACAGCCACCGCCTTCTAGCACCCATATGATAAAAAGGGGTTGGGGCTTGCCATAAAAGCAATAGGGTTGGGAAAATCATATAGGTGTTAGGGCTTGACGTGACTAGCCGATTGATCTGAGGGGTCCTCTCCGACCGCCCGTCTAGCCCAAAATAGGGCCAAAGTGGAGTATTGCATGTCATGAACTGCTCATCCACCCGGGCTCTATCCTTAAGCAACACGACCAACAGGTGGCCCCATTGGGGGAGTCTTACCCCTCTGCAGAGGTGCAGTCGGTGCATTCTAACGCCCCAGCCGACAGGGCGGACAAACACAGGTATGCAGGTATATTCTACTGTACTACACTATACGTAAGATACTATGCAAGATGAGTATGGTATATAACATATTGAAAAGCGAAGTGGATATTCACTGTATGACCCATACTTATGACCGGGTTGGGTAAAAACCAACACTGAGTGTTGAACTATGAAATAAAAATGTAGAATGAAATATATGTTTTAGGGGTCAGGATATTATATTTCTAGTAAGGTTCGACAATGTTGAAACACTTTTCATTTGCACAAGGTACATTTTATAATATAAAAAGCGCACCTTTTCTAATCAATTATATTAATGAAACGTTTGATCTCCGAGGACAAATTTTTTATCTGATTTGATATATGTTACAAAAATGATTATGATTACTTGTCACTTACAAATTGTATTGATAACTTTATGAACTGAAAGACAACTAATCTTAAAAGTGGTTTGAAGAAAGGAAAACTCAGCTAAACTCAACTGAAACATAAACTAATATAAGACTAAAAGAAAATTATGTTCAAAACTGGATGATCAACTGAAACACAACTAATATCAGATCTAGATGATCCACTAAAGTAAAATCAATCTTTCAAAACAAGAAGGATCAAATGAAACACAATTATATTAAAAAACTAGATGATCCAGTAAAACAAATCCAATCTCAGAACTAAATTATCACTGCAAACAAACTATATCTCGAAACTCAATGATTAACTGAAACAGTTCAGTCTCAAAACAAGATGACAACTGAAAGACAACTAAGATCAAAACTAAATGATCAACTGAAACTAATCCAACCTCGAACTTTGATGATCAACTGAACACAACTATTATCAGAACTATATGATCAACTGAAATAAAACTAAGATCAAAACTAGATAATCATTTGAAACTCAGCTAATATCACTAAAAAAAATCAATCTCAAACTAAATGATCAACTGAAACTAATCCAACCTCGAAACTTGATGATCAACTGAAACACAACTATTATCAGAACTATATGATCAACTGAAATAAAACTAAGATCAAAACTAGATAATCATTTGAAACTCAGCTAATATCACTAAAATAAAATCAATCTCAAAACTAAATGATCAACTGAAACTAATCCAACTTCAAACTTAGATGATCTACTGAAACAAATCCTATCTCAAAACTAGATGATCAACTAAAACAAAATATATCTCGACATTAAATGATCAACTGAAACAAAATCACTCAAAACTAGATGACCAACTGAAAGAAGAATATAGAACAACTTGACCTTCATCTGTCTCAGTCCCTGTCTCTCCTTTTCCCCGAAAAAGAACCCACGAGCCTAGAAAGTAATAAACAACCCCTTTTTGACAATACGACATTCGTATATTGTTACTGTGAACTAACGACTACTACTTAAAACCGATTCGGCCCCGACGTAACACGAAACTTTAATCATGCCAACTCCTTTTTTTATTAAACCTTCTTCCCAGAAATAACTAAGAAAGAATAAAATGTAAACTTGGTTGGAGAGGTGAGTTATAAAAAATAATACCTTATTCTTTTTATAAAATTTTAAAGAATACTTTCTCACCTTGTTTTAATATTCAACTTCATCAGTCTCTTGTTTTGTTTTTTTCCTCTCAGGCAGCTGTTTTTCAAAAACCGATCGGAATTTCCATGTAAATATAAAACCCTGCCGTTGACATTACTGACACTCTGCTAGATTTTCTGTCATACGAAAAAATTGAATGGACAGATAGAGAAAAGAAGGAGAGAGAATGGTGGTCGAAGGAGAGGTTAGACCAAGAGGTGCATAATAAATCATTGTGATAATTCGTCTTTAATAAAGAACGGAATCTATCACATAAATGATTGGTAAGTAGCACAAATTTTTGACTTTGAATAACTTGTAAGTGGTAGGTAAAAAATTAATTTTACCAGTGTTGAACACGACTTGTAATAATTATGGAAGAGGGTAAAAACAAAAACAAAAAAAAAACACAAAAATAACAGCCCCCCCCCCCCCCCGAAAAAAAGGAATTGTGAGCGCAGATTTACATAGGCAGATACATATATTAGCACACTAACATGTATGCTCATATGTACATTGTCGGAACTAGCAAAAAATAAAAAAAAAACAGCCTCCGGGCGATGTAAAAATGCATTTTTGAAAATATATTACTTGAGGAGTGGAAGTTTAAAAATTAAATGTTGGTGAGTTTGGGACCATAAATCATGAAATCAATAAATTTTATTAAGGAGTAAAAGAATCATGAAATCATCAATTTATTAAGGAGAAAAAAAAACAATTTGAAATCGAAAACTAATTTTATTAACTTTGATATCTATTAAAATAAAACAAACTATATATAAATATATGATACTGTGGATGTATCTATGAAAACTTGTTTTTAAAAAAATGAGGACTGTCTAATGTTGGCATACTCAAATTTTGAGTGTATTTATTCTATGTTTATGGACGATTTCAGGTATAGTGACGTAAGCAGTGACGTAGTTTTGTTACAGACAAAAACCGGAAGCGAATCTCCGTTATTAATAGATATTTCCTCAGAGCGTCTACTGTCATATTTCTTAGAGGTATCTTCAACGTATCAATAACTTTCTCTGCCAAACTATTTGATCTTCGAGGGAAAAGGAGCGTTGTATATGGTTGACTGCACATGATCAAGAACATTTAAAATATTTTGACGTTTAACATTGTCAGATACAATGGCTTCAGGACAACCGAACCTCCGCTAACAGTTCGTGCCAAACATTTAATTGAAACAGTTGATGTCTTTTTCTTCAATGTAGCCACTTTGGTCATTTAGTAAAAACTTTTAGCTACAATAAGTAGTAAAAAAACATTCACGAGCCCAGCAAAAATCAGCATGTAAATCTTGCCAAAGTTTGTCGGTGGTTAGGCTAGTTAATTAAACATTATCACCGAGTGCCCAAACAGCAGAGACCAATTCACATTGATTTCACCATTTTTCTTTGGCCTTATCGAAATTTGGCCAGTACACATGACCGCACGAGCAATGAGGATTTCCTGGATGTCCATAGGGGAATCATTAATATCCGATTCTGCAAAGAAACTGGCTTAAATATTTCGCTCTCCATTAAAACCAGTGCACCACCGAATATGAAAGATAGAAGTAAAGTCGTTCGGGGTGGCCAGCAGCGAGGGAGTCTATACCCTTTTTCACTGCGCTATAGGACCCAAGGGGATTGTTTTTATAGCGTATGGGGTTGGCACGCCACACCCACCATTCAAGCGCCTCACTTTACGGAACAGGCCCCTGTCGCTACCATACGCTGAGTTGGCGAGGGTTCGGTATCGAACCTAGGGAACTTAAGGTTCTCATTCGAAGACTCTGCCGACTGAGCTAATGCGGAAATAAACTTCCAACTTATCATCGTTCATTTTTCCTTTTTTTTTCATTCGATATCCACCTCACTGTTTTTTTTTTGTTTTTTTTTCTTGTTTTTTGTTTTATTTTTCTTTTCATTAATACAAGCTTCCTTTTCTGCTTTTATTTTTATATAGGTTAAGTTACTGTCAAATGCCACACTGAATTGAATATCACATTATTTATTTCACTTTCAGCCCTTAATGCCCCAATCACCGTATCATTAAACGGTGCTAAAATCTAGGAATTAAACACAAAGACAGTCCAAACAAGTTGCCTCTAAAGAAAAAGAAAGTGTGGACACAGAATTTATTGACGAAGCAGCAATTTGAAAAACTCATGAAATACTTGTTTTAAAGGAATAAAAATAAAGACATTTCTTTTTTAAAATAATCTTCTAATATATTAAGCGGATCACTAGAGTACCCCATTAGACAATCACAAGATTCGAGGTTCGATAGCGCAGCTTGGATAATTTGATTTGTGCAGTAAAGTGGGGAGCTGATGGTAGGTATGGTGCTCCTCCTAAAACAAAAAGAATTTCTCTGCTTAGTCGCTAGCGAAAAGGGGATAGATTACCCCGCTGTCTGGCTGATAACGACTATAGACCACTCCGATAACTTTACTTACCTTTTTCTTTGAATTTTTGAGATGAAGATTGATAATTTGTATTATTTGAATTGTTCAGACTATTGTCCTCATCCTTATGGCTATCTGTATAACGTTTCGGACGATGTGCCCTCCAGCATTCTTCGGGTATTTCTCTTCGAACTCGGAGACCTTCTTGTCGTAATCGGGATCTTTCTTGGAACTCTGAACCCAATCCTTTATTCAATCCACGAGTGTATCCAGTTCTGATTCCGCTAACCATATTCGGGGTACAAGTGTTAAGCTGTGATAATTATTATTCTATGTTACTATCGGCGTTGACCAGGATTGAACCTGTTGTCTTGAGATAACTCTCACTTAGAACTGTCTTAGCTCAACGCCTATATCTTCTACGCCATGGGTCCAATATTACTTACCTTACTTTTTACGATGATAAGTCAAAGAGATTTTGTCAAATACAGTCTACAGTCACTGTATAAAGGACGTGTTGCTTCCATCCGTTTATCACGTCTGAAAAGCATCTCTTTTTCCAACAGGACCAAGTCCAAAATTGACTTTGGTAAGACTTATGTCACCTGCGTCTATGTATATAACATAGGACCACACTTAGTACTTGTTTAAATGGAGACTAAAATAAAGACATTTCATTTTAAAACAAATCTTCTAGTTTATTATGTATATTTACTAAATCCTCCGCACGAGCAGGGTGTGACTCAGGGTCAATTCCTTAAGTGGGTTTTATCAGGTTTGAATTCAGAGCTTTCCTTCTCCTAGACTAGTTATCAAGCCATGGTTAAGAGTTTAGTTTGCCCCGTTATGTACCCATAGCTGGAGGGAGAATAGGATTCATCCTTCCCCAAGGGTATTAGCGCTATGTGAAATCCAATCAGCTTCGCCTGGGAATTGAACTGAGGTCGATGAGTCCATTTTCTACGACTCTAACCATTAGACCACGCGTCTTCATAGATTATTATGAGGAAGTATGATCAGACAGTTATTTGTCGAATACTCTCTGCGACCACAACATGAAATACCCTTTTTTCTTTTTATGTTGAATCTCTTTCTCCGACAGGACCAAGTCCCAACTCGACACCGGTAAGCCATATCTCATCTTTGTCTTTGAATATATCATATGACCACACTTAGTACTTGTTTAAAAATTAAGAGATTTAATTTTTTTAAATCTTCAAGTTTATTATGAGGAATTACGGTGATAATTCAAACAGTTTTTTGTCGAATACTGTGTGCGACCACAGCATAAATTCATTTTACTTCTTTTCTATGTTGAATCTCTTTCTCCGATAGAACCCAGCTCCACACTGATAATCCTTATCTCACCTTTGTCTTTGAATATATCATATGACCACACTTAGAATTTGTATAAAAATAAAGGTATTTCATTAAAATAACTTCTGGTTTATTATGGGGAATTACGATCAGAAGTCAAACAGTTTTTGTCGAATATAGTCTGCGACCAAAGCATAAAATATTTTTTTCTTTTTTTATGTTGAATCTCTTTTTCCGACAGAACCAAGTCCCAGCTCCACTCTGGTAAGGCTTATCTAACCTTTCTCTTTGGTATAATATAGGACCACACTTAGTACTTATTCAAAATCAAGAAATTTAATTTTAAAAATCTAGTTTATTATGAAGGAAGTACGTTGATAAATTTAAACAGTTTTTTTGTCGAATACAGTTGCGACCCACAGCATAAAATACATTCTTGTTTTTTTATGTTGAATCGCTGTCAGCTTGTAAAAAAAACAATCTAAAAAAAGTGATGACATGTTGAAAAACTTTAGTTTCAACGGCAGATTTTTTGCCTGGAACAAAAAAAATGATATTTTAGTATTTCTTTGTTTTGTTTCTTAACTTATATACGCGCTTTAGGAAAGTCTTCTGTCTTGACATATGATATTTAAATATCTCCAAGGGTTGAAACAAGACATGTACATATCATAGCAATATATGAACGAAGAAGTAACTTAAACATTTTTTTAAATATTTATGATACTGTTATATTTTATGTTTTGGATTGTATCCTTATTTCATTTTTTTTAAGTACTAAAATCTATAGAAGACCTTTCTCGTTATTTATTTATCTAGTCGTACCATTCAATATCTATTTTTTTTTTACAAAAAGCTGCTAGGCAGGCGTATCAGCAATATGGAATAGAAAAACAAATAAATATTTAGATTAAATCAATATTCTGACCTTTATTCAGGCATAGTTATGCATTACACATATCAGATTACAGGGTTACAAAATCAAGCGTTGTTGCTCAGAGAATACCAATTATAGGAATTGTTCATGTTAAATTATTTGGATATATATTATATATATATATATATATATATATAAATATATATATATATATATATTATATATATACTAGCAAATATATGCCACCGCTCCGGGTGCAAGTATTTAAGTTTTGAATTTAATAAAATATTGTATTAAATTAGAAAAGACTAATGAAACTAAATAAGAATGCAGATAAAAAAGATTTGAAACAGGGGATAATACGAAAAATAGAAAAACAACTGAAACTTACACTTCCATCACTCTCGTCTTTCATTGTTATTTTTTCTAATTTAAGTATTTTAGTTAAAAGAGGAAGTAAAGAATAAAATTACAGTTATTTCTTCTTGTTAATGGATTTAATTTAAGATCTATTGAAGAGATTTTTGCTTATATTCATTTAAGTAAAACCAAACAATTAGAAATCAATAGTACTAAACACATTATTTATTAAATCATATTTTAAATATCAATATGCAAATTAGCTTCCCGTTCACACTGTAAACCGTTATTTGTTTATATATATATTATTATTATATATATAATGCATGTTAATATGTGGATATGGTCAACAGGCATTAATAATGTAAAAAATTTTTTAATAATTGAGATTTAAATAAAAATAAATCATTGAGATTGTGATGTCAATAACAAAGGGAATTGTTGACTTGAGTAGTAAATATAGTTTCGGTTACAGATAGAAAAACACACAATTCTCCATTATAATAATAATATATATATTATTATATATATATATATATATATATTATCCCAAATAATTTAACATGAACAATTCCTATAATTTGATTCTCTGTGCAACCAACGCTTTGATTTTGTACGCTGTAATCTGGTTGAGCAGTCCATGACATGCAATACTCCACTTTGTCCCTTTTTTAAGTTAGACAGGAGGTCTTAGTGGCCCCCTCCGATCAAGCGGCTGGTCACGTCAAGCCCTAGCTCTTATATGATTTTCCCAAAAGTATTGCCCTTATGGCAAGCCTCAACCCTTTTTAGCATATTGGTGCTAGAAGGCGGTGACTGAGGGTCTATATGTCCTGGGAATGACGTTAAACTCTATCTGATGATGAGGTTCCAGTTTTGGAGGTTTGGGGAATGTGGAGCACCCCTTCATCACCATTGCTCCCTGGTCCACTCTGAGCCGGAGTGGTAGTACCTGTTAGGATCCCATATATGGATTAAATAGAAAAACATGAGTTTATAAAAAGAGAACTGATTAACCATTAAGAATGAATTTTATTTCAAAAATTTTGTTGGCATTAAATGACCCACTGAGGTTGATATGACGTAGAACAAACCAAACCAAAAAATAGTCTTACCTGTCAATACTTATATATTACAGAAGAATGCTTGGAGGGGTTTCACCGAAATAGGTATAAAAACAATAACAAATAAAACATTGGTTGTTAAATGTTTTGACCTTTGTGAAGTCATAGTTCTGCGTAGCGCTAAACAGATTACAGGATACCTAATAAAACGTGTTGTACAGAGAATATCTATTAATAATGGAGATTGTCTGTATTTCTGACTGTAAAAAGAACTACGTCATAGCTGTACGTCACAGCTTACGTCACAATATTCTTATGCTATATACACCAAAAATTTGAGTAAGCAATTTAAAATTGTTTTTTACTCTCGTCCTCCCCCTTTTTTTTTACAGCAACAAGAAGTTAACTAAAAAGTTTACAAATAAATAAATACCTACGATTTTGTGTAAAATTGATGTGGAAAATATTCAAAATAATTGTTTAATTATTACATCCACGCAACATTTTATTTCAGAGGGACGGGGCTCAGTTTTTATTTCAAATTGTTTTTTTTTATTTTTTTTTACTCCTTTAATAAATATGAGGATTTGTCTTAACCCTCTGACATTGAATTTTTAACTCCCACCCTTTCAGGGAACGTCTTTCAAAAATTAATTTTTACGACGCCCGGAGGGGGTTTTCCGTTGCTAGTCAATATAATAAATGTCATTATGATACTTGCTGCAGTGATGCTAATAGCCTTTTTAGTTTAGCTTTTTATCAAATACAATAAAAGAGTCAAGAGCGACAGAACAAAACAGGTGTTTTTTTTTTAGACGTGGTATTGTGTGTTTTAGGAGAAAAGCGTTGTATCATTGTTCATTTCAAAAACATCATTATAATATATATATATATATTATATATATATATATATGTGTGTGTGTGTGTGTGTGTGGTCTGTGTGTGTGTGAGTGCGTCACATTAATACCAACACATGGAGGTCTGTGAAGACAATCAAGCTGTCTGGCGCCTCACTGTCAAACAAGTCAGCTAAAGGAGTGAAACAGAGAGGAAAGTAGCCTCCACAGTAAAGAGAGCCCGAAGGATGGAAGGAAGTAGAGACAAAATCAATCCCAGCAAGCATCACTGCTTGTGTCCCGTCGGTGCACCAGAGACTACCATTAAAAAATTGGCTTGCTCAGCCACTCGGGCGAATTCAGATGAAAACATTTTTGCACACTATGCTATCGTCTCTAGTATTCGGAATAGACTGGGTTGGGAAGGTGATCCACTGGGAATTATGCAAGAGATTTAATTTTGACCATACAACAAAATGGTATATGCATGAATCAGAATCTGTTCTTGTGAACGAAACGCATAACATTCTCTGGGACTTTGAAATAAAAACGGATCACCTTATCCCAGCAATTAGATCAGACATAGTGTTGATAAACAAAAAAGAAAGAACTTGTCAACTGGTGGATTTTGCAGTACCAGCAGATCACAGGAAAATGAAAAGATGGAAAAATATCTGGACCTTGCCACAGAACTGAAAAAGTTATGGAATATGAAAGTGAAAGTGATACCAATTGTGGTTGATGCACTTGGAACGGTCCCAAAAGGATTAGAAAAGGGCTTGGAAAGTTTGGATATCAGAGGAAGGGTTGAAACCATTGGAAAAGGGTCTAGAATGTTTGGAAATCAGAGGAAGGATTGAAACCATTCAGAACACTGCACTGCTGCAATCTGCCAGAATACTCAGAAGAGTCCTGGAGACCTGAGGAGATTTGCTGTCACTCAGACTCCAGTGAAAGACCAACAGCTAATGCTGATGTGAAAACTCAAAAGGAGTAAATAATAATAATAAAGAGAACGTGTCAACTGGTGGGAATTGCGGTTCCAGCAGATCACAGAGTGAAGTTGAAGGAAAATAAATAGATGGAAAAATACCGGGACCTCGCTAGAGAATTGAAAACACTGTGGAATATTAGTGAAAGTGAAACCAATTGTCGTTAGTGCACTTAGAATGGTCCTAAAAAACTTGGAAAAAAGACGGGAGGATCTGGAAGTCAGAAGAAGAATTGAGACCCTCCAGACTACTGCACTGCTACAATCAGCTGGAATACTGAGAAGAGTCTTGGAGACCTGAGGAGACTTGTTCACTGAAATACCATCAGCTAACGCTGATTTGAAAAACTCAAAAGGAATCAAAATAATATGTATATGATAAAGAGAAAAATAACTAGAAGAAATACACAGAGAGAGAGAGAGAGAGGAGAGAGGAATGAGAGAGAGAGAGAGAGAGAGAGAGAGAGACTTGTAAGTGTCACCAATAATATCCGGGAATACAAAGCCAAATTGAGTTCGTTTTGAATGACTCGTATTGAAAAACAAGTTGCTTTTATAATAGCCAATAATATAGTGTATGGATTTGTTAAAGGGGAAACAAGTGCTACCATGTTTTTACTAAGAACAGCTCGTCAAAACATACAGACACGCACACACACACACAGAGACACACACACACAAATACACACACCACACACACACACACACACAATATATGTGCGTGTGTGTGTATGTATGTATGTATGTGTGTGTGTGTAATCATTAGTGACTAAAAGCCCTCATGGTTGAATGAAGAGTCAACAGTTAATTCAATTTGTCCATAGTCCATACAGCTGAAAGCTTTGTGAGTGGCAAATAGTGAAAGAGTAGAATTTTTTGCCTTTTTTTAATAGCGTCATTCAGATAAAAATACAGTCTGTGAAAAGCAAGCTTCGTCCATTCAATGCTAAGAAAAGTCCATCCAGACACTCCCGCCAAAATTCAACGGTGATAACAGGTTATCAGACTAACATTGTTCTAGTGATTAATTTCAAGGTATTGCATGATAACTTTTAGAGATAATAATTCCGGGACTGTTATAAAAAGGCTTTTAGAAGTAAGAATAACTTTTATTTTATTTTCCCTCTCGATTATCATTCTAAAGAGACTGAGTATTATCCAATTAAAAACAGATAGTGGTTACCACCGCCTGATCAGTTAGGGATTAAACTGATAGTCCGATGCTTTTTAACGCCGGTCCGAATAATGTATTTTCTTGAAGTGTGTGTTTTCGTTAATTTACAATGACATCTGTATGGAAATTAGACAATGATGTTAAGTTGTTTGCGATGTAACCTCACATTTAGGAGTTGATAAAGGTCGATGCCACGTTTAGATTGTAATACGATATAAACGACCTCCCCAGAGTGGAAAACAAATAAAAGCCATGTTTCTTTTTGTCTTCAATTAGAAAGGAATATTTTCGATGGAAAAAAAGACAAAACACGTAAAATGAATAAGGAATCTTAGCAGCTCGAATAGTAACATTTTTACCTCTCTAGTTCTTAGTGATTCCGAGGCCACCATTCTTGAGGTATTATATCAAGATTTGCAATGTAACATAACATTTAGAGTTTGATAAAGTTCGATGCCAAGTTTAGATTGTAACCCTCCCCAGAGTGGTAAAACAATAAAAGCAATGTTTCTATTTTTCTTCAATTCGAAAGGAATATTTTCGATGGAAAAAAGACAACCTAACACCTACAATGAATAAGGAATCTTAGTAGCTCGAATAGTAAAATGTTTATCTCTCTAGTTCTTAGTGATTCCGAGGTCACCTTTTCTGAGGTATTATATCAAGATTTGCAATGTAACATCACATTTCGGTTTATAAACGACCTCTCCAGAGTGGTAAAAATATAAAAGCAATATTTCTATTTCTCTTCAGTTATAAAGGAATAGTTCCAATGAAAAAAAAAACACCTAAATTGAAGAAGGACAGTTTCAATCGTAGCAGTTCTAGTAGTAAAAGTTTCATCTCTCTAGTTCTTAGTGATTCCGAGGTCACCTTTTTTTAGGTATTATATCAAGATTTGCAATGTAACATAACATTTAGAGGTTGATAAAGCTCGATGCCAAGTTTAGATTGTAACACGATATAAACGACCTCCCCAGAGTGGCAAAAAATAAAAGCCATGTTTCTTTTTGTCTTCAATTTTAAAGGAATATTTTCGATGAAAAAAAACACAACCTAACATCTACTTCGAAGAAGGATAGTAATAATCTTAGCTCTTTTAGTGGTAAAAGTTTTACCTCTCTAGTTCTTAGTGATTCCGAGGTCACCTTTTTGAAGAATTATATCAATTTTTTTTGCATTGTAATCTCAGGAATATTTTCGATGGAAAAAGACAACATTGAAGAAGGACAGAATAAACCTTAGCAGCTCTAGTTAGTAAAAGTTTCATTGTAGTTCTTAGTGATTCCGAGGTCACCTTTCTTGAGAAATTATATCATGTTTTTGCAATGTAGAATCATATTTAGGAGTTGATAAAGTTCGATGCCATTTTTAGATTATAATACGATATGAACGACCTTTCCAGAGTGGTAAAAAAATAAAAGCAATGTTTCTAATCCTCTTCAATTATAAAGGAAATATTTCCGATGGAAAATGACAACATTGAAGAAGGACAGTATAAATCGTAGCAGCTCTAATAGTAAAAGTTTCACCTCTGTAGTTCTTAGTGATTCCAAGGTCACCTTTTTTGAAGAATTATATCAAGTTTGTTTGCATTGTATCCCCCCATCTAGGAGTTGATAGAGTTCGATGCCAAGTTTAGATTGTATATAAACGACCTCTCCAGAGTGGTAAAAAAATAAAAGCAACGTTTCTATTTGTCTTCAATAAGAAAGGAATATTTTCGATGGAAAAAAGACAACATTGAAGAAGGACAGTATAAATTTTAGCAGCTCTAGTAATAAAAGTGTTCACTGTAGTTCTTAGTGATTCCGAGGTCACCTTTTTTGAGGGATTATATCAAGATTTTTTGCAATGTAACATCACATTTAGGAGTTGATAGGGTTCGATGCCAAGTTTAGATTGTAATACGATATAAACGACCTCTCCAGAGTGGTAAAAAATAAAAGCAAAGTTTCTATTTTTCTTCAATTATAAAGGAATATTTTCGATGGAGAAAAAGACAACATTGAAGAAGGACAGTATAAATCTTAGCAGCTCGGGTAGTAAAAGTTTTACCTCTCTAGTTCTTAGTGATTCCGAGGTCACCTTTCTTGAGGAATAATATCAAGATTTTTTGCAATGCAACATCATATTTAGGAGTTGATAAAGGTCGATGCCAAGTTTAGATTGTAATACGATATAAACGACCTCTCCAGAGTGGTAAAAAAATAAAAGCAATGTTTCTATTTATCTTCAATTATAAAGGAATATTTTCGATGGAGAAAAAGGACAGTATAAATATTAATAGCTGGTAGTAAGAGTTTTACCTCTCTAGTTCTTAGTGAATCCGGGGTCACCTTTTTTGAAGAATTATATCAAGTGCTTTTGCAATGTAACATCAAATATATGAGTTGATAAAGGTCGATGCCATGTTTAGATTGTAATACGATATAAACGACCTCTCCAGAGTGGTAAAAAAATAAAAGCAATGTTTCTATTTATCTTCAATTATAAAGGAATATTTTTGATGGAGAAAAAGGACAGTATAAATATTAGTAGATGGTAGTAAGAGTTTTACCTCTCTAGATCTTAGTAATTCCGAGGTCGCCTTTTTGTGAGAATTAAATTAATTTGTTTGCAATGTAACATTACACTTACAAGTTGATAAAGGCCAATTGTACATTGTGAAACGATATAAACGACTTTATAAGATTGTTCAAAAAGTATAGGTAATGTTTAAATTTCTCTTAGATTATTTGATGGAAAACAACACACCACTTCAACCTAATTTGAAGAAGGGTAGTATAAAACTTAGTACCTTTGGTAGATTTTCGTTTATTATCTAAATTCTAATTTTCAAATAATTCATGAATGTGAATATAATCTTTCATTATTTTCTGTTTGTAAATTGATTTATTTTCATGGTTTCCCGGAAATACAACATACACACACATCCACTGTAATTTGAGAGGGATAGATAGATAAATGAAAACTTTAATTTATTAGAAAATACATTATTTCGGGTAAATCAGACTTGAAGTGGCAAATGTAGGCGAAATAAATTTATTTCTGATAAATTAAGATTTACACACACACACACACACACACACACACACACACACGGATGGAATATATATATATATATTATATATATATATCGGCAAAAAGCCATTCAAAAACAAACCGTGTTTACAACTTATCATATCGTCGTGCTAATAAAAAGTCACTAGAAGTAATGGAATATATACCTACTCTAAACAAATCATAAATTCTAAGAAGCGTCCGTTCAGTGTAGATGTTATGGGATCGGCCTGTCAGCTTGGCAGTCCGGTTTCAAATCACGCACAGGCGCGTCTTCCCGATCTATAGCTCTGCTGATGAGGCCTAATAGGCCGAAATGTGACATACAGAGATTGATTTTTCTCGATTTGTTTAGCCACATTTTAATAGCGTATTCCCGCCTAATTCATTATTAATTAATTAATTTTCTAAATTAGGTACGACTCCATTAAGCACTTATTCTCCCAAAAATTATCGGCAAAAAGCCAATTCTAACAAACCGTGTTTACATATATATATATATTATATATGGGGGTGTAGATATATAGTTTGCTACATTAATAAAATGAAGAGTGATATTCTTAGTGATAATGCATATATCTAAGTTAGGTTTAGCGTAGATAACGCTTGTCATATATATATGTAATATCTATTATATATATATATATATATATATATATATTATATATATATTATCACTTTATTTAATATCACAATATCTTTCGCTCTCCGAATCAAGTGATATTAATCTTTCACTTTGAAATTAGATCCGAAATATTCCGAACGTCCCTCTTCGTGTAATAACCTCACAATAAATATAATATTTGTCTTCTTCAGTTCGACAGACACACAAAGTTAATGTCGGTCTTAATGACCAATTATAAACGCTGCCATTCACGTCTAAATATTGTGCAGATCTCGTTTTCATAAAGGAACCACGGCCAAATTGAAGGAGAATTTCCAGCCGGCATTATCGCACGGATTTGGCTGCTGTGTGGTTAATAAGGGAAATAGGAATGAATCCGCGCGCATACAGACCGTCGGATATCTCACGATAACACTCTCGCCAATGGATTTTGACATTATTTATATTATACGCTTGTTAAGAATAATATTTTCTGACCCACACTTATTCGGAAGGCACACACAAAGCGTAATGAGTTTCTATTCAAATTATGTTCGATGTCTCGTGTCCAGATATACAATTTGTAGAAAGCATCCATATTTATCAGTGTCGCTAGATAGACCGCTAGTTTCAATAAGTTTCAATCGATTAAGTGAAGAAAATTCTTTGTCAAAATTATTATTATTATCATTACTCCTTTTGAGTTTTCACATCAGTGTTAGCTGATGGTCTTTCACTGGAGTCTGAAGTGACAGCAAGTCTCCTCAGGTCTCCAGGACTCTTCTGAGTATTTCTGGGCAGATTTGCTGCAGCAGTGGCAGTGTTCTGAATGGTTTCAATCCTTCCTCTGATATCCAACACTTTCCAAAACCTTTTCTAATCCTTTTTGGGACTGTTCCAAGTTGCACCAACCACCCAATGGTATCCCTTTCACTTTCATAGTCCATAACTTTTTCAGTTCTCTGGCAAGGTCCAGATATTTGTCCATTTTTTCTTTTCCTTAACTTCAACCTGTTGGTCTGCTGCTGAATTCAAATCCACCAGTTGACAGTTCTTCTTTTTTGTTTATCAACACTAGTCTGGTCTTCTTGCTGGATAAGGTGATCCGTTTTATTTCAAAGTCCCAAAGAATGTTGTGCGTTGAGTTTTCAAGAACAGATTCTGGTTTATGCATATACCATTTTGTTGTGTGGTCAAAATTTAATTTTGTGCATAATTCCCAGTGGATCACCTTTCCAACCCAGTCGTGTTACTAGTGTATTTCTCGTTGTGCTAGTTTGCTACATTCGCAGAGTATATGGTTTACAGTCTCATCTCTATTACGCGCAAAGTCTTACATTTACTATTGGGTTGGTCTTATCAATTTCCGCTTTCATGTAGTTTGTCCTTATTGGCATTATTTTGTTGCAGTAATTATTATTATTTTATATAATTTATTATTATATTATATTATTATTATTATTAATAATAATAAAATAATAATAATAATTAATAATAATAATAATAATAATAAAGCGGACAATATCATGCAAGCAGAAATAAAAGGAAAAGTTTTAAAAAAATATCTCAGGAGAACTAGAAAACTTCTAGAAACCAAACTTAACAGCAGAAATCTGATCAAAGGAATCAATACCTGGGCCGTCCCCATTATTAGATATTAAGGACCATTCTTAAAATGGACAAAAGAACAACTCAGACAGATTGACCAAAGAACGAGAAAGTTCATGACCATGCTCAAGGCTCTTCACCCTAGAGACGACAGAGATAGATTATATGTGTCAAGAAAGGAAGGGGGAAGAGGTCTTGCCAACATAGAGGAATGCATAGAAACCACAATCCAACAACTTCAGGATTACTCCAGAAAGAGCAAATACAAATTACTTATAGCGGCCAACAATAGTAGAGGTGACATATGGACAAACAGAAAAACAACAAAGACTAGAAAACAAAAATGGGAAGAAAAACAATTATATGGACACTTCAAACGACAAATTGAAGAGGTTGCACATGAAAAATCTGGGACATAGTTAAGAAAAGAAAACCTCAAAAGAGAACGGAATCACTTATAATTGCCTGCACAAAATAATGCCATGAGGACAAACTACATCAAAGCGAAAATTGATAGGACCCAACAAAATAGTAAATGTAGACTTTGCGGGAATAGAGATAAGGACTGTAAACCCATATACTCTGCCAAATGTAGCAAACTAGCACAACGAGAATACAAAACTAGACACGATTTGTTTGAAAAGGTGATCCACTGGGAATTATGCAAAAAATGTAATTTTGACCATGCAAAAAATGATATATGCATAAACCAGAATCTGTTCTTGAGAACGAAACGCATAAAATTCTCTGGGACTTTGAAATAAAAACGGATCACCTTATCCCAGCAAGAAAACCAGACCTAGTGTTGATAAACAAAAAAGAAAGAACTTGCCAATTGGTGGATTTTGCAGTTCCAGCAGACCACAGGGTAAAGCTAAAGGAAAATGAAAAATGGACAAATATCTGGACCTTGCCAGAGATCTGAAAAACTTATGGAATATGAAAGTGAAAGGGATACCAATTGTAGTTGGTGCACTTGGAACAGTCCCAAAAGGATTGGGAAAGGGTTTGGAAAATTTGGAAATCAGAGGAAGGATTTATACCATTCAGAACACTGCACTGCTGCAATCTGCCAGAATACAACAAAATGGTATATGCATAAACCAGAATCTGTTCTTGAGAACGAAACGCAAATAATTATCTGGGATATACATATCCCTTTATCCCAGCCAGAAGAACAGACCTAATATTGATTATTAAAAAAGAAACAAACACCTTAACTCGTACTCTTTGCAGTTCGAACAGATCACTGGATGAAGACGAATGAAAATGAAGAGTGATATTAGTGATAATGCATATATCTAAGTTACGGTAGCGTATCTAATATACATATATATATATATATATATATATATATATATATATATATATATATATAGTTTAGGATAGTCACCGCTTCAGCTATTCAGGTATTCGTATAAACGTCACCTGATGAATGCATGGGATTTTTGCATGTATGAAAACCTATGATTGTGACTGTTCTATTGCCATCAAATAAACATATATGTAATACCTTATATATATTATATTAATTATAATATATATATATATATATATATATATATATATATATATATATATATATATATGTGTGTGTGTGTGTTGTGTGTGCATATATATATATATTATATATATATATATATATATATTATATCATTTTAGTTAATATCACAATATCTTTGCTCTCCGAATAAAGTGATATTAATCTTTCATTTTGAAATTAGATCCGAAATATTCTTCGTGTAATAACCTCACAATAAATATAATATTTGAAAGATGAAAGAAAATAAAAAGATAGAGAAATACCCGGAACAGACTAGAGGGTTGAAAAAAACTGTGGAATATGAGGGTGAAAGTGATACCAATTGTAGTTCGGTGCACTTGGAATGGTCCCGAAAAGCTTAGAAAAGAAACTAGAGGAACTGGATATCAGAGGATGAATCGAGACCACCCAGACAACAGCATTGTTGAAATTGACTAGAATACTCAAAGTCCTGGAGAGCTGAGGAGACTTGTTGTCACTCAGACTATAGTGAAAGCCCATCAGCTGATGGTGGTGTGAAAAACGCACAAGGAGTGAAATCTTATTATAATGGAAATACGGTACTTGTCGGTCTGTAACCGAGACTACGTCACTACTTTTGTCACGTTAGGAATTGTGCAAGTTTATTAACGAGTATTTAATTTATTATCAAAATAATTAATACATAGAATAAATCTTATTTATCAACGATGTCTCTATGAAAATCTGAGGTAGATTTACCTCAAAACAGCCGATGTTATTAGAGTGTTTAATCCTGTAATATGTCTTATATCTCTTATTATAATGTAGATTGTGTGTTTTTCTGTCTGTAACCGAAACTATATTCCTACTCAAGTCACAATTCTCTTAGTTATTGACATCACATTCTCCATGATTTTATTTTTATCTAAACCTCAATTATTAATAAAATTGTCATACATTATTAATACTGTTAACTGTGTTTACATACTGACAACATGCAATTATATCTATATATACAACAAAATAGCGGTTTACAGTGTGAACGGGAAGGCTAATTTGCATATTAATATTAAAAAATCGAATTTAATAAATATGTGCTTAGTATTATTGATTTATAACCGTTTGGTTTTATTTTAATGAATATAAGCAAACATCTCTTCAATGAATCTTAAATGAAATCCATTAACAAGAAAAAATAACTGTCACTTTATTATTTACTTCCTCTTATAACTAAATACTTAAATTAGAAAAAATAACAATGAAAGACGAGAGTGATGGAAGAGTAAGTTTCAGTTGTTCCATTTTTATTATACTCCCTCTGTTTCAAATCTTTATTATACTCCCTCTGTTCAAATCTTTATTATACTCCCTCTGTTTCAATCTTTTATCTGTATTCTTATTTAGTTTCCTTAGCCTTTCTAATTTAATACAATATTTTATTACATTAAAACTTAAATACTTGCACCCGGAGGGTGCATATATTTGCTAGTATTAATAAGAAATATAGGTTTACTTAAGATATGGAGTGGTTACTTTGCTTACTGGTTTTAACAAAACTGGATTTGATAAATAATTACTTGGTGTTATTGATCTCTAATATTATTATTTTATTCTCCAACTATTAAAATCAATAATCAATAATATGACTGATTCTATATATAAACCACTTAATATATAATTAAACAACGTGTAATCTTTTTATATGCGTTGTTATTTGATTTTGTTAATATTTCTAATTTAATATATGTTGTACCGGCCGTTCCTACAGTGGAGAACATGCACCGGTTCTCACTATAAATAGTGAGACACCGAGTGGAAAGGAGGACTGTTCCCGTTAACGACAAGCTAGTCGTACATGTACCATTAATTGTAAATACACTTGTCTTATTTTACCCCATCTCGACTTGACTTCTTTTTACTGTTGTGACTAACATCACAACAATATATTAAAACCTAAAGGCGGAGGGCGCCTATTCTTGCATGTAACAATAAAAATGAGGACAATAGTCCAAAAAATCCAATTAATACGAAACTGTTGTTTTTTATTTGTGTTTTTGACAGGGAACAAATAATATTTTTTCCTTTAATCTTTCAACGCTTGCGTAGGTTTAATACGGATCCTTGATACAATCCTAGTCCAGTTAAAGTCTCCTTGAAATGAGACAAACAAAGACATTCGAGCTGAGAATAATATCCGGGCTTTGAAAGTCATTCAGTACTCATCAGGATGGAAAATTATCTTGATAATAGAAGGAAACAATTTCATTTTCGTTTATTTTCTAATAGATTCTTTTTTTTTTTTTTATTTCTTCTTCTCGATTTTATTTTTCTCTTTCAATTTGTCTTGCATTTCTTCTTCTTTTTTCTTTTTTCCTTTCTTTCTTTCTTTCTTTCTTTCTTTTTTCTTTCTTTCTTTCTTTCACTTTGTCTTGTTTTGTCTTTTTTCTTGTTCTCTCATTTTCTTTCTTTATGTTTCAATTTCTTTCACGTTTTTTTCTTCTTTTCTTTCCTTCTTTCCTTTTCTTTCTTTCCTTTTTTCTTTCTTTATTTCCTTTTCTTTCTTTGACTTTGTTTTGCTTTGTTTTTCTTTGTTTCTTATTCTCACTTTTTCTTTGAATTTATTTCACCTTTCTTCTAATTTGTTTCTTTCTTTCTTTCAATTTTTTTTTGTTTTGTTTTCTTTCTTTTTTAATTTCATTCAAGTTTCCTTCTCTCTTTTTCTTTCTTTCTTTCACTTTGATTGATTTGTTTTGTTTTCCTTCTCTGTCTTTCTTTCTTGTTTTCTCTTTTTATTTATTTCTCTTTCAGTTTCTTTCTCGTTTCTTCCCTTCTTTTACTTTCTTTCTTTCTTTCTTTCTTTCTTTCTTTCTTTCACATGGTTTTGTTTTGTTCCTTTCTCTGTCTTTCTTTCTTTTCCTCTCCTTTTCTTTTTTTTCTTTCAATTTCTTTCAGGTTTCTTCCTCACATTTTCTTTGTTCTTTTTCTTTCTTTCTTTCTTTCTGTTATTCTTTCTTTATTTATTTATTTATTTATTTATTTATTTATTTCACATTGTTTTGTATGTTTTCTTTCTCTGTCTTCTTTCTTTTCTCCTTTTCTTTTTCTCTTTCAATTTCTTTCAGGTTTCTTCCTCACATTTTCTTTCTTCCTTTCTTTCTTATTTCTTTCTTTCTGTTATTCTTTCTTTCTTTCTTTATTTATTTATTTATTTCACATTGTTTTGTATTGTTTCTTTCTCTGTCTTTCTTTCTTTTTCTCCTTTTCTTTTCTCTTTCAATTTCTTCAGGTTTCTTCCTCACTTATTCTTTCTTTCTTTCTTTCTTCTTTCTTTCTTTCTTTCTTTCTGTATGCTTTCTTTCTCTCTGTTTTTTTCCCTGACCTTTTCTCTTTTTTCTTTTTTTCTTTATTTCTTTTTCAATTTCTTTTGTGAATGTCAGTGCGAAAATGTAAAAATGTAATTTCTAATAATCTTCGCTATAAGCAAAAATAAATCTACACAAATTTACTCGTTGCATTTTATGGGCTGTTATATGTCAAGAATAGATAAATAAAATATGTACAGATATATAAAATGAGAATAGATAGATAGATAGATTGATTGATTGATTACAGACTCGAATACGGAAATATATGAACTGACAAGAATAGATAGATATATATGAACATGAACATGAATATATATATATATATATATATATATATATATATATATATATATATATATATATATATATATATATATATATATATATATATATATATATATATATATATATAATATATATATATATATATATATATATATATATATATATCTTTCTCTCTCATATATATATACATACTATATATATATATATATATATATATATATATATATATATATATATATATATATATATATATATATATATATATATACTTCTCTCTCATATATATATACATACATATATATATATATATATATTCTTTCTCTCTCATATATAATATATATATTCTTTCTCTTCTCAATTAATATATATATTCTTTTCTCTCTCTATATATATATATATATATATATATATATATATATATATATATATATATATATATATATATATATATATTTCTCTCATATATTAAATCGTAGAGAGGAAGGCCCCGAAACGGTTTGCACATTCTCTCCTGATGAGCCCATGCATTTTTAAACATCCTTTGTTTTTTTTTTATATATATCATATTTACACTGTCGGATAAGTTCCAATTTTATTTCCACACACACACACACACAACACACACACACACACACACATATATATATATATATATATATATATATATATATATATATATATATATAATTTTTGGCTCCATTCCAAGCTTGTCTTTTTTGTTGAATTTTCGCGATAAACACATATAATCTGCTCAATGCGGTTGATGCAGTGTTCTTTTCGATTTTTAAGTGACACCTCCTGTAATTTTATCTAAAAAGGTAAAGCATTGAAACTTTTAATGTATAATGTTTATAATATTCATCATAATGTTTGTGTGCGTGTATGTGTGTATGCGTGTGTGTGTGTATGTGTGTATGTGTGTGTATGTGTGTGTGTAACATATATATATATCAACAGAGAGATTGGAGCAACAATACTAGATAGATGGATGGATATGAACAACATAGAATATATATATGTATATATATATATATATATATATATATATAGAGAGAAGAGAGAGAGAGAGAGGTATAGTGTCTACAGTAATAACCGACTAGTATTTCACCATAAGGATTTTCACGGTTTAAATCCACTGAATTAATCAAGATATTGATTAATTACAGTTTATTGCGGGCGTTCATATTGTGATAGTAAATCAGTCGATTTATCTCTGAATCCTTATGGGGAAACTCAAGTAGTTTATTTTGGTACACACTATAATAATGAACCCGCTCTACTTACATATTGAGCACATTACATTTGCTATAACGCTGACTTATCCGAGTAACCCTTATACTAACCAGATATTGACACCAACCCAATATTTTTTATCGGTAAATCATTCCCTTTATACACACACACACACACACACACACACACACACACAACACATATATATATATATATATATATATATATATATATATATATTATATATATATATATATATATATAATATATATAGAGAGAGAGAGAGAGATGAACACCTTTACTTTTTGGGTGTAAATATAATGCTTTTGGGTTGTAAATATACATGATCAAACTTTTAAAAAAATCTTACAGTGAAATTCAAATGCCAAAAAAAAAGGGTTTGTTGTTTATAAACAGGAGTTTCCGGTGAAAAGCAAAAGGTTTTCCTTTCAAAACAGTTCCCAGCTGGGGCGCTTATTGGTTACTTGGTCCGAGAATGTTAATTCTATTTCACTAATACATTGCTATGATTTGCTATTTGGTTATGTTTTTGGCAAGATACAGACGAAAATATAAAAATTGGATTGTTATGATATATATTTCATACAAATCATAAGAAGAAATATTGTTAAACAGTAAGTTAGCATGTCATGGTAACGTTAACCACTAAAAATGAGTCAATACCATGGGTACTAGGGAAGGGGTGCAGAAAGGGAGGACACTCATCACATGATTAGAACACTACAAAAGGCAGTAAGTGCAGCTTCTTATAAATTGATAAAAAGAGAGTGAGAGATTGTGAGTTAGTTACATGGATAAATATGTGTATGTGCATACGCAGGTCTATTATATAATTCACTACATGGAACTTGTATTTTGAGATTTGAGATATTCAAATTTTGGCCAAAGATATATCTCAGTAATAATATTTTAATTTTAATTTTTCGTACAAATGAATCCTGTATTCTGAAACAAGCAGAAAATATGAATTATATAATTTTTTACTACTAAAATCAGTATCTGGTCATTATTTCTTTTACTTTCATCTACCACAAGAAATCAAAAGTTTGGTTTCTTTTTAGACACTACTTTTATACTTAAATGGAGAAAAAAATATATAATGATTTTGAAAATAATATAGATAATCAGATCATCTTTCAACCCGGAATATGAAAAGAATATATAATAATTTTTTTTTAGATAACAAGCTACAGATATTCTAAACTATAGATTTTAAAGAGTAGTGAAAATAAGAATTATCATAAGAGCAAAGAAATAATAATTCAACACATTTGCAGCTTCTTTGCAGTTAACATTTTTTAATCTACAAGTATTTTCAAACATTTAAGACTATTTATGAGATCAGTATTTTTTTTTCTATTTTTATTTCTATTTCTATTTCATTACTATCAGCATCTATTTTACATTGAACTCTTATCAGAGATCTGTACTCAATTGCTCACTATCAGCAAACACCTAATCACAACTTAGGCTATCAAATCAAGTAAAATAAATTTCTTTTATATTTATGAGAATTTTATATACAGAAAATGTTATATTTATATAAAAATTGATTATAATAAATTAAGAGACAAACATGAACTGAATGTTTTCAGGCGTTTTTTAACGTCAATCTTTATTTACGTTCAATTAGGGTTGCCGACCTGAAAATGATTTAAATATCAATTTCATTACTTTCTAAACCAGCCTCGTATGTTGTGATATCGATTTAAGAATAATTAAATGTTTTCAGGCGTTTTTAACATCAACCTTTATTAATTTATGTACAATTAAGGTTGCCGACCTGAAAATGTTTAAAATATCAATATTATTGATATAATAATAATATAAATTATTAAATAATATAATAATGTTATTTATATAATAATATATAATTATAGAATTTTTATTACAACTAAGGGCGGTCGTATCGGCTTGAGCGTTAGAATACACCATCTGTACCTCTGCGGAGGGGTAAGACTCACCCAATGGGACTACCTGTTGGCAGTGGGTGACGACCCGTGATGCTTAAGGATGGAAACCAGGTGACTGAGCAGTTTATGACTTGCAACACTCCACTTTGGTCCTTACTTGGGCTAGACGGGCTGTCGGAAAGCCCTCCTCCAATCAATCGGCTGGTCACACCAAGCCCTACACATATATGATTGCCAACCCTACAGCCTTATGGTAATCCCCAACCCTTTTTATCCTATGGGTCCTAGAAAGCGATGGCTGAGCGTCTTCATGCTCTGAGAGTGACGTTAAACTCTATCTGATGGTGAGGTTCCTGTTTTGGAGGTTTGGAGAATGTGGAACACCCCTTCATCACCAATTCTCCCTGGTCCTTTCTGGCCCGGAGTGGTAGTACCTGTTAGGGTCACATCTATGGGTTAAATAGAAAAAAACAGAGTTTGTAAAAAAATGTGCATCCATTAAGAATAAATTTCAAAACTTTGCCGGCATTAAATGACCCACTGCGTTTGATATGGCGTAAAACAAAACAAACTAAGCAAACCATACAACTAAGAGTACTTTGACGACAAAAATCAATGAAAATAAACATTTACGTGCATTGCCGTCCCTCACAATCTCATAAATCCACCACCAGAACCCTTCCTTGCATGAGCACTCAAATGACTCATCAAACCTGATCCACAAAGTTTGATGCAAATATGACAGTGAACGGACTTCCTTCCGGTTGAATAAAATGATTCAGATGATAAAATTTGATGCTTATGCACCACCATATGTCTCCTAAGACCAGAAGCCGACTTATAGACCTTGCCACAAGACACATTGTTTGTTCCTGGAATTTGCATGGATTGACCCTGGTGAGATTTCCTATGAGTGACATATAAAAAGCAAAATTTGACCACATGTCTGACATTTCCAACCCTCCATGTTCTCTCCAATATGACAGGTGTAACCCTTTCGAAGTTGATGCTTTAGGTTTTCATGCACGATTCTTTCACTCTCAAAACTGGTACAACCATCATCCACATGAACTCTCCAGTCAGTTCTCTCCAGTGCCAGCTTTTCCCAGTTGTAAGAATTTATTTTTATTCTTACAAGGTTGTTTTTTAAGCAATCCTTATACCTCTTCCTAGGCTCATGCTGTGGCCGTTTTCCATCACGCAGCTAACCGTAAAAGAGTTGGTTTGGCAATCTAGTCATATTACTCATACATACATACATACATACATACATACATTCCAATGTTTATTTTCCTGTTAAACAAGTCTCCTTCCGTTTGTGTTCCACGAATTTTAATGTGTTTGCGCACATAAATAATATATATATATATATATATATATATATATATGTATATGTATATATATATATATATGTATATATATATGTATATATATATATATGTATATACATATATGAATTAAGTAAGTATAATAAATAAATAAACACCATCGTTTCTTTCAGATTTTATATTAAATGACGATATACTTATTGAAAATTACTTAGAGCGATAAGGCGTACAATTGAACAAAATCTTGTTTTGATATTTTCTGATTATTCCTAAAAAGCAACACTCAACGTTCTTTTTATAATACTGAGTGAATTCTCTTTTAATTTATTACATATAAGGTTGCTGCTTTAAAAACATTCATATATTTTACCTCCTAAAAATGCCTACACTGGTGTAGTCCTAAACATTCGTCGACAGCCATTTTTGAATTTTCCCAGAGGTCTGGCAGGGGGCCGACTACTGCTGCCATGCATATGACCTACCATTGGCTACCCCTGTTATTCAGGGCTTGACTACAGTGTTTAATAAATCCACGTATGCATCTAAGGGTCCTCCATCTAATTTTTTCAGCAGATTTTCGAGGACTTCTGCTGTACAATCAGATCGTCTGTTATGTTGCTTTCTTCTAGTCACAACCTCTTAGTCTCCAGTTCATGCGTGATTGTTTTTACAGTGTTCAGGGAGCATTGGGCAGCAACCTTAATCTCCTTATTTTGACGACCGGCGCATATGATGAATATACAAGTTATTCTCTTCGATGATTCAGTTGGGTTCCAGCCATCCACTCCATCTGTCATCACGTATATGAATAAAGTAGGGTCCAAACTTTTAAATGATGCGTAGTGTGCGTCAATACATCCAACCTACGAATAAAAATAACCAGATATGAATATATTAAATTTATCCCGAACATCCTATATATATATATATATATATATAGACCAAACTTGTTGGTAAACCCTTGCGGTAAGAAACAACCCGGCAAATAGTTTGATTGTAAAAATATACTACCAAACATTACCTAGTGAGAAAAAGAAATATTGAAAAAAAAGAAAAGACCAAGTTAGTCGTACCAACCGAAAATAATCGGTTGATACTATAATACTTGGCCAAAAGAAAAAACAATTTATATGTATATAAATATGAAAAATATATATACATATAAAAACCGCTAGGATATACTAAAGCTAATAAGTAAAGAGTGCTTAATATCAAATCTTAGCCCTGAAGAGCACTAAGCGAAACTTTTAGTAGGTATATCTGACTCATCAGGTTTATCTTTATATAAAGGGAAGTTCATGTATGCTTCTTTATTGGTATATATGGTGAGTCTAGTTTTAGATATACTATATATTGTTTGGGATTTAGTATGAAGCATTGGGTGTGAAATATAAGAAACTCAGGTTTTGAATGTTAAGTTTCGTTTTATTTCGTTAAATTTTCGGGAATGTTTATACCCCTTTTTCTGAACGAATAGACTGGCTGATCTGTCCTTTATGGCATATCTCTCTCTCTCTCTCTATATATATATATATATATATATATATATATATATATATATATATATATATATATATATATATATATATTCTTTATTGATGTTGATGGCATCATCTTAGTGACCTCGTTGGGTATGGGGCGGTTGCTCTTATTTTTTGCCACTACTCGTTTGTTTGTTTGTGTGGGTGCTTGCTTTTCTTATTTGTTCATTTTTACACACACACAAACACACACTCACACACACACACACACACACACACACATATATATATATATATATATATATATATATATATATATATATATATATATATGTACATTATTATATATACGTATATATGTGTGTCTGTTTTAAAAATGAATAAATAAGAATAATTTTTTGAGCATGAAAGAACCATGAATCTAAGTGTTCAAACCCCAGCATTTTTATTTTTTAATTGTTTTTATTTTTTTATTTTTATGAGACAGACAACAAATATGCAAAGTATAGGCAAAATCTCTACAATTAAAGAAGTTTCCCGGTCGAAACGGGATGAAAATATTAAATATCAAATTAAATATATGATCGTTTGTTATGTTATTCTTACTTTGAAAATTAAATATTGCTCTATATATAATGTAATTTATTGATTATTATACATTGAGCTCTTTTTAGGAACGAATAAAAATCCTTGTATAAGTATATATGTTTGGTCAAAATAGAATTATAATGGGATGCCGCTTTGTTAAGTTTTTCTTTATTTCAAAGTTAAATATTGCTCTGTATATAATCTAATTTATTGATTATTATACATTGAGTTCTCTTTAGGGATTTATAAAAATCCATTAATGAATATATATGTTTGAACCTACAAGAACATACAGTATAGTTGTGCAGTGAGATTTCGATGATCCCAAACAATCATCCCTTACTTATCAGTCATTTGGATTGCCTTAC
This sequence comes from Doryteuthis pealeii, assembly GCA_023376005.1. Classification (NCBI taxonomy): domain Eukaryota; kingdom Metazoa; phylum Mollusca; class Cephalopoda; order Myopsida; family Loliginidae; genus Doryteuthis; species Doryteuthis pealeii. The sequence continues at coordinate 25,431,638 of CM042166.1, read as the reverse complement.
ACACACACACACACACACACACACACACATAAACACACACACACACACAGACATAAACACACACACAGACATAAACACACACACAGACATAAACACACACACACACACACACATATATATATATATATATATATATATATATATATATGTGTGTGTGTGTGTGTGTGTGTGTGTGTGTGTTGAAAAAGGAATCCATCAAACTACGATGGAAACGTATTTATTTTCTATTTTCCATGGAATTTTGGGAATAGGTAACGATTCTTATCAAGTGTTTTGAACTACAACGGGAATATGTGGAATAGCATGTATATTTCCTTGGCCTAGGTCATGACATTCTAGGTTAAGCAGATTAATTTTCAGTAACCAACTCATATATATATATTATATATATATATATATATATATATATATAGTATAAACTGTATATGCATATATACATAATACATATATATATACATATATATACACATAATATATACATATCTATACATATACATATATATATATATATATATATATACATATAGATGTACATATATTTATGGAAACTTGCCACACACACACACACACACACACACACATATATATATATATATATATATATAATATATATTATATATATTCTCAGGTGGAATGCATATATTTCAGGTGAAAGTCAATTAGCTGACAACTTACTTTCTTCTTATTGATTACTTATTCAAATGCAGGTAAATTTTCATATTTATATATGCGTTAAATTCGTGTGCAAAAAGAAAAGAAGAAAGCGGGAAAAGCGATAAGTTCTGTCACGGAATATATCGTCGATTCTGAATATCTCAACTACATCACACCATTCATTTAACGGGAAACCAACTTTGCAAATGTGACACAGAATCGCCAGTATCGAGCGAGGATCAAACTTGCTATTCGTTGTAAGGGATTTGCAAGATTAGCTTGAAACCACTGTACCCCGAGTGATGCCTATATGGTGATGCTTGTGACCAAGATACAATGTTACTATTTAGTTCTTGTGAATAATACGCACCCCTAAACTAGATTAAGAATTATTTCTACTTGTTTTTAATACTTAATTCTGTACTTTGAAGTATTGAGAGAAAACTAATTTGTCTAGATATTCAGCATTCATATTCAGGTGGGGTGTATTGAAGTCAGTTCTCAGTTAGGACAGTCAACAATTGGTTTGACTGACCAAGCCTAAAACATGAAGTTACTAGTTTCATAATGAACCCACTATAACAGCTTAAATAATTCCTGCCACTGCTGCCAGGAAGAGCCATTAACTGAAGGAGGTGTTTGACTGTCCTTACTGTCCAATGTTTAACAATCTTGTAACAGTCATTTCCAGACCTGCAGGTTCAATCCTGGCTAAGGGCAAAAAGTAACACAGAATAACAATTATCAGTATTCTACAGGGTGGAGAACTTTATCTAGATATTAGTTTTAATCGTTTATATATCATGAAAACCGTCGACTGTGGATCAACATTGTAGTGGACAAATTGAACAACGACCAATGGATGGGTAAATGTCCAACCTGGACGAGGTGGAAAGGGCAACTCCATGTTCCGCAACGGAAAGTCCCCTGTTCAGACGGACTGCATCCAAAAGTCATTAAGAGAAGAGGTTAGTCCACTAACAGAGTGCTATATACCATCGTGAAGGAAGCCTGGGAAAACTTGAAAGTCCCTTTTTTCTGTACCGGAAAAGTTTTCGTCCACATATTGCTCAAAAGACTATCAATCTTAGCGGGGAAAATTTTACCTGAGGCACAGTGTGGATTCTGTGCAAACTGGGGAACTACAGACATGATTTTCCTTGAGACAATGTGTTATAAACAATTAATCATGTCAGTTCTTCAGAAGACACTTGAAAGTGTCCTTAGTGCATCAGGTTACTTCGTCCTAGCATATTCGCTGGATTGTTTCTAAACAAAATGGACTCTCTCGTACGCATGAGTGTTCATTCAGTGAACAACCAACACAATGTTATGTTTATCGTGGTGAAATAAAATATAAAGAAATAACAATATCCTATATGCCCTCAGACAGGAATAACTCTCTGGGCAGGCGAAGAGAAAAGGTACCTTTCCTGGCGCCCAAAATAACTCTCGGCCATTTCAATGCATAACTTACTGGGAACAGACGTTATTGACTAGCTCGGGGGGGAAAATTCCTCTCAAATAAATAGCTATGAACCTAGAAATAAAGTCTTACCCTTAATAGTATCATTGTCTTTTTTTCTTTTCTTTTCCGTTCCTTAATTCCGTTTCAGCCGGACGACCAACAGAATAACCACATATTAAGGGGTTTAAAAGAAAAGAAACCAGTGAACACTACCAAATGACCACACAAAATAAAACAAAACAAAACAAAAACAAAACTCAACACCATAGTTTTAATGGCATATCAAACTTCGTGGAACATTTAATGCAAAAAAAATAACTTTCTAGATTCAGTTGAATGCCATACACCGAACAATCATCTTCTGCCACCTAATCTTTTTGAGATAGAAAAGATAGAAAGTTTTCCTCATCTATTATTAGACTCCTTTGAAGCATCAATATAATTATTCTATAAGTTATTAGAGAAGATAAAATCCGTCTCTTACTGTAATATCTGTTGAGAATGGGTTTGAATTTAACTTGATGCTTCAAAGGAGACTAATAATTGATGAGAACAACTTTCTATCAGGGACCCCACTCTCAAAAAAGTGTTTTAATACTTTTGAAAAGTGTCCCTTTGAAAGGATTTTTCATTTATCCCCCTCATTTCATTCATTTTTATTTCGTTAATTTATTCATTTAACCGTTAATTTTTTAACTAAATAATTTAGAAGCATACGCAACAAAACTTAAAATGATATATATATATATAATATATATATAATATATATATATATAATATAATATATATATATATACATAATCAATCAAAGCCTGAAGAAGATACCAGAAGATCTGAAAACACGCGTGTTGCATATGTAAAACAAAAAGAATTAAAAAAAATTTTTTCTGAGAACAAAATACATTTTGCGGACCTTCCTTTTTTTATAATATATATTATATAATATATATATATATATATATATATATATATATATATATATATATTCAAAAAGAGGAAAAAACTGCTTCCTTACAATAATTATTTCAAGTTTTATTTATTCTCTTCATGGTTATCAGGTGGGTTTTTTTCAAACAATTCATTGCTATCTGTTATCACTTATATGATAAATGAAGAGTCAAAAGCTTTAAAATGATGCGTAGTGTGCGTCAATACCTCCAACCTACGGAGAGAACAACATAACCAACTATAATATGTCAAATCTAACCCGAACATCCTGTACAACATATATTATTACCTTAACCTCTTGGCACGAACATAACCCAGACGTTGAATTCCCTTAAAATGCCAACCAACTAAAACAATGATTTTAACTCTTTTAAAATGGATTTTTGACTTCCCAAACTCTTGTCCTCAGTGTTGACCTTTTTCTGTTGAGGATTCCTGACAATGCCTGGACCACGTTTGCCTCTTTGCTAAACAATTCCTTCTCAATAGAATTTCGTTTTTCCCTTAAAGTTTTCTTTCGAGTTTGTTATTATGAAATATTTCTCCCCACCTCTATTGCTGTCCATGACAGACAGTAAATCTGATAGTGGACACCCACAAAAAAACTTTTGAGGAGATTATCAGTTGAAAGTTAAAAAACAAAAAAGAAACTTTCTTTGATTTTTTTCTCGTAAAAGATTACGAATACGAGGACGATATCGTAAGTAGGCTAAACTCAGAATCAGATGATGTCCCAATGTTTGCAACTCTGTCCATCCGATACGTAAGTTTTTCAATACCTGCAAGGTTCTACGCTTAGACTGTGTGCTATTTTAGGAAAATATTTGAACTCCCTATCGGCAGGGACTAGAATATACCAGGACGCACCCCTGCAGCGGGAAAAGGACCAACTATATCAATATGCTTTATCTGCTTTGTCCGGGGATGGGAACTCTTAGAATATACCGACTGCAACTCGCTTGTTAAGGGGGTAGATTTCCTCCCAATGGGGACACCAATGCTGTCCCAATGTTTGCAACTCTGTCCATCCATACGTAATTTTTCAATAGTCTTGCAAGGATCTTCGCGTATTACGTGTGTATTTTAGGTAAATATTTGAAATCTCTATCGGCTGGGTCTGTAGAATATACCTACTGCACCTCTGCAGACGGGTAAGACCCACATACCAATATGGCTATGTTTACCGTAAGTGATGAACCATTATGACTGGTGACAGGGTTATGGTGGCTGTCGGTACGGTGACTCAGTTACTAAGAGATCCCGTGATATGCAACACTCCAGAATATATCCTGACTGCACCTCTGCAAAGGGGTAATAACCCTTCTCAATGGGGTCATCAATGTGTTTCAATGTTTGTAACTCTGTCTATCCATACGTAAGTTTTTCAATACAAGGGACTACACGTAGACGTGTGTATTTTAGGAAAATATTCGAACTCCCTATTGGTTGGATCTGTAGAATATAGCGACTGCACCTCTGCAGCTGAGTACGCCAAATACCCAATATGGCCATGCGATTGGCCAAGCGAAGATTAGAAACTTTATGATTTGAGGACAGGATTATGGTGGCTGACGGGCACCCGGCAACTCATACTAAAGTGATCCCGAAATAGCAACACTCCAGAATATGCCGACTGCACTTCTGAAAAGGGGTAATACCCCTTTCCCATAGGGCCATCAATGTGTCCCAATGTTTGCAACTCTGTCCATCCTTACCTAAGTTTTTCAATAGTCTTGCAAGTAGCTAGTCATGAAAGTGTGTATTTCAGGAATATATTTGCACTCTCTATCGGCTGCCGTTCGGGAAGAATATGCTGACTGAACCTCTACAAAAGAGGTAAGAGGTCCTCTCAATGTGTCCCAATGTTGCAACTTGTCCATCCGATACGTAAGTTTGAATACTCTTCAAGAGTTCTACGCGTACCCGTGTGTATTACAGGAAATATTTAAACTCCCTGTCGGCTCGGACTGTAGAATATTCCGACTCTGCCTCGCAATGGGTTACACTTCCTTTCATTGTGCCCCAATGTTTGCACCTCGTCCTCCATACGTTTTCAATATCTCTTGCAGGATCTAACGCGTAGCACCGTGGTGGTATTTTTTGCGAAAGTATTTGTGAACTCCATTCGGCCTGCGACTGTAAAATATACCAACATACACATCGGGTAGAGATCTATAGTAACCCCCTCGCAATTGAAAACCAAATTTTTTTTTTTCTTTGGTTGGGGGGGGGGGGGGGCCCCCAATTGATGGTCACCCCTACTGACTGACGGACACGATTACCGTGCTTACCGGTCGGTGACATTTTGGTCTTAATAGTCTCAAGGGTCGCTCGGAGAGGCCAATTATTACTCCTGAATGTTAGCAGGGTTGGATTTAAAATATGCCAATGTGCCCGCAAAAAACAGGGTTCCTAGATATTAACTAGACTGTTTGGGTGTACGCCTTTATTGCCTGTTGCATCCCGCACGATCACAATTAAGGGATTGGTAGTACTTGATATCTTTCACCTACGTGTCAAAATAAAATATGTTTGGAAAAAATTGTAGTGGATATCTACCCATCCCGTTCGCTACTCATATAAGACGTGATACCAAAGTCCGATTCTTGAAAGCGTTGGAACATTAAAATTATAGTTAGTGTCTGTATACTTTTTCTCAAATATGACACTTTCTTTCTAAAAATAAAAACGGCTATTTCCATATATAAGCTGATTGTTACAACACTCATAAGAAATGAGATTCGGCGAATAATCAACGCCAGATAATCAGGATTTACATTTTTTGCGGTTTAATCTTGAACGATTTGGACGGTGCCATTTTTAACCAGTGGTGTTTGCAAGATGATAACATTCGCTTACAATCTACATAACACTCTTATTGATATATAGATTGTATCTTCATATATTGACGATTTGGATGGTCTCATTTTAACCAGGAAGGGGTATGTAGCAAGATGATAACGGTCGTACAGTAAGGAACACGAGTATTAATATATATATATATATATATATAATATATATATGTGTGTGTGTGCTGTGTGGTGTGTGTGTGTGTGTGTATCTTAACTTGATCTTATTAGAGAGCATATTTACGTGAGCACTTTCTGTGGGCACTCTATGTAGCCAGAAAGTAAACAACAACAAATTTATATGGTGTATTTTTTTTTCTGAATTTTAAAAATTGAATTTTAATCTTTATCCGTGGAACAGAGTTTTTTTTTAAGATTTTGATTTTTATCTTCAGTGACGTTTTTTATTCTCATCTTAATTACACATAGAATCACTGACGTTACACAAAACTTTTCCTATAGACTATTGCAGTTACGAGAAAAAAAACATCAATTTTTTTTTCTAAATTCAAAAGTTTCACGTCAAATTAGACGATATGGGGCAATGTTCACCTTTTTATACTTTTTCTCACATGGACCAAAAACATGTATATTAAACAAATCTTTACAAAGATTATTAAACAAACAGACTTATTGTCTAACAAGAAAGATACAAAAACAGGATTTAGTTTGAAAGTCCCAAGGAAAGGGTGTCTAGATAGTCGAGGCTATAAAAATGGAAGAATAAAGATCTTTATTTTAGTGTCTACTCTAAAAAAGGAGCAACTGGTGTGTGCGCATCTTGAAATCGAAGTGTACTATGGTAATTTTCACGCAATTAATTCTCAAAATTCCTGGCAAATACGCAAATAGAGATGACAATTAAAGCTTGACTTTCACTTTCAAACAACCGGTAAGCTATTTTGAAAGTGTCCGTGCAAAATAAACAAGAAAACGTTGTTGGGAAAAACAAACTAAACTGCCGATGCTTTAACACAAAAATTCATAAAAGTGTCTTAATAACAATTAAGTTCATTTCAGAAATTTTATGCGCTAGGAATTTAGCTAACTGACTTTCACTTGAAACAAGACAGTCGCCATTTGAATGTGTCCGCGCAAAATAAACAAGAAACGTTTTGGGAAAACAATAAACTGCCATGCTTAACACAAAAATATCATAAAATGTGTTTTCTTAATAACAATTAAGTTCATTTCAGCATAATTTTATGCTAGAATTTAACTAACTGACTTTCACTTTGAAACAAGGAACAGTAGCCATTTGAAAATGTGTCCGTGGCGAAATATACACATTTTAGAATCGTTTTCGAAAAACAATACAAGTGCATGCTTAGACATCAATAAAAATCTGAGAAGATTGTTCTTAATAAACAATTTAGAAGTTCATTTCAGCTATTTTTTGCTTAGGAATTTAGCCAACGACTTTCACTCGAAAGGAAGACGGTAGCCATTTTGAATGTGTCCCGTGCTCGAAATATTACAAATCTTAGAATCGTTTCGAAAAACAATACAACGCGATGCTTTAACACAAAATATCATAAAATGTGTTCTTAATAACAATTAAGTTCATTTCAGCATATTTTTTGCTAGGAATTTAGCAACTGACTTTTCACTCTGAAAGAAGACGGTAGCCATTCTGAATGTCGTGCGCGAATATACAATTCTTAGAATCGTTTTCGATAACAAACAACAGCATGCTTTAACACAAAAATATAATGAAATGTATTCTTAATAACATTAAGTTCATTTCAGCTAATTTTGACTAGGAATTTAGCCAAACTTTGATTTTTCCACTTTGAAATAGACGGTAGCCATTTAACGTGTCCGTGCCAAAGAAACAATCTCTAGAATCGTTTCATAACAATACAACTCATGCCTTAACACCAAAAATATCATTTTAAAAATGTTCGAAAACAATTTAAGTTATTTTCAGATAATGCGCAAGCACAGTTTTATGCTTTAATTTTAAACAACTAAAGGTGGAAAATTACCGAGTATATAAAGGCAGTTATGTTCACGAAAATGCTTGTATCTGTTGGGGGACCAATCCTCTATAAAAGCATTAAGACAAAAAGGCCAACGTATGCTTAAGGCTCCCAAGCAAAGATGGATGAGAGACACAACTTGTGTCAGTTGTTGACGGCTGCGGGAGTCCAGGGGAAGATAATTTTTGGCGCCACCTAACGGCAAACCCGTAAGAAGTAAATGAAATTAAATCCCACAATAACAGCAAACCATGGACACATTCTACCAGTTGTAGTGAAGGATGTTATACTCAACACCTGACAATGACACTAAAGTATGGCCGAAGGTAGTCGAATTAGACCCTTTCCGTGGATTCATTCAGCAATTCACCCAGACATAAAAAAGCGGCAGACAAATGAAAAAGACAGAAAAAAAAAACTCGTCAGAACATGAAATATCTGTCACGTTTCAACCAAAACATCATATAAAGGAAAAATGATGCCAATATATATAATATATAATATTATATATATATATTATTTATTTAAATATATATATATTATTGCCGTGATGTGTGTCCTGTGCGTTATAAATAACTACCAACTTGCTCTCGCACCCCCTCTCTCCTCTCTGATCTTTCGTCTCTTTCTCTTCCCTCTCTCTCTCTCTCTCTCTCTCTCTCTCTCTCTCTCTCTCTGCTCTCTCTCTGCTGTCTCTGTTGTCTCTCTGTTCTCTCTTCTCTCTGTGTCCTTTCTGTGCTGTGTTCTCTCGGCGTGGTCTTTCTGCTCTCTCTCGTCTGTCTTGTCTGTCTGTCTGTCTCTCTCTCTCTGTCTTCTTTGTCTCTCTCTCTGTATCTTTCTGTCCCTCCCCCTCTCTTCTCTCTCTCTGTCTTTCTCTCTCTCTCTCTCTCTCTCTCCGCTTTCTGTCTCTCTCTTTCATGTGTCTGTCTCTCTCGTTTCTGTGTCTGTCTCTGCTCTCTCTTTCTGTGCACTGGTCCCTAGTCTGCCGTCTCTGGTCTGTCTGTCTGTCTGTCTGTCTCTCTTCTCTCCCTGTTGTTTATTTTATTTCCTGTTAAACATGTAAACATTTCTTATCTTCATAAAATATTAAGTTTGCCTCTAACTTTTTGGAGGGTATGTCACTGAGAACTTTAGTCGGTTAAGCTTAAACATAATTCAATTTTTATCATTAAGTTTTGTTTGTTTGTTTTAAACGTTAACCGAAAACCAATTTACTTCGGGAATTCGGCTTATCAAAACGAAAATACACAAGAAGAATTATGGAGGAGCATTAAAACCATGAAAACCAGGTGGTAAATAAGATAAACAAGGTAGAATGCAACAATAGTAACAGCCTCAATTCT
>CM042166.1:25419568-25422294 GCA_023376005.1 Doryteuthis pealeii | reverse complement strand
CTCAAAACAGCCCATGTTATTAGAGTGTTTAATCCTTAATGTGTCTTATATCTCTTGATTATAAAGAGTATTTTTTCTATCTGTAACTGAAACATATATCCCTACTTCAAAATCACAAACCTCTCTTAGTTATTGACATAACATTCTCCATATTTTTTTTTTTATTTACCTCAATTATTAATAAAATGGTCATACATTTCTAATACTTGTAACTTACTGTCTCCAATTGACAACATGCAATTATAATTAATACAAACAAAATAGCGCTTTAGCAGTCGTTGAAACGGGAAGGTAATTTGGCATATTAATATTAAAAAATTCACAATTTTAATAAATATGTCCTTAGTATTATGATTCTAACCGTTTTGGTTTATTTTAATTGAAATAAGCAAAAATCCTTCAATGAATCTAAAAATGAAATCCATTAACAAGAAAAATTAAATGTCACTTTATTCTTACTTCCTCTTAAACTAAATACTTAAATTTAAAAAAATAACAATGAAAGACGACGAGTGACTGGAAGAGTTAAGTTTCAGTTGTTCCCTTTTTTATTATACTCCCCTCTGTTTTCAAATCTTTTATTATACTCCCTCTGTTTCAAATCTTTTTATCTGTATTCTTATTAGTTTCATTAGCCTTTCTAATTTAATACAATATTTTATACAGTGTAAACTTCAAATCTTCCACCCGGAGGGATGGCCATATATTTGCTAGTATTAATAAGAAATATTAGAGTTTACTTAAATATGGATGTTACTTTGCTGGACTGATTTAACAAAACTGAATTTAATAAGATAATTACTGGTGTTATAATGATCTCTAATATTATTATTTTATCTCACAACTATTAAAATCAATAATATGACTGATTCTATATAGAAATCACTTAAGATTATATAAACAACATGTATCTAATGTGTTGTTTATTTGATTTTGTTAATATTCTAACTTAAATATATTAAAAACCTAAAGGCGGAGTGCGCATTATTCTTGCAGTAAAACAATAAAAATTGAGGAAATGGTTCCAAAAAATCCAATAATACGAAACTGTGTTTTATATTTGTGTTTTACAGGAACAAAATAATATTTTTTCCCTTTAAATCTTTCAACGCTTGCGTAGGTTTAATACGGCCTTGATACAATCCTAGTCCAGTTAAAGTCTCCTTGAAATGAGACAAAACAAAGACATTCGACTGAGAATAAATATCCCGGCTTTGAAAGTCATTCATATCATCAGATGGAAAATTACTCTTGATATAGAAGAAACAATTCATTTTCTTATTTCGAATAGATCTTTTTTTGCTTTTTTATTCTTCTTCTCGATTTATTTTCTCTTTCAATTTGTCTTGCCGATATTCTTCTTTTCTTTTTTCTTGTCTTTCTTTCTTTCTTTCTTTTTTCTTTCTTTCACTTGTCTTTTGTCTTTTTCTTTTCTCTCATTTTCTTTCTTTATTGTTTTCAATTTCTATTTCACCTTTTTTTCTCTCTCCTTTTCCTATTCTTCCGTTTTTCTTTATTTATTTCCTTTCTTTCTTTGACATTGTTTGCTTTTTTTCTTTGTTTCTTATTCTCACTTTTTGCTTTGAATTTATTTCACCTTTTTCTAATTTGTTTGTTTCTTCTCAATTTTTTTGTTTTGTTTTCTTTCTTCTTCAATTCATTCAAGTTTCCATCTCTCTTTTTCTTTCTTTATCTCTTCACTTTTGATTGATTTGTTTGTTTCTACTTGTCTTTCTTCCTAGTTTTTCTTTTATTTATTTCTTTCAGTTTCTTTCTCGTTTCTTTCCTCTTTTTACTTTCTTTCTAATCTTTTCTTTCTTTCTTTCTTTCTTTCTTTCACATGGTTTGTTTTGTGTTTCTTTTCTTGCTTTCTTCTTTTTCTCTTCTTTCTTTTTTCTCTTTCAATTCTTAGTTTCTTCCTCACATTCTTTCTTTCTTTCTTTCTTATTTTCTTTCTTTTCTGTTATTCTTTCTTTCTTCTTTCTTCTTTCATATGTTTTGTTTTGTCCTTTCTCTGCTCTTTCTTTCTATTTCCTCTCCTTTTTTTTCTTTCAATTTCTTTCAGTTTCTTCCTCACATTTCTTTCTTCTTTTTCTTTCTATTATCTTTCTTTCTGTTTATCTTTTCTTTCTTCTTTATTATATTTATTTATTTATTTCACATTGTTTATGTATTGTTTTCTTTCTCTGTCTTTCTTTCTTTTTATCTCCTTTCTTTTTCTCTTTTCAATTTCTTTTCAGCGTTTCTTCTCACATTTTCTTTTTGCTTTCTTTCTTTATTTTCTTTCTTTCTGTTATTTCTTTCTTTCTTTCTTTCTTTCTTTTCTTTCACATTGTTTGTTATTTTCTTTCTCTGTCTTTCTTTCTTTTCTCTCCTTTCTTTTTCTCTTTCAATTTCTTTCAGGTTTTCTTCCTCACATTTTCTTTCTTTCTTTCCTTTTTTTCTTTTTATTTCTTCTTTCTGTTATACTTTCTTTCTTTACTTTTTCTTTCTTTCTTTCTTTCACATGGTTTTGTATTTTTTCTTTCTCCTGTCTTTCTTCTATTCCTTCACCATTCTTTTTTCTCTTTCAATTTTTCTTTCAGGATTTCTTCCTCACATTTTCTTTCTTTCTTCTTCTTTCTTTCTTCTTTCTTATTTCTTTCTTTCTGTTATACTTTCTTTCTTTCTTTCTTTCTTTCTTTCTTTCACATGGTTTTGTATTGTTTTCTTCTTTGTCTTTTTCC
>CM042166.1:25389568-25417068 GCA_023376005.1 Doryteuthis pealeii | reverse complement strand
TATTTATGAGAATTTTATTTATAGAAAAAAAAAAATAATAAAAATGTATTATAATAAATTAAGAGGCAAACATTAACTGAATGTTTTCAGGCGTCTTTTAACGTCAATCTTGATTAATTTACGTTCAATTAGGGTTGCCGACCTGAAAATGATTTAACTATCAATGTCATTACTTTCTAAACCAGCCTCGTATGCTGTGACATTGAGTTAAGAATAATTAAATGTTTTCAGGCGTTTTTAACATCAACCTTGATTAATTTATGTTCAATTAGGGTTGCCGACCTGAAAATGTTTAAAATATCAATGTTATTTATATAATAATAATATAAATTATTAAATAATATAATAATGTTATTTATATAATGATATATAATTATAGAATTTTTATTACAACTAAAGGCTGTCCTATCGGTTTGAGCGTTAGAATACACCGTCCGTACCTCTGCGGAGGGGTAAGACACACCAAATGGGACCACCTGATGACAGTGGGTGACGACCCATGATGCTTAAGGATGGAAACCAGGTGACTGAGCAGTTTATGACATGCAATACTCCACTTTGGTCCTTACTTGGGCTAGACGGACTGTCGGAGAGGTCTCCTCCAATCAATCGGCTGGTAACACCAAGCCCTAGCACATATATGATTGCCCAACCCTACTGCCTTTTGGCAACCCCCAACCCTTTTTATCATACATGTGCTAGAAGACGATGGCTGAGCATCTTCATGCTCTGAGAGTGACGTTAAACTCTATCTGATGGTGAGGTTCCTGTTTTGGAGGTTTGGAGAATGTGGAACACCCCTTCATCACCAATTCTCCCTGGTCCTTTCTGGCCCGGAGTGGTAGTACCTGTTAGGGTCACATCTATGGGTTAAATAGAAAAAAACATGAGTTTGTAAAAAATGTGCATCCATTAAGAATAAATTTCAAAACTTTGCCGGCATTAAATGACCCACTGCGTTTGATATGCCGTAAAACAAAACAAACTAAGCAAACCATACAACTAAGAGTACTTTGACGACAAAAATCAATGAAAATAAACATTTACGTGCATTGCCGTCCCTCACAATCTCATAAATCCACCACCAGAACCCTTCCTTGCATGAGCCCTCAAATGACTCATCAAACCTGATCCACAAACTTTGATGCAAATATGACAGTGAACGGACTTCCTTCCGGTTGAATAAGATGATTCAGATGATAAAATTTGATGCTTATGCACCACCATATGTCTCCTAAGACCAGAAGCCGACTTATAGACCTTGCCACAAGACACATTGTTTGTTCCTGGCATTTGCATGGATTGACCCTAGTGAGATTTCCTATGATTGACATATAGAAAGCAAAATTCGACCACATGTCTGACATTTCCAACCCTCCATGTTCTCTCCAATATGACAGGTGTAACCCTTTCGAAGTTGATGCTTTAGGTTTTCATGCACGATTCTTTCACTCTCAAAACTGGTACAACCATCATCCACATGAACTCTCCAGTCAGTTCTCTTCAGTGCCAGCTTTTCCCAGTTGTCAGGATTTATTTTATTTTTACAAGGTTGTTTTTTTAAGCAATCCTTATACCTCTTCTTAGGCTTATGCTGTGGCCGTTTGCCATTACGCAGCTGACCGTAAAAGAGTTACTTTGGCAATCTAGCATTACTCATACATACATACATACATACATACATACATTCCAATGTTTATTTTCCTGTTAAACAAGTCTCCTTCCGTTGGTGTACCACGAATTTTAATGTGTTTGCGCACATAAATAATATATATATATATATATATATATATATATATATATATTATTATATATATGTATATATATAATATATATATATATATATGTATATGTATATATATATATATATATATATATATATATATATGTGTGTGTGTGTGTGTGAATTAAGTAAGTATAATAAATAAATAAACACCATCGTTTCTTTCAGATTTTATATTAAATGAAGATATACTTATTGAAAATTACTTAGAGCGATAAGGCGTACAATTGAACAAAATCTTGTTTTGATATTTTCTGATTATTCCTAAAAAGCAACACTCAACGTTTTTTTTTATTATACTGAGTGAATTCTCTTTTAATTTATTACATATAAGGTTGCTGCTTTAAAAACATTCATATATATTACCTTCTAAAAATGCCTAGACTGGTGTGGTCCTAAAAATTCGTCGACAACCATTTTTGAATTTTCCCAGAGGTCTGGCAGGGGGACGAATACTGCTGCCATACATTTGACCTACCATTGGCTACCCCTGTTATTCAGGGCTTGACTACAGTGTTTAATAAATCCACGTATGCATCTAAGGGTCCTCCATCTAATTTTTTCAGCAGATTTTCGAGGACTTCTGCTGTACAATCAGATCGTCTGTTATGTTGGTTTCTTCTAATCACATCCTCTCCAGTTCATGCCTGATTGTTTTTACAGTGTTCAGGGAGCATTGGGCAGCAACCTTAATCTCCTTATTTTGATGACCGGCGCATATGATGAAGTTACAAGTTATTCTCTTCCATGATTCAGTTGGGTTCCAGTCATCCATTCCATCTGTCATCAGGGGTATGAATGAAGACGTGTCCAAGCTTTTAAATGATGCGTAGTGTGCGTCAATACATCCAACCTACGAAGAAAAATAACCAGATATGAATATATCAAATTTAGCCCAAACATCCTATATATATATATATATATATATATATATATATATATATATATATATATATATATAAAAACAAACATGTTGGTAAATCCTTGCGGTAAGTAATAACCCGGCAAATAGTTTGATTGTAAAATTATACTACCAAACATTACCTGGGGAGAGAAAAAAATGTTTGAAAAAAAAAAGAAAAGACCAAGATAGTCGTACCCAACCGAAATAATCGGTTGATACTATAACATTTGGCCAAAAGAAAACAATTTATTTTATTATATATATATATATATATATATATATATATATATATTATATATATTATTCATACAAAAACCGCTAGGATATACTAAAGCTAATAAGTAAAGAGTGCTCAATAATAGATCTTAGCCCTGAAATGTACTAAGCGAAACTTTCAGTAGGTATATCTGACTCATCAGGTTTATCTTATATATATATATATATATAATATAATTATATATATTATATATAATATAATGTTTTTACGTCAGGAAGTTCATGTATGCTTCTTATTGGTATATCTGGTGACTCTAGTTTTTAAATATACTATATATTGTTTGAGTTTTAGTATGAAGCATTGAGTGTGAAACAATAAGAAACTCAGTTTTTGAATGTTAAGTATCATTTTTATCCGTTAAATTTTCGGGAATGTTTATACCCCTTTTTCTGAACGAATACTCTGGACGATCTGCTCTTTATGGCATCTATATATATATATTCTTTATTGATGTTGATGGTATCATCTCAGTGACCTCGTTGGGTGGTATGGGGGCGGTCGCTCTTTTTTTTTACAACTACTCCGTTTGTTTGTTTTGTGTGGATGCTTGCTTTTCTTATTTGTTCATTTTTACACACACACACACACACACACACACACACACACACACCACACACACACAACACATATATATATATATATATATATATATATATATATGAGTACGTAAATAAACACTGTGTTTATTTTATATGGCTTTTAGCCGACAATTTTTGGAGATATATGTGCTTAATTGAAGTCATAGCTAATTTTTTGAAAATTAATTAGTTAATAATTAATGAATTTAGGCGGCATATATGTTCAAATGTAAGGCTAAACAAATCGAGAAAATGTCAATCCCTAAATGTACATTCGGCCTGTATATATATATATATATATTATATATATATATATATATTATTATTATTATTATTATTATTTACTAGCAAATATATGCACCCTCCGGTGCAAGTATTTAAGTTTTAATATAATAAATATCATGTTAAATTAGAAAGGCTAATGGAACTGATAAGAATTCAGATAAAAATATTTGGAACAGAGGGGTATGATTGAAAATAGAACAACTTTGAAATAACTCTTCCATCATTTTCCCTTACTCCTGTCTTTCATTGGTAAATTTTCCTAATTTAACTTTTTAGTTAAAGTAGGAAGTAAAGAATAATATTACAGTTATTGCTTCTTGTTAATGGATTTCTTTTAATATTTATCCCCGAGATTTTTGCTCATATTCATTAATATAAAACCAAACAATTAGAAATCAATAATACTAAGCATATATTTATTAAAATCCAATTTTTAAGATCAATATGCAAATTAGCCTTCCAATTCACACTGTAAACCGCTATTTCTTGTATATATAAATAAAATTGCATGTTATTAGTATGCAGATATGGTCAACAGTCTTAATGATGTAAAACAATTTTATCAATAATTGAGGTTTAAATAAAAAAAAAATCATGGAGAATGTGATGTAAATAACAAAGGGAATTGTGACTTGTATAGTAATATAGTTTCGGTTACAGACATACAAACCCACAATCTCCATTATAATAAGATTATTATTATTATATATACATGTAATACGCATATTAATTGCCTTCAAGCAAAAAATATAAATAATAATATACTTTACTCAACAATGCTTCTAAAGCAAATTACCTTAATCTCATTTCCTCACGCCGGAGCATAATAGGCCTAAAAAATTTGCTATCTTCTCAACGTCAACTCTGCTTTGTATAGTAGTAGTTATAGTGACGTATTTACCCATGACAAGCTAATTTCGCATATATCGTTTGCTGCGTATCGGTGGCCCAGTGGTAAAGTCTTTGTCTCTGCGTGCCGAGTTCTTGGTTTCGATTTCTATCGGAGGGAAATCGTAAGTATACATAGCTGATGAGACTTAATAAAGTTGAAACGGCTGCTGTACGATGTTCTACGTAGCGGGCTATGTTTGCCGAGTTTGCTTGTCATAATTATTTTCATTAATCATCGAATTTTATACGATATACGCATTGTAACTGCCTTCAAGCAAAAAAATATAAATAATAATATACTTTACTCGAGAATGCTTCTAAAGCAAATTATCTTAATCTCATTTATATGTATATATGAGTGTCTTTATAAAAAATGAATAAATAAGAATAAGTTTTTTGGGCATGAATGAATCAATTAATCTAAGTGTTCAAACCCCAGCATTTTTATTTTTTAATTGCTTTTATTTTTAAAATTTTTATGACACAGACAACAAATATGCGAAGTATAGGCAAAACCTCTACAATTAAAGAAGTTTCCCGGTCGAAACGGGATGACGGTTTGTTATATTATTCTTACTTTGAAAATTACATATTGCTCTGTATAGAATTAGTTTATTAATTATTATACATTGAGCTCTTTTTAGGGATTTATAAAAATCCATGAATGAATATATATGTTTGAACCTACAAGAACATACACTATGGTTGTGCAGTGAGATTTCGATAATCTCAAATAGAATCAACCCTTACTCAGTCATTTGGATTGCCTTACACATACACACACACACACACACACACACACACACATATGTATATATATATATGTATATATATATATATATATATATATATGTGTGTGTGTGTGTGTGTGTGTGTGTTGAAAGAGGAATCCATCAAACTACGATGGAAACGTATTTATTTTCTATTTCCAATGGAATTTTGGGAATAGGTAATGATTCTTATCAAGTGTTTTGAACTACAACGGGAATATGTGGAATAGCATGTATATTTCCTTGGCCTAGGTCATGACATTCTAGGTTAAGCAGATTAATTTTCAGTAACCCACTCCTATGTATATATATATATATTATATATATATATATATATATATATATATGCATATATAGGTATAACTGTTATATGCATATATACTATATTACATATATATATATTACAATATATATATACACCTAATATATACATTTCTCTATATATATACATATATATATATATTACATATAGATGTACATATATTTCTGTAAAATTACACACACCACACACACACACACACACAACCACACACACATATATAATATATATATATATATATATATATATATGTATATATATTATTCTCAGGTGGAATGCATATATTTCAGGTGAAAGTCAATTAGCTGACAACTTACTTTCTTTTTATTGATTACTTATTCAAATGCAGGTAAATTTTCATATTTATATATGCGTTAAATTCGTGTGCAAAAAGAAAAGAAGAAAGCGGGAGAAGCGATAAGTTCTGTCCGGAATATATCCGTCGATTCTGAATATCTCAACTACATCACACCATTCATTTAAGCGGGGAACCAACTTTGCAAATGTGACACAGAATCGCCAGTATCGAGCGAGGATCAAACTTCCTATTCTGTTGTAAGGGATTTGCAAGATTAGCTTGCTAACCACTGTACCCCGATGTGATGCCTATATGGTGATGCTTGTGACCAGATACAATGTTAGTATTTAGTTCTTGTGAATAATATGCACCCCTAACTTTTAGATTTAAGAATTATTTCTACTTTTTTTTAATACTTAATTCTGTACTTTGAAGTATTGGAGAGAAACTAATTTGTCTAGATATTCAGCATTTATATTCAGGTGGGGGGTGGGGTGTATTGAAGTCAGTCAGTTAGACAGTCAACAATTGGTTTGACTGACCAAGCCTAACATGAAGTTACTAGTTCATTAATGAACCCACTATAACAGCTTAAATAATTCCTGCCACTGCTGCCAGGAAGAGTCCATTAAGCTGAGGAGTTGTTTGACTGTCCTACTGTCCAATAGTT
This sequence comes from Doryteuthis pealeii, assembly GCA_023376005.1. Classification (NCBI taxonomy): domain Eukaryota; kingdom Metazoa; phylum Mollusca; class Cephalopoda; order Myopsida; family Loliginidae; genus Doryteuthis; species Doryteuthis pealeii. The sequence goes on along the minus strand of CM042166.1, from coordinate 25,410,293 downwards.
AACAATCTGTAACAGTCATTTCCAGACTGCAGGTTCAATCCTGGCTAAGGGCAAAAGTAACACAGAATAACAATTATCAGTATTCTACAGGGTGTAGAGGACTTTATCTAGATATTTAGTTTAATCGTATATATCATGAACCGTCGACTGTGGATCAACATGTAGTGGACAAAATTGAACAACGACCAATGGATGGGTAAATGTCCAAACCTGGACGAGGTGAAAAGGGCAATCTCCATGTTCCGCAACGGAAAGTCCCCTGGTGCCGACGGACTGCATCCAAAAGTCATTAAGAGAGGAGGTAGTCGACTAACAGAGGTGCTATATACCATCGTGAAGGAAGCCTGGGAAAACTTGAAAGTCCCTTTTGTCCGAACCGGGAAAATTTTTCGTCCACATATTTCTCAACAGACTATCAATCTTAGCGGGGAAAATTTTACCTGAGGCACAGTGTGGGTTCCGTGCAAACTGGGGAACTACAGACATGATTTTTTCCTTGAGACAATGTGTTATAGACAATTAATCATGTCAGTCTTTCAAGAATACACTTGAAAGTGTCCTTAGTGCATCAGGTTACTCGTCCTAGCATATTCGCTGGATTGTTTCTATAACAAAAATAGACTCTCTCGTCGCATGAGTGTTTATTCAGTGAACAACCAACACAATGTTATGTTTATCGTGGTGAAATAAAAAATAAAGAAATAACAATATCCTAGATGCCCTCAGACAGGAATAACTCTCTGGGCAGGCGAAGAGAAAAGGTACCATTCCTGGCGCCCAAAAGAACCCTCTGTCATTCCAATGCAGACCTTACTGGGAACAGACGTTATTGACAAGCTCGTGGGGGGATTCCTCTCAAAGATATAGCTATGAACCTAGAAATAAAGTCTGACACTTAAAAGTATCATTGTCTTTTTTTTCTTTTCTTTGACGTTCCTTAATTCCGTTTCAGCCGAACGACCAACAGAAGAACAACATATTAAGGGGTTTAAAAGAAAAGAAACCAGTGAATCTGTACCAAATGACCACACAAAATAAAACAAAACAAAATTTAACACCATAGTTTTAATAGCATATCAAAATTCCTGGAACATTTAATGCAAAAAATAACTTTCTAGATTCAGTTGAATGCCATACACCGAACAATCATCTTCTGCGACCTAATCTTTTTGAGAGTGGGGTCCCTGATAGAAAGTTTTTCTCAGCTATTATTAGACTCCTATTCTATAAGTTATTAGAGAAGATCAAATCCGTCTCTTACCTTTGTAATATCTGTTGCGAATGGGTTTGAATTTAACTTGATGCTTCAAAGGAGTCTAATAATAGATGAGAAAAACTTTCTATCAGGGACCCCACTCTCAAAAAGTATTTTAATACTTTTGAGAAGGCTCCCTATTTCGTCCATTCATTCATTTTACCGTTTAATTTTTGACTAAATAATTTAGAACATACGCAAAAATTAAATGATATATATATATATATATTATATATATATTATATATATATTCAATAAATGAGGAAAAAATTATTTCAGTTTAATTTACTTTCTTCCATGGTTCAGGTGGGTTCAAGACATCCATTCTATCTGTTATCACGTATATGAATAAATGAAGAGCCAAAGCTTTTAAATGATGCGTAGTGTGCGTCAATACCTCCAACCTACGGAGAAACATAACCAACTATAAATATGTCAAATCTACCCCGAACATCCTGTACATCATATATTATTTCTTACCTCTTGGCACGAAATAACCCCAGACGGTTTGATATTCCCTTAAAACGCCAACCAACTAAACAATGATTTACTCTTTTAAAAAGTGATTTTGACTTCCACAAACTTCTTGTCCTCAGTGTTGACCGTTTTTCTGTTGAGATTCCTGACAATTCCTGGACACGTTGCTCTTTCTAAACAATTCCTTCTTCAATAGAATTCGTTTATTCCCTTAAGAGTTTTTCTTTCGAGTTGTTTATTTGAAATATTTCTCCCCACCTCTATTGTCTGTCCTATTGACAGACAGTAAATCTGATAGTGACACCCACAAAAAACTTTGAGGAGATTATTCAGTTGAAATGTTAAAAACAAAAAAAGAAACTTTCTTTATTTTTTCTCGTAAAAGATTACGAATACGAGACGATATTCGTAAGTAGCTTAACTCAGAATCAATGTGTCCCAATGTTTGCAACTCTGTCCATCCATACGTAAGTTTTTCAATACTCTTGCAAGGGTCTACGCATAGACGTGTGTATTTTAGGAAAATATTTGAACTCCCTATCGGCAGGGACTAGAATATACAGACTGCACCTCTGCAGCGGAAGAGGACCCACGTATCAATATGGCCATCTGTTGGCCGGGGATGGTGAACTCTTAGAATATGCCGACCGCACCTTTGCAAAGGGGAAGGTTCCTCCCAATGGGGACATCAATGTGTCCCAATGTTTGCAACTCTGTCCATCCGTACGTAAGTTTTTCAATGGTCTTGCAAGGGTCTGCGCGTATACGTGTGTATTTTAGGAAAATATTTGAAATCCCTGTCGGCTGGGCCTGTAGAATATGTCGACTGCACCTCTGCAGACGGCTAAGACCCACATACCAATATGGCTATGTTTACCGTAGATGATGAACCATTATGACTGATGACAGGATTATGGTGAGGGATGGTACGGTGACTCAGTTACTAAGAGATTGGTTGGATCTGTAGAATATGCAGACTGCACCTCTGCAGCGGAGAACGACCCACATACCAATATGGTCATCTATTGGCCAAGGATGATGGAACTTTATGAGTGAGGACAGGATCATGGTGGCTGACGGGCCGGCAACTCAGTTACTAAGTGATCCTGTGATATGCATCACTCCGGAATATACCGACTGCACCTCAGAAAAGGGGTAATACCCCTTCCCCATAGGGCCATCAATGTGTCCCAATTTTAGCAACTCTGTCCATACTTACATAAGTTTTTCAATACTCTTGCAAGTAGCTAGTTATAAACGTGTGTATTTTAGGCAAATATTTGCACTCTCAATCGGCTGGAACGGGAGAATCTCTACAAAGGGGTAAGACTCCTCTCAATGTGTCCAAATGTTTGCAACTCTGTCCATCCATACGTAAGTTTTGAATACTCTTGCAAGGGTCCACGCGTAGACGTGTGTATTACAGGAAAATATTGAAACTCCCTACGGCAGGGACTGTAGAAAATGCCGATTGCGCCTCTGCAATGGGGTTAGACTCCTTTCATTGTGCTCCAATGTTTGCACCTCTGTCCATCCATACGTTTTCAATACTCTTGCAAGGATCTACATGTAGGCGTGTGTATTTGTGGAAAGTATTTGAACTCCATATCGGCTGCGACTGTAAAATATACCAACTACACCTCGGTAGAGAACTAAGTAAACCCCCTCCCAATTGACACATCTGTTGGCCATTGATGGTCACCCCTACTGACTGAGGACAGGATTACCGTGGCTGACCGGTCGGTGACATTTTGGTTATTAATAAGTCTCAGGGGTCGCTCGGAGCGGCCAATTATTACTCCTGAATGTTAGCAGGGTTGGATTTAAAATATGCCGATTGTGCCTCGCAAGAACGAGGTGTCCTAGATATTATACTAGACTGTTTAGTGTACGCCTTTATTGCCTCTTGCTCCCACGATCACAATTAAGGATTGGTAGTACTTAATATCTTCTACCTACGTGTCAAATAAAATATGTTTGAAAAATTGTAGTGGATATCTACCCATCCCGTTCGCTACTCATATAAGACGTGATACAAAGTCGATCTTTGAAGCGTTGGACATTAAATTATAGTTAGTGTCTATACTTTTTCTCAATATGACACTTTCTTTCTAATAAAAACGGTATTTTCCATTATATAACTGATTTGACAACACTCATAAGAAATGAGAATTCGGCGGATAATCAACGCCAGATAATCAGGATTTACATTTTTTGCGTTTAATCTTGAACGATTTGGACGGTGCCATTTTTAACCAGTGGGTGTTGCAAGATGATAACATTCGTACAATTACATAACACTCTTATTGATATATAGATTGTATTTCATATATGACGATTTGGATGGTCTCATTTTTAACCAGAGGGTGTAGCAAGATGATAACGGTCGTACAGTTAAGGAACACGAGTATTAATATATATATATATTATATATATATATATATATGTGTTGTGTGTGTGTGTGTGTGTGTGTGTGTGTGTATCTTAAGATCTTATTAGAGAGCATTATTAGTGAGCACTTTCTGTGGCACTCTATGTAGCCAGAAAGTAACAACAAATTTATATGTGTATTTTTTTTTCTGAATTTTAAAAATTGAATTTAATCTTTATCCGTTGAACAGGAAGTTTTTTTTTAAGATGTGATTTTATCTTAGTGGACGTTTTATTCTCATCTTAATACACTAGTATCCCACGTGACGTTACACAAAACTTTCCTATAGACCTATTGCAGTACGAGAAAAAAAACATTCATTTTTTTTTCTAAATTCAAAAGTTTCACTCAAATAGACGATATTGGGCAATTTTCACCTTTATACTTTTTCTCAACATGACAAAAACATGTATATTAAACAAATCTTTACAAAGAGTTATAACAAACAGACTTTATTGTCTAACAGAAAGATACAAAACAGGATTAGTGAAAGTCCCAAGGAAAAGAGTGTCTAGATAGTCTGAGGCTATAAAAATGAAGAATAAAGATCTTTATTTAGTGTCTACTCTAGAAAAGGACGCAACTGGTGTGTGGCATCTATGAAATCGAAGTGTATATGGTAATTTTCACCATTAATTCTCAAAATTCCTGGCAAATAACGCAATTAGAGTGACAATTAAAGTTGACTTTCACTTTCAAACAACCGGTAGCTATTTTGAAAGTGTCCGTGCAAAATAAACAAGAAACGTTTTGGAAAACAATACAACTGCATGCTTTAACACAAAAATATCATAAAATGTGTTCTTAATAACAATTAAGTTCATTTCAGATAATTTTATGCTAGGAATTTAGTAACTGACTTTCACTTTGAAACAAGACAGTCGCCATTTTGAATGTGTCCGTGCAAAATAAACAAGAAACGTTTGGAAAACAATACAACTGCATGCTTTAACACAAAAATATCATAAAATGTGTTCTTAATAACAATTAAGTTCATTTCAGATAATTTTATGCTAGGAATTTAACTAACTGACTTTCACTTTGAAACAAGACAGTAGCCATTTTGAATGTGTCCGTGCGAAATATACACATTTTAGAATCGTTTCGAAAACAATACAAGTGCATGCTTTAACACTATCATAAAATGTGTTCTTAATAACAATTAAGTTCATTTCAGCTATTTTTTTGCTAGGAATTTAGCCAACTGACTTTCACTCTGAAAGAAGACGGTAGCCATTTTGAATGTGTCCGTGCGAAATATACAAATCTTAGAATCGTTTCGAAAACAATACAACTGCATGCTTTAACACAAAATATGTTCTTAATAACAATTAAGTTCATTTCAGCTATTTTTTGGCTAGGAATTTAGCCAACTGACTTTCACTCTGAAAGAAGACGTAGCCATTTTGAATGTGTCCGTGCGAAATATACAATTCTTAGAATCGTTTCGATAAAATACAACAGCATGCTTTAACACAAAAATATAATGAAATGTATTCTTAATAACAATTAAGTTCATTTCAGCTAATTTTTTGCTAGGAATTTAGCCAACTGATTTTCACTTTGAAAATAGACGGTAGCCATTTTAACTGTGTCCGTGCCAAAGAAACAAATCTTAGAATCGTTTCGATAACAATACAACTGCATGCTTTAACACAAAAATATCATAAAATATGTTCTTAATAACAATTAAGTTTATTTCAGATAATGCGCAAGCACAGTTTTATGCTTTGAATTTTAACAACTAAAGGTGAAAATTACCGAGTATATAAAGGCAGTTAGTGTTCACGAAAATGCTTGTATCTGTGGACCAATCCTCTATAAAAGCATAAAGTACAAAAGGCCAACGTATGCTAAGCTCCCAAGTCAAAATGGATGGAGACACAACTTGTGTCTAGTTGTGACGGCTGGGGAGTCCAGGGGAAAGATAATTTTTGGCGCCACCTAACGGCAAACCGTAAGAAGTAAATGAAGATAATCCCGACAATAACAGCAAACCAGGGCACATTCCTACAGTGTAGTGAGATGTTATACTCAACACCTGACAATGACACTAAGTATTGCCGAAGGTAGTCGAATAGACCCTTCCGTGGATTCATTCAGCAATTCCACCCAGACATAAAAAAGCTGGCTAGACAAATGAAAAAGACAGAAAAGAAACTCGTCAGACATGAAATATCTGTCACGTTCAACCAAAACATATATAAAGGAAAAATGATGCCAATTATATATATATATATATATATATATATATATATATATATATATATATATGCGTGTGTGCCTGTGCGTATAAATAAACCACTTGCTCTCGCACCCCTCTCTCTCTCTCTGTCTTTCTGTTCTCTTTCTCTCTCTCTCTCTCTCTCTCTCTCTCTCTCTCGCTCTCTCTCTCTCTCTCTCTCTCTGTGTCTCTGTGTCTCTCTGTCTCTCTCTCTCTGTGTCTTTCTGTGTGTGTGTCTCTCTCTGTGTCTTTCTGTCTCTCTCTGTCTGTCTGTCTGTCTGTCTGTCTCTCTCTCTCTGTCTCTTTGTCTCTCTCTCTGTATCTTTCTGTCCCTCCCCCTCTCTCTCTCTCTGTCTTTCTCTCTCTCTCTCTCTCTCTCTCCGTCTTTCTGTCTCTCTCTTTCTGTGTCTGTCTCTCTCTTTCTGTGTCTGTCTCTGCCTCTCTCTTTCTGTGACTGTCCCTGTCTGCCTGTCTCTGTCTGTCTGTCTGTCTGTCTGTCTCTCTCTTTCTCTCCGTTTGTTTATTTTTATTTCCTGTAAACATGTAAACATTTTCTTATCTTCATAAAATATTAGTTTGCCTCTAACTTTTGGAGGGAATTTCACTGAAGATTTTAGTCGGTTAAGCTTAAATATTCAATTTTTATCATTAAGTTTTTGTTTGTTTGTTTAAACGTAACGAAAACCAATTTACTTCGGTAATTCGGCTTATCAAAACGAAATTACACAAGAAGAATTATGGAGGAGCATTAAAACCATGAAAACCAGGTGTAAATAAATTACAGGTAGAATGCAACAATAGTAACAGCCTCATTCTCAATGTATCACCTTTCTTTTAAATGGTAGTAGTCAATTTCGTTAATTGAAGTGACATTTTTATAGAAGTAAGGATTAAGACAATATGACAATAAATTTAAGATTTCAAATAGTTTTAAGTTTTAAGGTTGTTCAAATAGTTGCAGTAAAGTAAGTAAAGTAAAGTAAGTCGGAGTGGCCTAAAGTCGGTATCAGCCAGACAGCGAGGGAGTCTATCTGTTACATGTTAATTGGATCCCTATTACTTTTTAAGGTAGTATAGAAATCCTTATGGCGATCAGTACAGCTGATGGCCTTGAGAGTGAGTGACAATGCTTGACCTCACTCTCACCTTGCGTTCTGGGGATGGAACGTGAGAACGGAAGACAATAGAAAGCCCTTTCCGGTTTAAGGTGTAAGCAACTCAGAGTTGCAGTTAGTCAGTTGCAGAGTTAGAAGCTAGCAAGATGTGACTCTCCGCGCGCATTGTCTGGTCTGGGGTTCTGGAATAAAGTAACATCAAAAGTAAATCGAAGTCTTGTTGTTATTACTAAAAGCTAACAATAGCACAAGGCTTCTGATGAGGAACGCTCCCCAACAGAACCAGACACGGAACCCAGATAAGAAAGACCAGACCAAGATAGAAGATAGAAGATAGAGAATAGACGATCAGAAGACGGCCGGAAGAATAGACCAGAGTAAGACGTAAGAAGTATACAACGTATATATATTTAGTGCCGTCAAAGAAAAGGCACTACGTAACAAATATATCTATTTGGTACCGTGACGACGCCGCTACGTTACATATGCCCTTTTCACTAGTGCTAGACCAAGGAGACTGGTTTTGGCGTCTGAGACGAAGCGCCACTCCTACCATCAGCTCCTCACTTTACCGCACATATTCAGGAGCTACTTCATACGCTGAGTTGGCGAGGGCCGGAATCGAACCAGGAACCTCGATGTTCCTAGCTGGACACTCTACCGACTGAGCTACGTTCTAGATTAATCATATAGACAGATAGTTGTGAATTGGTTGATACAGATTGAAAGATAAATATGCTCATATTTAGATAGATAGATAGATAGATGTGAATTGAACGAAATAGATATATAGATATGGTAGACCGAGATAGATAGACAGATGAATATGAATAGACTGAAATAGATAGATAACTGGGAATTGACCGAAATAGAGTTAGATGTGAATACACTTAGATAGATATAAATAGACTGAGATAGATAGCCAGATGGATATGAATTAACTGAGATAGATAGATAGATAGATAGATAGATAGAGTGAATAAACTGCGATAGATAGAGAGATAGATAGATGTGAATAGTCTGAGATAGTCAGATTAATAGGAATAGAATAAGATAGGAAAAAGCGGATAAAACACACACCAACTAGATATAAATCATATTTCACCCCGCTATTATGCGAAGCTTTGTCAAATTTATTCTCAAATAATTATTCGCATAATACCGAGGCGAAATATCATTTAAATTTAGTTGTTGTGTTGTTTTATCCGCTTTTTTCTTTATTTTCAACCACATTTTGTCAGATTTACGCAATCCACTACAACTCATAAATAGATATAAATAGACTGAGACATATTTTTATTATCTAACAATAAAACCAGCCATTCAGAATAAAAAAAACTATGACAGATAGATTTGAATAAACAGAGATAGATAGACAGATGTATGTGAATAGACCGGGATAGATAGACAGATGAATATTAATAAGATAAGATAGATAGATAGATAGATATGAATAGACTGAGACAGATAGATTAAGAAGTATTATCTAAAAATAAAACTATACAATAACAATAACAAGACAGATAGACTTGAATAACCTGAGATAGACAGACAGATGTATGTGAATAGACCGAGATAGATAGACAGATAAATATGAATAAGATTAGATAGATAGATAGATATGAATAGACTGAAAGAGATAAATTAAGAAGTATTATCTAAAAACAAAACTAAGCATTAACAATAAAAAGCCAGATAGAATTGAATAACCTGATATAGACAGACAGATGTATGTGAATAGACCGAGATAGATAGACAGATTGATATGAATAAGATAAGATAAGATAAGGTAGATATGAATAGACTGAGAGAGAGAGATTAAGAAGTATTATCTAAAAATAAAACTAGCCATTAACAATAACAAAACAGATAGAATTGAATAACCTGAGATAGATAGATAAATTTGATTAGACTGAGATTGACAGATTTATATGAAAAGAATATTATGGAGGCGCGTGGTCTAATGGTTAGAGTCGTAGGATATGGACTCGTCAACGAGAGTTCAATTCTTGGATAAAGCCGTTGGCATTTCACATGGCGCTAATACCCTTGGGAAAAGTATGAATCCAATTCTCCCTCCAGCTATGGATAAATAGCAGGGCAGACTGGACTCTTTAACCATGGCTAGGTAACCAGTATAGGAGAAGGAAAACTCTGAATCCAAACCTGTTAAACTCCGCTTAAGAAATTGACCTTGTGTCGCATCCAGCTCATGCAGAGGGGTTGGTAAATATATATGAATAGAATAAGATAGATATGAATAGTCTGAGACAGATTAATAAGTTATGGTTATTTGACAATAAAACCAACCATTACCAATTACATTTAATACTAGCGGGAAACATGAAGTATAGATAAATAACAAGTAGAATCCAACAATAGTAGCACATTAATTCGCAACGTGTTTTGTCAAAGTTCGCAGGCTATTGGTGAAGACATGTTTACAGGAAATAAAAATAAACAAACGGAGAGAAAGAGAGAGAGAGAGAGACAGAAAGAGAGGAGAGAGACAGATAGACAGACAGACAGAGAGAAAAAGGGGAGACAGAGACAGAAAGACAGAGAGAGAGAGAGAGAGAGAGAGTAAGAGAGAGGGGAGCGAGAGGAAGTGGTAGTGATTTATACGCACAGACACACACAGACACCACACAGACACACACACACACACACACACAAACACACACACACATATATATATATATATATTATATATATATATATATATATATATTGGCAGCATTTTTCCTTTATATATGTTTGGTTGAACGTGACAGATATTTCATGTCTGACGAGTTTCTTTTCGGTCTTTTTCATTTGTTGGGCCAGCTTTTTTATGTCTGGGTGGAATTGGTGAATGAATCCACGGAAGGGTCTATTCGACTACCTTCGGCAATGCTTAGTGTCATTGTCAGGTGTAGAGTATAACATCTCACTACACTGTATGAATGTGCCCTGGTTTGCTGTTAGGTGGCGTTGCAACCAGAATATATATAGGCAGTTGAAACAGATACGTGTCACAAGCTTATACCATGATTGTTAATATTTTTAAAGGGAGTAAATAATGACACTACTGTTGGTATCCCTCTGTCTACTAAAAGTATCCAGGAATAAATTTTTGGTTCACAAATTCCACCGTTATGTTAAAACCGTCATTTTGCTATTATAAATTTATTTCGACAGGTAACTCAATAAATGAGCCCATTTACTTCAGACAGCCATTACATGATATTACTTGCTGTCCAACGTATCCGATGATGACACCACGCGTATCAGTTTCCTCCAATTTATACGCTCTCTGGTTGCATCTTGCCAACTGCCTATGGAGATATTAAAGTCCTTTAGGTTTCTCTTGATGTTGTCTTTGTATCAAAACTTTGGTCTACCGATTCCACGTGATCCCTCTCTCACTTGAGAGTACATAATCTGCTTTGGTAGTCTGTCATCGCTAATTCTGTTTAAGTGGCCAGGTTGCGTTGGACAAGTATTTCGTGCATGCCAATGAGTCCAGTTCTTTTCAGGATGGTCCTGTTTAAAAAATTTTGCCACCACTTCACATTTAATATACTGCGCAAGTCACGCATGTAGTAGACATGTAGTCTATGGGCATCCGATTTGTATATCGTCTAGGCTTACGCACCGTACAGGAGGGTTGAGAGAACTATGGTGCGGTACACTGCACATTTTGTTTTCAAGATGTATCTGTTGAACGAGATTCGAAATGTCAAAAAATGTTAATTTTCTCTCTGTTTCACTCCTTTTCGTGCCATGTTTGATATTAATGCGCCAGGCAACCCGGTTTTCGACACCGACCTCCCATATGTTGGTATTATTATGAAACTACATTAAATGTTTGGAACTACTGTGGAAGCCAGCACATGGGCACCCCAGTGTGGGCCGACCAGCAAAGACGTATATTGATCAGCTCTGTGCGGATACAGGATGCTGCACAGAGGACCTCCCGAGAATGATGAGCGATAGGGATGGAGAGAGATTGTCATGGATATCCGCGCCAACAGCGCGACATGATGATGATATCAAATGTGTAAAAATGAACTTTTAAAACAATCGAACAGCGAGGGAATATATCTCCTTTTCTTTAGCGAAAATGTATGTGTGATAAAGTGGAGCGCAACATCTAATGTCAGCTTCCAATATACCGCCAATATCAGATAACCTAAGCTGTGCTACGCATACCGAATCCGAATATCGCATATCGAATACGAAACATTATATTTCCTAGGCGGATGCTCTACCGAGCAAAAGTAAATTAGTAACATATATATATATATATATATATATATATATATATATAAGATTTTTGGATGTTTTTTTTATTTTAGAAACGTTGCTGAATAAAGTATATATTACATTTTTTACTTGAAGGCACTTACAACGCATGTATCGCATAAAATTCGATACTTTTTCTTATAGAAAATAAACTTGACAAGTGTAATCCCAGCAAAGGATGGCTCGGTGTATAGAATACCATACAGGCAGTCGAAACAGTCTGTACAGTATTCTACACACCGAGCCATCCTTTGCTGGGATTACACTTGTCAAGTTCATTTTCTATAAGAAAAAGTATCGAATTTTATGCGATACATGCGTTGTAAGTGCCTTCAAGTAAAAAATTTAATATATATATATATATATATATATATATATATATATGTGTGTGTGTGTGTGTGTGTGTGTGTTTTAATGTATGAGTAGTAGCTTACCGGTGTATTTTCGTTTTTTAACCATTATTACACCCCTTAATCTACCTTTCATTAAATAGTAATTGAAAAAATAATCCCCACAAATTAATTCAAATTTTTAATCTAATAAACAAAAACGGTTCACGATAAATCTTTGAAAATATAAACAAGCGTTCGTCTATAAAAGATAAGTCCCATTCCAACGGACATGTCTTGTACCAACTGAAATTAATCGAAAACTCGATTAATTCAACGGATGTAACCCTGAAGAATCAGACGATGAAACTCGAGTAGGTTACTTTTATCCATTATATATCCATTATATATATATATATATATATATATATATATATATATTTACCAACCCCTCCGCACGAGCAGGATGTGACACAAGGTCAATTTCTTAAGCGGAGTTCAACTGGTTTTGAATTCAGAGTTTTCCTTCTCCTAGACCGGTTGCCTAACCAAGGTAAAAGAACCCAGTCTTTCCCACTATTTATCCATAGCTGGAGGGAGAGTAGGATTCATACCTTTCCCAAGGGTATTAGCGCAATTCATAACTATATGTCTATATAATTAATCTAGAAAGTAGCTCAGTCGGCTGGGAACATCGAGGTTCCTGGTTCGATTCCGGCACTCGCCAATTACCAAGTCCAGGATTTGAAATTAGTAACATATATAATTCTAGTATCTTAAGATTACTGACTTTATCGGTGCTTCCATATAACTGTGCAAAGGAAATTAGACACAGTGACCATTACAAGGGTGGACACTTCAGCGTCATTGAGTGCCTCATACAATGCGAGATATGCTCACCATCCTATATTCAGTTGTGGAGAGATAGATTGTGACTGAATTGCAAGTTCGATCCTCACTGGATGCTCCATACTTGAGACCTTGTGCCACATTCTACCCATGGCAAATTAGTCGGATAAATACCAACAACAAACTGTTTTGAAAATGATTTACGATATAAAAACATTTTGGTCTCCTAAACTGTAAATTTTCAAAACCATTTGTACAGTTGTATGTATCTGTATGTCCGGAGGAAACTTCGAAAATAAAACAATTAACGACAAAGTAAATATATATATACACTAAATATCACGAGGGCTTGGTTTTTGAGCAATAGAGATTTGATTCATATTTGGGAAGATATCTAAAAATCCAAATTTGAAAAGTAACAGAAAGAAAAGTCTTTAGCGTGTTATTTTGTTTATCTTTTTTTGTATATATATATATATATATATATATATATATATATATATATATATATATATATATATATGCTTGAAATATAAATATTGCTTGATATTCAATCAATCAATATCTTTTTTCAAATTCTAAATAGTTATATATTTACATAGATATTTATGGGGCAACCAGCGAGATTCTCACTCACGATAAGTAATAATGGATCTGCGAGGCTAACTTAAAAAAAATCCCCCCTCTACCCAGCCGACGCTGGGCAGCCACTTCTAGTATATAATAAAGAATTGAGGCGCGTTGTAGTGTAATGGTAAGAGTCATAAGAAATGGACACGACGAGACGAGTTCAAATCCGGAACGTGTTTGTTTGTATTTCACATAGCGTTAATACGCTTGGGAAAGGTATGAATCCAACTATTCTCCACCCATCCCAGCTATGGGTAAATAATAGGGCAGACTGTACTCTTTAACCTTAGTTAGGCAATCAGTCTAGAAGAAGGAAAACTCTGGATTAAAACCTGTTAAACTCCACTTAAGAAATTGACCTTGTGTCACATCCTGCTCGTGCGGAGGAGTTTGGTAAATACATATAATAAAGAATTGAAAGAATATATAATTCTAGTATCTCTAGATTAATGATTTTGATGGCGCCTACCATGTAACCTTGGAGACGCATAAGCAATCACAAGTGTGAACGCATCAACGTCATTGGGTGCCTTACACGATGCCAGACAGAGATAAACACGACAATGACGTGTGGACCTGCTTTGTCATCTTTGTTGATTTTTATCACAAAGATTTGATAATTCCAACGAATTCTTGTGTTTTTTTTATTCCTGCATTGGTTTTTTTTAAGGATACCGTTTATTTCGTCTTTGTCTTCTTTGTGGCAACAGCATAGGATGTTTTATGCAATGCTCCTGGCCAAAAGCCAACAAACTGGAAACCCTAGCCTGAAGAATTGACTTTGAAAGGCTTTTGAACAAAATATGCAAATAGTATGCTTATCTGTTCTATTGTGTCTTTTTTTATTCTGTATGTTAATCACCAACCCTTTTATGTCCAATATTTCACAGAACCCTCCACCCCCAGGAACACAAACGGAAGTAAAGAAAATGCTCTCTTTTCTTTCGCTGCAGCCGAGAAGGGTCGGACGCGTTTGTTGGGGTTCCGTCCTGACATGTCTAGGGTAGCAACGAACAGCGCACATAAACGTGATTCCTGATAGAACAGCGTGACCTTACTCTCTCAAACTCCTTCCCTCTGAAAATAAGAACCCACGAGCCTAGAAAGAAATAAACAACCCCTTTTTTGACTATACGACTTTCGTGTATTGTTTCGTCTAGGTAATGACGAACGACTGCTAATGATGACAACTACAAATCGACTGTGGTCCCTATGCGTCGTGTTTTTTTAAGAAGATGGAAAATATGTTGCAATAATTCTAACTAGCTTGACCCGTGTAAATTACACGGTTTTGATAATATTTAAAATATCCACATTATTTCTGTTTATCTAATCTCTGTTTCTCCTTTTTTATTCGGATGGTCTCAATTTTAACCAGAGGATGCTGCAAGATGAGGACGACAGTACAATTAATATACACACATATCTTATTATAATGGAGATTGTGGGTTTGTCTGTCTGTAACCGAAACTATATTACTATACAAGTCACAATTCCTTTCGTTATTTACATCATATTCTCCATGATTTTATTTTTATTTAAACCTCAATTATTAATAAAATTGTTTTACATAACTTACACTGTTGACCATATCTACATGATATTTACCGCATACCCCACTTGTACGGGTCAGGCACAAAGTCCCTATTAACGTGGGACCACCCACAAACCGAAGCTCATGGAGTGGCAGGTGAAAAATTGCGTCGATCCCGTCGGCATTCCCCCTCAAGGGGGCGCCTCAGGCACTGGGCAATAAACCCAGCCCTGCCCCTTTAAATCGAGGGGGCAGGTGTTGCCTGGGGGGATGGCCCCCTGGGATCGACGCCGTTAATTATATCAATGGTCCAGAGGCCGAAGCCACTGTAGACCATATCTACATACTAATAACATGCAATTGTATTTATATATACAACAAAATATAGGTTTACAGTGTGAATGGGAAGGCTTATTTGCATATTGATCTTAAAAATTGATTTTAATAAATATATGATTAGTATTATTGATTTCTAATTGTTTGGTTTTATCTTATTGAATATGAGCAAAAATCTCTTCAATAAATCTTAAAAGTAATCCCTTAACAAGAAGAAATAACTGTAATATTATTCTTTACTTCCTATCTTAACTAAACAGTTTAATTAGGAAAAGTTACCAATGAAAGACGGGAGTAACGGAAAATGATGGAATAGTTAGTTTCAAAGTTGTTCTATTTTTCAATCATACCTCCTCTGTTCAAAATCTTTTTATCTACATTCTTATTCAGTTTTATTAGCCTTTCTAATTTAATATGATATTTTATTATAAAATTTAACTAAAATACTTGCACCCGGAGGGTGCATATATTTGCTAGTTAATATAAAGATAAAAGACAAAACCTGACCCACTGAGTCACACATTGAGCTCTCGGTAGATAATTGAGATTAGGAAAAAGAGACTTTGCAAAGTTAATTAAATAAATGAATAAAAAGAATTGAACCTTTTTATTCATTTATTTAATTAACTTTGCAAAGTCTCTTTTTCCTAATCTCAATTATCTACCGAGAGCTCAATGTGTGACTGATTTAATGTTTTTAAAACATTAAATCAGTTACTAAGATTTCTAATAAATCAAACGTTTGACCTAATTTAAATTGAAAGGGATCATGGGATTTTATTAAGCTACGGGCTAGTCACTGAATCTAAACATACAAATAAATTTAGTAGTAAAATGTCTATCCCAATCACTCTCCCATCTCTCTCTTACTCAAACAGAGAAACTAACATATACAAAGAGGTGGTAATCAAGATATACATAGAGAGGGTTAAAGTGATAGGCAGAAGCTGAGTGAGGGACAGGTCAGTTTTTGCCTTAGTTTCTAATTATAATGAATTAAAACCAGTTAAAATGGATTTCTTCAAACATAAGACAATCCTAAAAGCAATGAATATTTTGGTATGAATTTTTGTCATTCAACTAAAAAAAATTATTAGGATACACAAATTGATTTTTTCAGCTTTAATATAATGATAGATAAGGACGCTGACATAGAGTAGAACAGTTCCCTAAAATATATTAAGTGACGTGAAAACCTGATTGATTGGAGGGAGTCTCTCCAACCAACCGTCTAGTCAAAGTAAAGGCCAAAGTAGAGTGTTGCACGTAACTTGATGCTCAGCCGCCAGGGTTCCATTCTGAAGCATCACGGGTCACTACCCACGGCCACCAGGTGCCCCAATTGGGGCGGAGGATTTTACCCCTCTGCAGAGGTGCAGTCGATAGAATCTTCTGTCCTAGTTGACATGGGTAGCATCATATTGTAATTGTTATGAAAGTAAAGGAAGAAATAGAACACGGTTCACGTCAATATGAAACACTTTGAGAAACTAGGATACGGATTAGGGCTAATATTACGGTCAGTGTTAGGGTTAGGGTTAGGTTATGCGTAATGTCAAAGAAGTTGGCACAAATGCAGAATAACGCGCAAGAGATAATATCATTAGAATCGCATTTTAAATATAAATAGCATTAGATTACGGAAACTGCCGAAATAGCCTAACCTAACCCTAACACTAATCCTAATCCTAATCCTAATCCTAACCTTAACCTTAACCCTAGCCTCTCAAATTTTTCGGGTATTTCCGTGAAATATAATGAAATGTAATGCCTTTTATACGTAATCTAATGATATTATTTCTTGTGCGCTATTCTGTATTAGTACCATTATATTACTGAAATTACCGAAGTAGCCTAACCCACTCTCTA
Source organism: Doryteuthis pealeii (assembly GCA_023376005.1). Taxonomy (NCBI): domain Eukaryota; kingdom Metazoa; phylum Mollusca; class Cephalopoda; order Myopsida; family Loliginidae; genus Doryteuthis; species Doryteuthis pealeii. The sequence continues at coordinate 25,392,957 of CM042166.1, read as the reverse complement.
ACCCTGACCCAAACCCTAACCCTAACACTAACACTAACCTTAACCCTAAAACTAACCCTAACCCTAACTTTAACCATAGCGTCTAAAATATTTCGGGTTTTCCCGTGAAATTTAATGAAATGTAATGCTATTTATACGCAATCTAATAATATTATATTTTGCATGCTATTCTGCATTACTACCATGTATAAATAGCATTAATTATGGAAACTCCCGAAGTAGCCGTACTCTAACCCTAACCCTAACACTAACCCTAACAATAAATCTAATACTAACACTAACCCTAACAATTACCCTAGTATCTCAAAGATTTCGGATATTTCCGTGAGATGCAATGAAATGTAATGCTTTTTAAACGTTGTTGGCATCCGTCCGTCTACTAAAGACGATGGCGTAGTGTCCACATTTTGTTTATCTGCAACTGGGTGAGTGGCTGAACGGACCAATTTTTGAATGGCAATCTCTGGTGCAGTGACTGTAAACAAACAGTGATGCTTGCTGGAGTTGCTGCAGTCTCTCCTTCCTTCTGGCTCTCTTTTCTGCGACAGCTACTTTCCTCTCTTTTTCACTCCTTCTTGTTCCTTGTTTGACGAGGAGGCGCCAGGTCGCACAGTCTTTTGCACAAGCCTCCCATGTGTTTGGTGTTAATGTGGCATGTCTTCATGTTTCTCTTGTAGACATCTTTAAATCGCAGGCATGGTCTCCCTACCGGCCGGGTGCCCTCTACTAACTCACCATACAGTAGATCTTTGGGGATGAAATTTAAGGTTTTTCAAACGTAATCTAATGATATTAATGCTTTTTAAAAGTAATCTAATGATTAGTATTATCTGAGTTATTCGGACTATTGCCCCAGTCTTCATTGTTACTTGTACAACGTTTCGGCCGATATGCCCTCTGGCCTTCTTCAGGTATTTCTTGTCGGACTCGGGAACCTTCTCGGAATCGGGAACCTTCTTTTCGGACTCTGAAAGCTTCTTTTCGAACTTGGGAACTTTGTTCGAAAAGAAGGTTCCTGAGTCCGAGAAGGTTTCCTAGTCCGAGAAGGTTCCCGAGTCCGACAAGAAATACCTGAAGAAGGCCGGAGGGCATATCGGCCGAAACGTTGTACAAGTAACAATGAAGATGAGGACAATAGTCCGAATAACGCACATAACACTAATCATCAAGCCAAAATTTGGATTTACCACGGTATGATAATTTACTAATCTTCAAGCCTCATCTCAAACATTCAGAGAAATAATCTAATGATATTATCTCTTGCGTGCTATTCTACACTAGTACCATTTTGCCAATGTATCTCCTTGCAGGAGAAATCAAAGAAATCAGTGTCATGAACAGATTGAATGGTAGGAACCTCTACGTTCCCAGCTGGACATTCTACCGACTGGGCTAAGCCGACCCTTAAACGTAATCTAATGATATTATCTCTTGCGTGCTATTCTACACTAGTACCATTTTGCCAATGTATCTCCTTGCAGGATTCAAGAGACAATGTCAAAGAAATCAGTGTCATGAACGGATTGAATGATAGGAAATCTTTTGTTGAACGTTTTCGTGTCCAACAAACGTCTGCTCGAAAATGTTGATGCTGTGCGTGTCGGGTTGTTATTTCTCTTTGGGGGCGTTGCCCTAAACGCAGATCACGATTCAATAATAACTGTCTGGGTGGCCACTAATGAGCTTTAGTTCTGTAGACCAAAGAATGATCTTTATTTCATTATACTAGGCGGGTGGGAGGAAAGAAAGGTCATGTATTGTCTGGTGAATATTCCTTCAAAGACGCATGTCTTCTTTAGACACTCGGGACAATTTATCAACACGTGAAAAGACTGTTTATTGCATTGATAACTATACGTATCTGTATAACACACGGTCTATATAATGCCTTAGTGTATCGGTGGATGCACTAACTCTGAATCGCGTTGTCTACTGGGGCTGTAGAATACGCCGACTGCACCCCGCAGAGAGGTAAAACCACTTCCCAATGGGACCTCTTGATGGCCGTGTGTGGGGACCCATGATGCTCAAAGATGGAGTCCTGGTGACCACGAAATCCATGCCATGCAACACAACACTTTCGAGACCCCTCCAATCAAGGCAAGATGTCCCCCAACATCACAAGTTTGTTTACAGACTCAAATCATCAAAGAATTGTTAACTAACTCAACATCAGCCCAGCAACCATATTCGAGCCTCTCAAAGTAGTACTGGTCCAGAGATAAGTATACTGGTCGAGAAGTGTTACATGGCAAAGTCTGAAAGAGTAAGAGTGAGAGATGAGAATGTTAGGTCAGTTTTGAACAGACCAGTGGCTGGGTGAGAAGTGTCTCTCACTCAGGGCAGTTTGACTTGGGGAGGGGGGAAAATAAAAATCTCATAAGAAAAAATAAGACACCTTATGTTATTACTAAAAACTATAAATGGAAGAAGGCAAGATATCCTCCAGCATTCTAAGTTGATTTCCAGACTCAAAACATCAAAGAATTGCCAGCCAACTCAACATCAAATCCAACAACCAGATTCTAGCTTTTCCAAGTAGCACAGAAAATGAGATAAGTACACAACTATTATTTTATATGACACATCATCACTCCATTCCGAAATAAGAGACACCACATTACATTAGAAGCGTACCCACTTACCAAGTTCCAATATTCCCATTAATATATCCATTGATACACTAACACTGAATAAACAGAAGAAAAGACAAAAAAGGTGAAGTACTACTTACACTCTGTCATCCAGCATCCCAAGTTGATTCCAAAAACAAAATATCAAAATATTGCCTGGCCACTCAACATCAGACCCAACAGACGGATTCGAGTTTCTCCAAGTAGCACAGAAAACGAGATAAGTATACCACGAATTATTTTTATAAGACAAGTCATTACTCCAATACGATACAATCAGCCGTCCTCTAGAAGCAGTTGCCCTCAACACTGCCGTAAAGGGCACAACAAGTTTTAAAAAATGAATACCCGACAAGAATGGATAAAACGAAATATCTTTAGCAGAACATAAGCCAAGGGTTAACATGTCGTAAAATCAAACTAACCAATCAACCCATCAAAGTATACAATGTCTTCTGACGGGTTGACTTGCTGTTAAAATCATGTTTGGTTTTGCTTTGTTTTACGGCATATCAACCTCAGTGGGTCATTTAATGCCGATAAAGATGAAATAAATCAATTCTTAATGGATAATACAATTTTTTTATAAATACATTTTTCTATTTAACGCATAGATGGGACCCTAACAGGTACTACCACTCCGGGTCAGAGTGGACCAGGGAGCAATGGTGATGAAGGGGTGCTCCACATTTCCCAAACCTCCAAAACTGGAACCTCACCATCAGATAGAGTTTAACGTCATTCCCGGGACATGTA
>CM042166.1:25364568-25384568 GCA_023376005.1 Doryteuthis pealeii | reverse complement strand
ATAGTCGAGACAGATTAATAAGTTATGGTTATTTTGACAAATAAAACCAAAACATTACCAATTACATTTAATACTAGCGCGAAACATGAAGTAAAGAAAAATAAACAAGTAGAATCCAACAATATAGCACATAATTCGCAACGTGTTTTGTCAAAGTTCGCAGAGCTAGTGGTTGAAGAATGTTTACAGGAAATAAAAATAAACAAACGGAAAGAAAAGAGAACAGACAGACAGAAGACAGACAGGCAGACAAAGAACAGAGACAGAAGAGACAGAGACAGAACAGAGACAGGCAGACAAGAGGAGACAGACGCGAGGACAGAGAATAGATACTATAGGGAGAAGAGAGACAGAAAGAGAGACGACAGACAGACAGAGACGAGAAAGGAGAGAAGAGGCAGAGACAAGAAAGCACAGAGAGAGAGAGAGTAAGAGAGAGAGGAGCGAGAGGAAGTGTAGTATTTATACGCAACAGGGACACCACACACACACACACACACACACACACATATATATATATTATATATATTGCAGCATGTTTTCCTTATATATTGTTTGGTTAACGGGACAGATATTTCATGTCTGACGAGTTTCTTTTGCAGTCTTTTTCATTTGTCTAGCCAGCTTTTTATGGCTGGGTGGAATTGCTGATGAATCCACGGAAAGTCTATTCGACTACCTCCGGCATACTTAGTGTCATTGTCAGGTGTAAAGATTAACATCTCACTACACTTAGGAATGTGCCTGGTTGCTGTTATTGTCGGGATTATCTCCTTTACTTCCTACCGTTGGCGGTTAGGTGGCGTTGCCAACCAGAAGTATATAAACGCTGTTGAAACAGATACGTGTCACAAGCTTATACCATGATTGTTAATATTTTTAAAGGGAGTAAATAATGACACTACTGTTGGTATCCCTCTGTCTACTAAAAGTATCCGGGAATAAATTTTTGGTTCACAAATTCCACCTTTATGTTAAAACCGTCATTTTGCTATTATAAATTTATTTCGACCGGTAACTCAATAAATGTGCCCATTTACTTCAGACAGCCATTACATGATATTACTTGCTGTCCATCGTATCCGATGATGACACCTCGCGAATCATTTTCCTCCAATTTAATCGGTCTCTGGTTGCATCTTGCCAACTGCCTATGGAGATATTAAAGTCCTTTAGTTTTCTCTTGATGTTGTCTTTGTATCAAAACTTTAGTCTACCGATTCCACGTGATCCCTCTTTCAGTTGAGAGTACAGAATCTGCTTTGGTAGTCTCTCATCCCCAAGTCTGTTTAAGTGGCCAGGTTGCGTTTGATAAGTATTTCGTACATGCCAATGAGTCCAGTTCTCTTCAGGATGGTCCTGTTTGAAACATGTTGCCACCACTTCACATTTAATATACTGCGCAAGTCACGCATGTAATAGACATGTAGTCTATGGGCATCCGCTTTGTATATCGTCCAGGTTTCCGCACCGTACAGGAGGGGTGAGAGAACTATGGTACGGTACACTGCACATTTTGTTTTCAAGATGTCTCTGTTGAACGAGATTCGAAGTGTCGAAAAATGTTAATTTTCTCTCTGTTTCACTCCTTTTCGTGCCTTGTTTGATATTAAGGCGCCAGGCAACCCGGTTTTCTACACCGACCTCCCATATGTTGGTATTATCATGACACTATATTAAATGTGTGGAACTCCTGTGGAAGCCAGCACATGGGCACGCCAGTGTGGGCCGACCAGCAAAGACGTATATTGATCAGCTCTGTGCGGATACAGGATGCTGCACAGAGGACCTCCTGAGAATGATGAGCGATAGGGACGGATGGAGAGAGATTGTGATGGATATGCATGCCAACAGCGCGACATGATGATGATGACGATATTAAATGTGTAAAAATGAACTTTTAAATCAATAGATGGACTTTTAAAACAATCGAACCGCGAGGGAATATATCTCCTTTTCGTTAGCGCCCTAGAAAATGTTTGTGTGATAAAGTGGAGCGCAACATCTAATGTCAGCTTCCAATTTACCGCCAATATCAGATAACCTAAGCTGTGCTACGCATATCGAATCCGAATCCTTATGGTTCCTGGGCGAATGCTCTACCGAGCAAAAGCAAATTAGTAATATATATATATAATATATATATATATATATATATATATATATATATTTAACAACCCCTCCGTACGAGCAGGATGCGACACAAGGTCAATTTCTTAAGCGGAGTTCAACAGGTTTTGAATTCAGAGTTTTTCCTTCTCCTAGACCGGTTGCCTAACCAATATTAAAGAGCCCAGTCTGCCCTACTATTTATCCATAGCTGGAGGGAGAGTACGATTCATACCTTTCCCAAGGGTATTAGCGGTAAGTGAAATGCAATCACCAAGTCCAGGATTTGAAATTAGTAACATATATAATTCTAGTATCTTAAGATTAATGACACTATTGGTGTTTCCATATAACTGTGCAAAGGAAATTAGACACAGTGACCATTACAAGGGTGGACACTTCAGCGTCATTGGGTGCCTCACACAATGCGAGATATGCTCACCATCCTATATTCAGTTGTGAATAGATAGATTAAGACTGAATTGCAAGTTCGATCCTCACTGGATGCTCCATACTTGAGACCTTGTGCCACATTCTACCCATGGCCAATTGGTCGGATAAATACCAACAAGAAACAGTTGTGAAAATGATTTACGATATAAAAACATGTTGGTTTCCTAAACTGTAATTTTTCAAAACCATCTGGACAGTTGTATGTATCTGTATGTCCGGAGGAAACTTAAAAAATAAAACAATTAACGACAAATTAAAATATATATACACATTAAATATCACCAGGTCTTGGTTTTTGAGCAAAAATAATAGAGATTTGATTATATTTGGGAAGATATCTAAAAATCTAAATTTGAAAAGTAACAGAAAGAAAAGTCTTTAGCGTGTTATTTTGTTTATTTTTATTTTGTATGTTTTTTTTTTTTTTTTTTTTTTACTTTGAAATATAATATTGATTGATTGAATTAATTGCATCAGTTATATCTTTTTTTTTAATTGTAAATCATTGAATGGACATTTCTTACTATATAGTTATATATTTACATGGGTTTTTTTATGGGACAACCAGCGAGTATCTCACTCGCGATAAGTAATAATGGATCTGCGAGACTAACTTAAAAAATCCCTCCTCTACCCAGCCGACGCCGGGTAGCCACTTCTAGTATATAATAATGAAATTAAGGCGCGTTGTAGTGTAATGGTAAGAGTCATGGTAAGTGGACACGACTAAACGAGTTTAAATCCGAGACGTGTTTGTTTGCATTTCACAAAGCGTTAATACGCTTGGGAAAGGTATGAATCCAACTATTCTCCACCCATCCCAGCTATGGGTAAATAATAAAGCAGGCTGGGCTTTTTAACCTTAGTTAGGCAACCAGTCTAGAAGAAGGAAAACTCTGAATGAAAACCTGTTAAACTCCACTTAAGAAATTGACCTTGTGTCACATCCTGCTCGTGCGGAGGAGTTTGGTAAATATATATAATAAAGAATTGAAAGAATATATAATTCTAGTATCTTTAGATTAATGACTTTAATGGCGCCTACCATGTAACCTTGGAGATGCATAAGCAATCACAAGTGTGAACGCATCAACGTCATTGGGTGCCTTACACGATGCCAGACAGAGATAAACACGACAATGACGTGTGGACCTGCTTTGTCGTCTTTGTTGATTTTTATCACAAAGATTTGATAATTCCAACGAATTATTGTGTTTTTTTATTCCTTCATTGGTTTTTTTTAAGGATACAGTTTATTTCATCTTTGTCTTCTTTGTAACAACAGCATAGGATGTTTTATGCAATGCTCCTGGCCAAAAGCCAACAAACTGGAAACCCTAGCCTGAAGAATTGACTTTAAAAGGCTTTTGAACAAAATATGCAAATATTATGCTTATCTGTTCTGTTGTGTCTTTTTTATTCTCTATGTTAATCACCAACCCTTTTATGTCCAATGTTTCACAGAACCCTCCACCCCCAGGAACACAAACGGAAGTAAAGAAAATGCTCTCTTTTCTTTCGCTGCAGCCGAGAAGGGTCGGACGCCTTTGTTGGGGTTCCGTCCTGACATGTCTAGGGTAGCAACGAACAGCGCACATAAACGTGATTCCTGATAGAACAGCGTGACCTTACTCTCTCAAACTCCTTCCCTCTGAAAATAAGAACCCACGAGCCTAGAAAGAAATAAACAACCCCTTTTTTGACTATACGACTTTCGTGTGTTGTTTTGTCTAGGTAACGACGACTACTACAGCTAATGACTACAACTACAACTCGACTGTGGTCCCTATACGTCGTGTTTTTTTAAGAAGATGGAAAATATGTTGCAATAATTCTAACTAGCTTGACCCGTGTAAATTACACGGTTTTGCTAATATTTAAAATATCCACATTATTTCTGTTTGTCTAATCGCTGTTTCTCCTTTTTTATTCGGATGGTCTCAATTTTAACCAGAGGATGCTGCAAGATGAGGACGACAGTACAATTAATATACACAAATATCTTATTATAATGGAGATTGTGGGTTTGTCTGTCTGTAACCGAAACTATATTACTATACAAGTCACAATTCCTTTCGTTATTTACATCATATTCTCCATGATTTTATTTTTATTTAAACCTCAATTATTAATAAAATTGTTTTACATAACTTACACTGTTGACCATATCTACATGATATTTACCGCATATCCCACTTGTACGGGTCAGGCACAAAAGTCCCTATTAACGTGGGACACCCACAAGCCGAAGCTCATGGAGTGGCAGAAAAAAATCGCGTCGATCCCGTCGGCATTCCCCCTCAAGGGGCGCCTCAGGCACTGGCAATAAACCCAGCCCTGCCCCTTTAAATCGAGGGGGCAGGTTGCCTGGGGGATGGCCCCCTGGGATCGACGCTATTAACTCGTAAAGATCCAGGCCGAAGCCACTGGACCCCCGGTGTTGACCAGGTCTACATACTAATAACATGCAATTGTATTTATATATACAACAAAATATAGGTTTACAGTGTGAATGGGAAGGCTAATTTGCATATTGATCTTAAAAATGATTTTAATAAATTATGCTTAGTATTATTGATTTCTAATTGTTTGGTTTTATCTTATTGAATATGAGCAAAAATCTCTTCAATAAATCTTAAAAGAAATCCCTTAACAAGAAGAAATAACTGTAATATTATTCTTTACTTCCTATCTTAACTAAACAGTTTAAATTAGGAAAATTTTACCAATGAAAGACGGGAGTAACGGAAAATGATGGAAGGGTTAGTTTCAAAGTTGTTCTATTTTTCAATCATACCCCCTCTGTTCAAAATCTTTTTATCTACATTCTTATTCAGTTTCATTAGCCTTTAATTTAATATGATATTTTATTATAAAAATTTAACTAAAATACTTGCACCCGGAGGTGCATATATTTGCTATTTAATATAAGATAAAAGACAAAACTGACCCACTGAGTCACACATTGAGCTCTCGGTAGATAATTGAGATTAGGAAAAAGAGACTTTGCAAAGTTAATTAAATAAATGATACAAAGAATTGAACCTTTTTATCATTTATTTAATTAACTTTGCAAAGTCTCTTTTTCCTAATCTCAATTATCTACTGAGAGCTCAATGTGTGACTGATTAAATGTTTTAAAACATTAAATCAGTTACTAAGATTTCTTAATAAATCAAACGTTTGACCTAATTTAAATTGAAAGGATCATGGGATTTTATTAAGCTACGGGCTAGTCACTGAATCTAAACATACAAATAAATTTAGTAATAAATGTCTATCCCAATCACTCTCCCATCTCTCTCTTACTCAAACAGAGAAACTAACATATACAAAGAGGTGGTAATCAAGATATACATAGAGGGTTAAAGTGATAGCAGAAGCTGAGTGAGGGACAGGTCAGTTTTTGCCTTAGTTTCTAATTATAATGAATTAAAACCAGTTAAAATGGATTTTTTCAAACATAAGACAATCCTAAAAGCAAGGAATATTTTGGTATGAATTTTTGTCATTCAACTAAACTGGAAAAATTCATTAGGATACAAAAATTGATTTTTTCAGCTTTAATATAATGATAGATAAGGACGCTGACATAGAGTAGAACAGTTCCCTAAAATATATTAAGTGACGTGAAAACCTGATTGATTGGAGGGAGTCTCTCCAACCAACCGTCTAGTCAAAGTAAAGGCCAAAGTAGAGTGTTGCACGTAACTCGATGCTCAGCCGCCAGGGTTCCATTCTGAAGCATCACAGATCACTACCCACGGCCATCAGGTGTTCCCATTGGGGCGGGGGATTTTACCCCTCTGCAGAGGTGCAGTCGGTAGAATCTTTTGTCTTAGCTGACATGAGTAGCATCATGTTGTAATTGTGAGGAAAGTAAGGGAAGAAATAGAACACGGTTCACGTCAATATGAAACACTTTGAGAAACTAGGATGCGGGTTAGAGTTAATATTACGGTCAGTGTTAGGGTTAGGGTTAGGGTTAGGTTAATCGTGAGGGTTAAATGTCAAAGAATTTGATACAAATGCAGAATAACGCGCAAGATATAATATCATTAGAATCGCATTTTAAATATAAATAGCATTAGATTACGGAAACTGCTGAAATAACCTAACCTAACCCTAACACTAATCCTAATACTAACACTAACCTTAACCCTAACCCTAACACTAATCCTAACCTTAACCCTAGCCTCTCAAATGTTTAGGGTATTTCCGTGAAATATAATGAAATGTTTTTTATACGTAATCTAATGATATTATTTCTTGTGCGCTATTCTGCATTAGTAACATGAATAAATAACATTATATTACTGAAATTCTCTAAATAGCCTAACCCTGTCTCTAACCCTGACCAAAAACCTAACCCTAACACTAACACTAACCTTAACCCTAATACTAATCCTAACCCTAACATTAAACCTAGCGTCTAAAATATTTCGGGTTTTACCGTGAAATTTAATGAAATGTAATGCTATTTATACGTAATCTAATAATATTATATTTTGCATGCTATTCTGCATTACTACCATGTATAAATAGCATTAATTACGGAAACTCCCGAAGTAGCCGAACTCTAACCCTACCATTAACACTAACCCTAACAATTACCCTAGTATCTCAAAGATTTCGGATATTTCCGTGAGATGCAATGAAATGTAATCCTTTTTAAACGTTGTTGGCATCCGTCCATCTCTACTAAAGACGATGGCGTAGTGTCCACATTTTGTTTATCTGCAACTGCGTGAGTGGCTGAATGGACCAATTTTGAATGGTAATCTCTGTGCAGTGACTGCAAACAACAGTGATGCTTGCTGGAGTGCTGCAGTCTCTCCTTCCTTTTGGCTCTCTTTTCTGCGACAGCTACTTTCCTCTCTTTTTCACTTCTTCTTGTTCCTTGTTTGACGAGGAGCGCCAGATCGCACAGTCTTTTGCACAAGCCTCCCATGGTTTGGTGTTAATTGTGCATGTCTTCATGTTCTCTTGTAGAAATCTTTAAAGCGCAGGCATTGTCTCCCTACCGGCCGGGTGCCCTCTACTAACTCACCATACAGTTGGACTTTGGGATGAAATTTAAGGTTTTTCAAACCGTAATCTAATGATATTAATGCTTTTTAAAAGTAATCTAATGATTAGTATTATCTGGAGTTATTCGGACTATTGCCCCAGTCTTCATTGTTACTTGTACAACGTTTCGGCCATATGCCCTCTGGCCTTCTTCAGGTATTTCTTGTCGGATTCGGGAACCTTCTCGGAATCGGGAACCTTCTTTTCGGACTCTGAACCTTCTTTTCGAACTTGGAACTTTGTTCGAAAGAAGGTTCCTGAGTCCGAGAAGTGTTCCTAGTCTGAGAAGGTTCCGAGTCCGACAAGAAAACCTGAAGAAGGCCGGAGGCATATCGACCGAAACGTTGTACAAGTAACAATGAAGATGAGGACAATAGTCCGAATAACGCACATAACACTAATCATCAAGCCAAAATTTGGATTTACCACGGTATGATAATTTACTAATCTTCAAGCCTCATCTCAAACATTCAGAGAAAATAATCTAATGATATTATCTCTTTGCGTGCTATTCTACACTAGTACCATTTTGCCAATGTATCTCCTTGCAGGAGAAATCAAAGAAATCAGTGTCATGAACAGATTGAATGGTAGGAACCTCACGTTTCCCAGCTGGACATTCTACGACTGGGCTAAGCCGACCCTTAAACGTAATCTAATGATATTATCTCTTGCGTGCTATTCTACACTAGTACATCTTGCCAATGTATCTCCTTGCAGGGATTCAAGAGACAATGTCAAAGAAATCAGTGTCATGAACGGATTGAATGATAGGAAATCTTTTGTTGAACGTTTTCGTGTCCAACAAACGTCTGCTCGAAAAATGTTGATGCTGTGGCGTGTCGGGTTGTTATTTCTCTTTGGGGCGTGCCCTAAACGCAGATCACGATTCAATAATAACTGTCTGGGTGGCCACTAATGAGCTTTAGTTCTGTAGACCAAAGAATGATCTTTATTTCATTATACTATGCGGGTGGGAGGAAAGAAAGGTCATGTATTGTCTGGTAAATATTCCTTCAAAGACGCATGTCTTCTTTAGACACTCGGGACGATGTATCAACACGTGAAAAGAGTGTTTATTGCATTGTTAACTGTACGTATCTGTATAACACACGGTCTATATAATGCCTTAGTGTATGGGTGGATGCACTAACTCTGAATCGCGTTGTCTGCTGGGGCTGTAGAATACGCCGACTGCACCCCGCAGAGAGGTAAAACCACTTCCCAATGGGACCTCTTGATGGCCGTGTGTGGGGACCCATGATGCTCAAAGATGGAATCCTGGTGACCACAAAATCCATGCCATGCAACACTCTACTTTGAGACCCCTCCAATCAAGGCAAGACGTCATCCAGCATCCCAAGTTGGTTCCAAACGCAAAACATCAAATAATTGCCAGCCAACTCAACATCAGACCCAACAACCAGATTCTAGCTTCTCCGAGTAGCACAGAAAATGAGATAAGTATACAACTATTATTTTTATATGACACATCATCACTCCATTCCGAAATAAGAGCCACCACATTACATTAGAAGCGTACCCATTTACCAAGTTCCAATATTCCCATTAATATATCCATTGATACACTAACACTGAATAAACAGAAGAAAAGACAAAAAAGGTGAAGTACTACTTACACTCTGTCATCCAGCATCCCAAGTTGATTCCAAAAACAAAATATCAAAAGATTGCCTGGCCACTCAACATCAGACCCAACAGACGGATTCGAGTTTCTCCAAGTAGCACAGAAAATGAGATAAGTATACCACGAATTATTTTTATAAAACAGGTCATTACTCCAATACGATACAATCAGCCGTCCTCTAGAAGCAGTTGCCCTCAACACTGTCGTAAAGGGCACAACAAGTTTTTAAAAAATGAATACCCGACAAGAATGGATAAAACGAAATATCTTTAGCAGAACATAACCAAGGTTAACATGTCGTAAAATCAAACTAACCAATCAACCCATCAAAGTATACAATGTCTTTCTGACGGGTTGACTTGCTGTTAAAATCATGTTTGGTTTTGCTTTTTTTACGGCATATCAAACCTCAGTGGGTCATTTAATGCCGATAAAGTTGAAATAAATCAATTCTTAATGGATAATACAATTTTTTTATAAATACATTTTTCTATTTAACCCATAGATGGGACCCTAACAGGTACTACCACTCTGGGTCAGAGTGGACCAGGGAGCAATGGTGATGAAGGGGTGCTCCACATTTCCCAAACCTCCAAAACTGGAACCTCACCATCAGATAAAGTTTAACGTCATTCCCGGGACATGTAGACCCTCAGTCACCGCCTTCTAGCACCCAGATGATAAAAAGGGGTGTTAAAATCAGTCAATGAATCAATTGTAATATTTCACTATTTCAAATAACTTCGACAAAAAAAAAGAAAAGAAATACGGAAGAACCCTAAACCTAACCCTAAACTCTAGCTCTAAGCCTAAGCCTGACACTTTCCATAGGTCTCATTGTTGTATTGTCCTCGCCCGGAAGGTGGAACTTCCGGCTGAGGGACAAAGAGAAAGATAAAAATGCGTAGGCGTGTCTTCAATACAAAAGCGAGAGGGTTAAACAGTCAGAGGTCAGTAGGGACAGCCAGAGACCCCAGGAGACGGCGAACAGAGCACAAGGAGTCTGACCGACGCTTGCGGTCAATCGCTGTCAGCGGGCAGTGAGGCGCGCCCACCACCTTCCACCATCCCAGCAGTAGTAGTTCCCATTGTCAACGCTTGACACCCACCATGTACAGCCGAGAAGAAGAAATAAAGTAAAATCTACTACTATACCATGTGTTGTGATCTTATTAAGCGTCCACTAACATACATCGCTTTGGGTACAGTGAAAACCCGCAACATACCAGTAACGTATACGATTCAGCGTGAGTTTGAAGATGCCAGTATATAACATACGAATTTGTGCCGAACAAAGAAGGCGCTACGCAACATCATTATCCCACCGTAATCAGCCGTCATGTACGCGGTTGTCCTCTCTGCTGCTATAAAGGGCACAGTGAATTGGGAAACCTGCTGAAAAGCAAATATTTAAATAATGGGTGTTATATCTATTATTAAATGGCTCAAGGCAAGATGTCCTCCACCATCAAAAATTGATTCCAAACACAAAATATCAAAGGATTGACAGTCCACTTAACATTAGACCCAGCAGCCAGATTCGAGCTTCTCCAAGTAGCAAAGAAAATGAGATGAGTATACCACGAATTCTTTTTATACAACTCGCCATTACTCCATTACGATACAATCAGCTGCCCTCATTAAGCAGTTGCCCTCTACGCTGCCGTAAAGGGCATAGTAAGTAGGGAAACCGACTGAAGATCAAAAGGATCGCCAGCTTTGTTGAATTAAAAACAAATTCTTAGGCAGGTTCGTCCACAAAGCGTTTCTTCACTGACTGCAGTCTTACGTAGGCCAACTACTTCCCCCAGCGCTCCACTCATTTCAGTTATTTATGGGCATATTCCCCAAACATCCGGGCACATCAGTTGAAACTCGCGCCCGTGCAACGCACAATTCTCGTGCATTCGGATGGACGCGTGTAGGCCCCAACATTCGTGCACCTGAATTGCACCTCGCGTCCATCCAATGCCTAAATCGCATTTCTTTGCATTCGGGAGGGCGCGGGTTCGACTGCGACAGGCAAGACAATGTCTTGCTCTTTTTTCTAAATGTGTACGGTAGTACTCGTTCTCCGTTACACCACCCCACTCAACATCAGACCCAGCAGCCAGATTCGAGCTTCTCCAAGTAGCACAGAAAAATGAGATAAGTATACCACGAATTGTTTTTATACGACACATTGCTCCATTGCGACAAGATCAGCCGTCCTCTATAAGTAGTTGCCCTCTACGCTGCCGTAAAGGATACAGCAAGTTGTGCAACCAGCTGAGGATCAAAATACCTAACCCCAAAAAACGAATCGACAACAGGAATCATTTAATGAGCACCTATTAGGAAATTATTTTCTTCCAATGCGAAAATCTCTCAGAGGGGAGTCACTCTTTGCAAATACTCAGCTCGTTGTTTAGGCAAATAACTGGAGCAATAGCGATCGACTCCACATCTTCCCATTAATGTAATCGAAACCGTAGCAGATGTATCACCAATTTATATAAAACCCACATAATACAAACAGCTTCTAGCTGAGCTCAGCTAAAAAACAAAACATAAAAAAAAAACTTCTTTTTTCTCACCCGATTATATCATTCGCCTCCGGCGGCAATTTATCATAATTTTTGTTTGTCTTCACCTGTTATGCAAAAACAACTGAAACACGCACCTGACAAGGATTTCAAAATTGGATTTCCTTTTATATATATATATATATATATATATATATATATATATATATATATATATTTTGTATTTCTTTTAACTCTATCGGAGCTGTGAAGGGTGTAAAGATTGGATTTACTTATATATATATATATATATATATATATATATATACACAACAAACACACACACTCACACACACAACACACACACACATATATATATATAATATATTATATATATATATATATATATATATATATATAATAACGTTCGTTTTTGTTTTAACTCTATCGGGGCTGTTGACGATTTAAATGTTGGATTTCCTTATATATATTATATATATATATATATATATATATATATATATATATATATATATATATATATATATATTATATATATATACATAACATGTTTGCTTTTCTTTTAACTCTATCGGAGCTGTGAAGGATTTAAAAATTGGATTTCCTGATATATATATATATATATATATATATACACAAACATATATAATATTATATATATTATATATATATATATATATATGTATTATATATATATAAAAATATTATATATAATGACGTTCGTTTTTGTTTTAACTCTAGAAGGGCTGTGAAAGATTCCTTATATATATATATATATATATATATATATAGTGACGTTTGTTTTTCTTTTAACTCTATTGGAGCTGTGAAACAAGTCGGAAGCACTCCAGGCAAGAAAGACTACAACTGAATATATAACCACACAATCTGACATACGATCCGCGATCTTAAGTTTCACTTACTCTCTTTCATGAGACTTTTTTTTTGGGGGGAGGGGGTCTTTTTCATCAGATGAAATCCGTCGCATTGAATCCTCAAAACCAAAAGATATCAATGGAAACCTTGATAAATGGTAGGACTTTGTTTTCTTTATAATATATTACAAGTTACAAAAACAAACAAATATAAAATTAAACGTAGATTTAATGCAATCCCTTAACATAGAATAACTTGTGACGGAGAACGAAAAAGGAAAAAGAGCAAGACATTGTCTTGCCTGCTGGGATCGAACCCGCGTCCTCCCGCATGAAAAAAACAAATGCGATTTCGGCACTGGACGGACGCGAGGTTCGACTGATGTGCTCGGATGTTTGGCTAATATGCCCATAAAATAACAAGTGAGTCGAGCGCTGGGCAGTCAGCAGTCAGCAGAAGCAGAAGCAGTCGACGACGAAACGCTTTTCTGTAAGGAAATGTGATTTTGAACTGCTAAAGATTATTTCGACTACGACGACGGATTTTTCCAGCTGCAAGACGAAGAATGTGTTGACCAACAGAGGGTCTGGCTTGTGAGAACTCGCTTGTTTTTTGTTCCCCCTCGGCGGAAGTTTGTCGATTTGAAGGTCTATTTCGCCCCATATATCCCCCTTCTATAATGAGTTAACACGGTGTTGAGATCAATAGAACAGCAATGAACCAAGCAGAAATCTAAATGATATTTCTTTAAATACACGCTCCTACATTTGGGACGCTGGTGGTTGTCGTCAGTGATGTAATCTGCAAGGTTCATTGGGAAGTTTCGGGTCTTCCAACATCAGACCTCCCTCGCCTTGTTGACCCTATCAGAGGTGATCAAAGCTCTGATACAGCCACCAACAATAGACGCTAAAAGACGTTTAACTTTTATATATATATATTTTTTGACGGTTGTAGAACTCTAATACCGCTCATATGATTGGTTGTTGCTAACAACCAATCAAATGCGCGGTACCTTGCATTCAAATGGGATACGTAGACAGTAATACTTTTCTTCATATGGATTACGAGCTTTAGATGATTAGGTAAGTCGACCCTTTATTCTATATTGTTTAATTATCTGTTATATCCATTGATAGTTTTGACAGTTGATGTGACCGTGTAGCGAAATTATTATGGTCGACGGAGAATTTGGGGATTGAAAATAAAATGGTAATCGGATTCCTGGAGAAAGTGAAGAAAAAGAAATATGAACAAAAAGAGGTTAAAGTTTGGAAGGGTTAACACTCGGCGAGTACCAGCCATTGACCGACTAATGACCCCGGAACTAAATTTAAAAATAAAAACGGAAGCTCCAGGTTTTGAGCGGATGCGGATGTGACCTTCACCCGACCCCGGGACCACAAACGGGAATAAAGAAAATTCGGTCTCTCTTTTGCCGGACCCGAGAAGGGTCGAACAGTTTGTTGGGGCTCAGTCGTGACATATCTACGGTAGCAACGAATAGCGCGCATGAACGTGATTTACGATAGAACAGCTTGACCCCCTCTCTCTCTTTATCTCTCTATCTATATATATATCTCCATCTCTCTCTCTCTCTCTCTCTCTCTGAAAAAGAACCCACGAGCATAGAAATAATTAAACAACCCCTTTTTGACTATACGACTATCGTATATTGTCACTCTGAAATAATGACGGCTATTACTATTAACGACTACTACTACTACAACCCGACTTGGTCCTTACGCAACACTATGCTATTACGTACACCTACAATTTCTTGGTGATAAACTTAAAACAAACCAAACCAAACTATCTAGGGCTATGAGTTGTTTTACGGCATATCAACCTCAGTGGGTGATTTAATGCCGATAAAGTTTTGAAATAAATCAATTCTTAATGGATAATACAATTTTTTTTATTAACACATTTTTCTATTTAACCCATAGATGGGACCGTAACAGGTACTACCACTCCGGGCCAGAGTTGACCAGGGAGCAATAGTGATGAAGGGGTGCTCCACATTCCCCAACCCTCCAAAACTGGAACCTCACCATCAGATAGAGTTTAACGTCATTCCCAGGACATGTAGACCCGGAGCGACCGCCTTCTAGCACCCATATGATAAAAAGGGGTTGGGGCTTGCTATAAGGGCAATAGGGTTGGGAAAATCATATAGGTGCTAGGGCTTGACGTGACCAGCCGATAGATCGGAGGGGGCCTCTCCGACCGCCCGTCTAGCCCAAGATAGGACCAAAGTGGAGTATTGCATGTCATGAACTGCTCATCCACCTGGGCTCTATCCTTAAGCATCACGGGTCGCCACCCACGGCCAACAGGTGACCGCATTGGGGGAGTCTTACCCCTCTGCAGAGGTGCAGTCGGTGCATTCTAACGCCCCAGCCGACAGGGCGGCCCTAGATAGTATCGGAATAATATTCGAGTATATAATAACTTCTGACGCGTTTATTATTTTAACCCTATCTGAGCTGTGAAACAATTCATAAACACTCCAGGCAAGAAAGACTCCAACTAAATAAGTATCCACACAATCCGTGATCTTAAGTTTCACTCAATCTCTTTTAAGATACTTTTTTTTCTTTTCTCTTTCGTCAGATGATACTGTCAAATCAGTCGCATTGAATCAATGGCTTTTGATATAATCCCAGCATAATGCAACTGGCGCAGACCATCCCAACGTGGTGTGATCGGTGAATCACTCAAGAGACTTAACAACAAAAGCCCGCTCCTCATCTTAGAGGATTTTGAATTTATCCGAACTGGCACCACAGTTCATCCAGTGCAACACATAATCACATTTTGTAACTGTCTTCAGCAATCAACCGGTTATTAACCTTTACGTTGTGAATTCCCGCCGATTAACCTCGGCAATTTGCTATTGAAAATACACAGCATTCATTAAAACAATTCATACATTTCAGACGGGATTGTTCTTGTCATGTCCGGCAACCATACGAGGTGTAATGGCTAATAGGCTAGTCTATGGTTAGTTGGCTGGCTGGTTGTTGGGTTGGTTGGTTGGTGGGTGGTAGGTTGGTTGTTGGTGGTTGGTGGACTCGCTGGCTGGCTGGCTGGCTTGTTAGTTGGTTGGTTGGTTGGTTGGTGGACTCGCTGGCTGGCTGGCTGGCTGGCTGCTGGGTTAGTTGGTGGGTTGATTGGTTGGTAGGTTGGTTGGTTGACTGGCTGGTTGTTTGGTTTATGTGGCATGTTGACTCATCTAAAGTTATTGCATACCCAGTTGTTAAGGAATCGCGTTCACTCTCCATTTATATCTATATTTGTGTGTATATTTTCCTTAAAGATTATTCTTTTCTTTTTGTAAACTTATTTAAACATGCTATCATATTCTTTCTTATCATTGTCTCTTCTAATGATTGAGTACATGTTTTTAATTGAATTAATATCATTTGAAGCTGGAGGCCTTCTTATAATTTGGTGTCTTTGAAATCTTTTAAAACAATTTGAGTAACAGTAAGCTTTACCGAATGTTAATAAGTATTGTTTTACATGAATCGACTCTTTAGCTTATAACCGTGACCTGTGTCACCCGGAAACAGCCTGACCGTATAAAGTGCAATAAATTAAGTCATCAGGGTCGCCTAACGTCGGTATCAGCCAGTGAGCGAGGGTGCCTATCCCATTTTGACTAGTGCTTGACTGAAGAGTTTGTTTTTAAGTCTGAGATGGAGCACTACACCTACTATCAGCTCCTTACTTTACCGCACAGGTCCATGTGCTACTCATACGCTGAATTATCGAGGGCCGATATTGAACTAGGAACCTTGTAGTTTGTAGCCGAACGCTCTACCGACTGAGCTAACCCGGCCTTAAATTTCAATAAATGTATACGATTATCTTTACCTAATGTAAATAATTATTGTGTTGCATGAATCGACCCTTTAGCTTTTAACCGTGACCTGTGTCATCCAGAAAGAGCCTGACCCTATAAGGTAGGTTGGTTGGCTGGATGGTTGGTTTTTATGGCATGTCAACTCATCTTAAGTTATTGTATGCTTAGATATTTAGGAATCGCGTTCACTCTCCATTAATATTTACATTTTTGTGTATATTTTCCTTCAAGTTTTTTTTTCTTTTTCTAAACTTATTTGATATAAAAAAAAAGTCCCAATTTTTCTCATAATTTTTATTGGGATTATTGAAACTTAAAATTAAAAACCTGGCCATTGTTGTTATTAGTTAGTTGGTAGATTGGTTGGTTGGTTTCTATGGCATGTCGACTCCTATAAAGTTATTGCATGCGTAGATGTTAAGGAATCGCTTTCACTGTCCATTTATATTAACGTTTTTATGCATACTTTCCTTAAAGACTTTTTTCTCTTTGTAAACTTATATGACATTAAGAAATAAATCCCAAATTTATCAAAAGTATTATTGATATTTGTGAAGAATTAAAGAAACTACAGTCATTCTTGTTATCAGTTAGTTGGTTGGTTGGTTGGTTGGTTGTGGTTTTTATGGCATGTCAACTCATCTAAAATTATTGTGTATATCTTATTATAATGGAGATTGTGTGTTTTTCTGACTGTAACCGAAACTAAATTACTACTCAAGTCACAATTCCCTTAGTAATTGACGCCACATTCACCATGAATGTATCCTTATTTTAACCTCAATTATTAATAAAATTGTTTTACATTATTAATACTGTTAACCACATCTATATACTAATAACATGCAATTATATTTATATGTACAACAAAATAGCCGTTTACAGTGTGAACGGGAAGGCTGATTTGCATATTGATATTAAAAATGTGATTTTTATAAATATGTGCTTAGTATTATTGGTTTCTAATTGTTTGGTTTTATCTTAATGAATATGAGCAAAAATCTCTTCAATTAACCTTAAATGAAATCCATTAACAAGAAAAGATAACTGTCATTTTATTCTTTACTTCCTATTTTAACTAAATACTTAAATTAGAAAAATAACAATGAAAGACGGGAGTGATGGAAGAGTAAATTTCAGTTGTTCTATTTTTCG
Source organism: Doryteuthis pealeii (assembly GCA_023376005.1). Classification (NCBI taxonomy): domain Eukaryota; kingdom Metazoa; phylum Mollusca; class Cephalopoda; order Myopsida; family Loliginidae; genus Doryteuthis; species Doryteuthis pealeii. The sequence goes on along the minus strand of CM042166.1, from coordinate 25,366,861 downwards.
ATTATATCCCCCTCTGTTTCAAATCTTTTTATCTGCATTCTTATTTAGTTTCATTAGCGTTTCTAATTTAATACGATATTTCATTACATTAAAACTTAAATACTTGCACCCGGAGGGTGCATATATTTGCTAGTGTCCTTAAAGTTCATTTTTCTTTTTGTAAACTTATATGATATCAAGAAAAAAGTCCCAAATTTTATCAAAATTTTTATTGATATTTGTGAAGAGTTAAAGAAACCACTATCATATTTTTTGGTTAGCTGGCTGGTTGGTTGGTTGGTTCCATTTTACAAGATGTCAACTCTTTTTTTATTTCATGCCGAATACCTTTTTTTTCTAATTCTTTCTTGTTGGGTATTCGATTTTTAAAAACTCATTTTAAAATTCATTTCTGATCTATGCAACACCTAGATGGGATACTACTAATCCTAACCCTAACACTTACCCTAACCCTAACCACAAAACTACCCTTAACAGTAACCTTAACCCTAACCTTTATCCTAACCCTAACCCTTATCCTAACCTAAGCCTAGCACCCCAAATTTTCACGTAATTACGTGAAATGTAATGCTTTTTATACGTAATCAAATATTATTATTCCTTGCGTGGTATTCCACATTAGTACTGTAATATCAAAACGGGATTCTAAAGCCAAAAGAAGAGCAAGTATAAAATATTTTTTGTACTCAACGCACGAAAGGTCATTGTTGAGTCCATCAAGATCCCAGACAGACCGACAGACAGACAGACAGATAGTTTTTCTGAAGATTCTTTGCTGTAAAACATAGGTAGTCGATATATCCTAGTTAACGGATATATTATGAACTTGGTATTTGGTATATTATCGCAGTAGTAGTTGTTGCGTTGAATAGCAGTACGTGCTCCGAGCAGTCGTGGTGTAGTCTGGCGAGTAAGTTTAGGCTGGTAGGCTTAGGCGCTTGTACTACCAGTGTCGAATATTTATAGATGACACTGTCCAATCAGATTATAGTGAGGGGGCACCAAGGTATTTACATATTCATTACATCAGTAGTAAACTTCTGTTACTGATTCGGTTCTCTAAATCGTCTCTCCGTACGTATTGAGCACTTTTTTTTAACTCATTCGATTTTTTTTTCTTTTTTCAATAAAATCGGTATTGTTGTATTGTGATTCGTTGGGATTTTTACTTCCTTTTCTTCAAAAATCATCGCTAGTTATTATTACTTGTACGTCATAATTCCTTTAAATTAGACTAGCTATGCGGATTTGATTTTATTTCAGTGTTTATGTATCAATGAATGATCTGTATAAATCATTATTTATTTCATTTCAAAACTTTCTCATTTTTTTCAGGTCACTTAACTTTGACCCCCCATCCTTATGTTGGGGGTGTAAAATTTTTGCTAGTTGGTTATTTTCGGTACTAATTACAGTATAAATAAAGAGATAAAAGACCGAAGTTACGAACAGCAACAATTTTTTTTTACGGTGGCATTTCTATTAGAAAATAAGTACCGAAAATCGAAAAATAAAATGTAAAAAAATATAAATAATTAATTTTTTAGAGATTTCTTTTTTACTCATTTCGATAATTATTCAATTGGCTATTATCTTATAAAATAAAAAAAATATACTTATATTTTTCTGCTTAAAAAAGTGGGGGGTACATTTTTAATAGAGTTTTTCTTCAAAACTTATTACTTTTTGCAACTAAAATAAGGTTTGCATTAAATAGATATTTATTTCTAGAATCTAAAATTATAACATTCTAAACTTAACATCTGGCTTTTCATATTTTAAACGAATTTTATATATTAATTTTTCATAGCAAAAATACTAAATTAAAGTTTTGAAATAAAATAACTGATGGATTATAAAATTCATTAATTGATAAATCAATACTGAAAATTTCATTAAAATCGGATAATTACCTGATTTTTGGTAATTTTTTTGCAATCGCGAATGTTACATTAAAATTGTAAACAAGCGCCTAAAACGATTGAAAAAGAGACAGAATGGCGTTATTATTACTATTACATCATCATTCCTTTAAATCAGCCTAGCTATCCTAGAGCATCAATTTCAACTTTTGCAACATTTTTTATTGGTTCACAAGAGATCTTATCTTGAACATTCTTTTCCGTCCATATTTCTATCATATTCTTTTTTATCCTTATCTCTTTCAGTGATGGAGTACATGTTCTCAATTGAAATAATATCAGTAGAAGCTGGAGGCCACTACTCATTTGGTGTCTTTGAAATCTTTTAAAGCAATTTCAGTAACAGTAAGCTTTACCGAATGTAAATAAGT
>CM042166.1:25354568-25359568 GCA_023376005.1 Doryteuthis pealeii | reverse complement strand
TAGGAAGAGTTTATTGTGGATGTTGTTATTCCAGTGTTGTTGCCATTTTGTGTGAAGGAATCTATTAATTTTAGGTTTCAAGTCAGTATATGAAATCTTGAATTTAATCAAATCTAGATCATTCCAAAATATAAAAATTATCTCAAATATACAGACAAATGACAAACAGGCTTGGTTAGTATTTGAAAGAAAAGTAAAATACATGAAGTGGCCAATTGTCGGTATCAGCCGGAGAGTGAGAGGGGTTATCCGTTTTTTACGAGCGTGAATATAGTATTTGATTTTGCTCAAGTTCGCCTGGCGCTGAGTTGAATAGAGAACAAACCGTTTTTGTACTTTCTTTGATGATACATTTTGGGAGGTTTTTTAAATTAAGACCGTCCGCTCACGTTGCTGCCGTAAAAGAGGTGATAATTTCATATTGTCGGGAAAGAAACTTCGGGGAACTGGGGATGTGAGAAAGAATTGAAACCGGCCAGTCCAGAGCAAATATAAATTCGGCGAGTACACTGGAGCCCCGGGGAGATTTGCGGCCACTCAGACTCCAATGAAAGACCAAAAGTAACGTTTGTGTGAATTCTTACAAGACTGATATGATGAAATTGCGCTTTTGTAGAACTGCTTATCTCTTTAAGAGAGTACTATAAATGTAAGTGGTAACACCAAAAAGACGTAGAACAGTCCCTTCTAAAATGTTATTTAGAATGCAAATAATTACTTACTTTCATCACCGTAGTTTTTGCACAAATACCAGGAGAATTGTTCTCATCTTCATTGTTATCTGTACAACGTTTCCATCGATGTGCCCTCCGGCCTTCTTTGGGTATTTCTTGTAAAACTCAGGAACTTTCTCAGAGAGGTGTTAAGTATAATAACACTGGTTTACAAAGAAATTGAGGCAAGTACAAAAATAGCTGTTTTAACCTAATTTGGGGGTGCTGAATTCAGATTTTAAATCCGTTTTTACTCATCACCTCTAGTTTTTTAGATATGCATACTGTACATTTTGTACACATACTGTATATAAAGGCGTATATGCATTCGGGGTTAATTTTTAATATTGTGTGACTATGTCTCTTTTTTAGTTATTATGCAATAAATGTAAGTGATAGCATTAACATTATATTATATATATATATAGCTATATATCAAAACGGATTTTGGAAGTTAAGAGTAGCCAACACGTCTCAATCAACAGCCAGTAGTACAATGGCAGTCAGTGCAGGATGTTGTCGTCCCTCGCAGCGCAGGACGAAGGTGTCCCTCGACAATTGTGTTACACAATCTTTTGGGTATATATTTGTATTACAATTTCCAACGACACACATTTTATTGCATTACATATAATTTAATTTTACTTTGTTTTGTTTTTTCATATTCTCCAATGGCTTCAAGCTCGTCAAAACATCGAGGATGCCTCAACAAGGCCAATTCTTTCTGAATGGTGTACATTGTGTCATCCAAGTATATTTATTCCGTCAATGTTCTTTATGTATCCTGTTTTATCTGTAATAAGCACGTATATAGTCTGTATATACTAGAATGAAACTATTTAAAAGATATAAAACTAGAGGTGATAGAGCAAAACTGTTTATAGATTTGAATTCAGCACACCCAAGTTAGTAAAGAAAACCCTATTCACATTCTTGCCTAAAAAAAAAAATTTTTTTTTTGTAAGCCAGTGTAATTAACACAGCTTAACACCTGTATGGTTAGCGGAATAAGAGCAGGATAGCCTCGTGGACTAAATAAAGGGTTAGGTTCAAATTTCCGTGATGGCTCCCGGTTATGACTAGAAGGTTGCTGATTACGATTCCCGAGTTCGAACAGAAGGTTCCCGAGCCCGAGAAAGTTCCCAAGTCCGACAAGAAATACTTAAAGAAGGCCGGAGGGCACATCGGCCGAACGTGAACAGAATACAATAATGATAATGAGGACTATAGTCCGAATAATCCAAATAATACCAGAACTTAGTGTTGATTAACAAGATTTGTCATTCTCGTCGATATTTCCCTTCTACACAAGAGTGAAAATGAAAAAACAACAAAAACAAAACAAAAACAAACAAACAAAAAAAACCCGAGAGAAACTAAAAAAAAAAAACTCGAAGAGAATTTTAAAAAAATGTAGAACGTGAGGGTGAACATGGTTGTTACCCTTTCAATAGGGAGAGAGCTATTTGCGTCTGAGGGGGGGGGAGCGCTACACCTAGCATCAGCTGCCCATTTTACCGCACACATCCAAACTGTGCTAAACCGACCTTAATGAGACATTTTATTTTTTGAATATGGTAGTGAGTGAGTTTGGCTTACTAATTATGGTTACGTAATAAACTGAATCAGAAAAAAAAAATAACTAATTGTGCTTCGTTGAATTTATCGTTAGGAATCCGAGCTGAAAAGACAGTGAAGAGAAAAGGGGTGCTATCAGATATAAGACATACTTGGGTAACGCCTTTTCAAAATGAGCCCTAGGCACTCATTGATTGAAAGATGTCATTGCCACTTTTTTAGCCGAGAGTCCGATTTAGCTCAGTCGGCAGAGCATTCGACTCGGGGAACCACAAGTTCCAGATTTGATTTCTGACCTTCGCCACTCAGCGCAATGAGTAGCACATCTTAGATCTGTGCATAAAAGTGTGCAGCTAATGATTGGGGTGACGCTCCACACAGGAGGCAAAAACGATCACCCCTGGCCAAGCGCTAGTGTAATGGAATAGACTTCCTCACTGTCCGCTAAGACTGACAATAGACCACCTCCAGTTACTTTACTTTAAATATGTGCACCTTCTTTCCTTAAGGAGGTGTTTTATGGCGTAATGGTTATCGTCGTGTGAAACCAAGTTAATATAAAATCTTTACTTTAAATGATGTGAGTCGAGAATCGCAAGAAGGGGTGCCTAAAAATCATATGGTCCAAAAATTCAATAGTACTTGATTGATTGATTTTGTGGCATGTCAAACCGTTTAAGGTTATTTAATGCTAGGGTTTAGGGAATCGCGTTAATTGTACATTCATATTTACATTTTGTTCTTCCAGTGTTTTTAAATTTATTTTGTTTGCACATGAATCGAATATTCTTAAACATATCTATTTGTCCGTAGATGAAACTGCGAGCAGCGACTCCACCCCGGATCAACGTGAACCTGGGGAGTAATATCAATGAAAGGGTACTGTTACGTAGCCGTTCGTCCACGGTAACCAAAATAGATACATCTTGGTCCTATTCTTTCGACCGTCTTCTGATCGTCTAGTCCTTCTATCTTGGTCTTCTATGGTCTCGTCTGGTCTTTCTATCTGGGTCCCGTGTCTGGTTTCTGCTGGGGATCATTTCTTATCAGAAGCCTTGTGTCATTGTTAAGCTTTTAGTAGTAACAACAAGGCTTCGATTTGCTTTTGATGTTATTTTATTCTGGAACCCCAGGACCAGACAAATGCGCGCGGAGAGTCACATTTGCTAGCTTCAGTCCTAAACTCTCACTGACTAACTGCAACTAACTACTGCAACTGGCTTACTGAGTTGCCCACCTTAAACCGGAAAGGGCTTTCTATCGGGGTTCCGTTCTCACGATTCTATCCCCAGAAGCAAGGTGAGAGTGAGGTCAAGGCATTGTCACTCACTCTCAAGGTCATCAGCTGTACTGATTGCCTAAAGGATTTCTATACTACCTTAAAAGTATAGGGAATCAATTAATATGTAACAGTACCATACTTCTTAGATCAACTTGATGGAGCTTCATCAAGATGCAGTTTAGTGTAATACTGAGGCATCACTTTTCTAGGAGGGTTACGCCCTTTTGTAAGAGATACGGCCAGAGTAATGCTAAGACCTAACGAAAAAGAAGTATAAATGTGTATTATTTCCTAAATTACTATTGTGTTAGACTAGCATTTTAATTCTAGGCGCTAATAGCAACAAATCTTATTAATAATGGAAGATTGTGTGTTTTTCTGTCTGAAGCGAAACTAAATCACTAACTCAGTCACAATTCCCTTAGTTATGACGTCACATTCACCATGAATTTATTTTTATTTAAACCACAGTTATTGATAAAATTGTTAACCTTATTAATACTTTTGACTTTATCTACATTCTAATACAGCCAATTGTATTTATATATGCAACAAATAGCGGGTTACAGTGTGAACAGGAAAGCTAATTTGCATATTGATATTAAAGTTTAATTTTATTAAATATGCGCTTGGTATTATTGATTCTAATTGTTTGTTTTTTTCTTAATGAAATATGAGCAAAAAAACTCGGGATAAATCTTAAAGAATCCTTTAATATAAAGAAATAACAGTAATTTTTTCTTTACTTCTAATTTAACTAAATAGTTAAATTAGGAAAATTCAGCAATAAAAGGAGGAAGTGATGGAAAATGATGAAGACTTAGTTTCAAGTTGTTCTATTCTTTCGATTATACCCCTCTGTTTCAAATCATTTTATTTGGATTTTTATTTAGTTTCAAAAGTATTTCAACTTTAACATATTTCATTACATTAAAATTCACAATACTTGCACCCGGAGGGTGCATATATTTGCTAGTAAAATTCAAGAAGCTATCAGAACATAAGAATGGAAAAGTGTTGTCTGAACAGTGATGGATTTTTTTTTGGGTGGGTGGGAGTCAAAATAACGGAATATGATAAAGTGTAATAGGGAGAAAGGTTCATATTTGTTAACATGCTGGGACAGGTTGGAGGAGCAAGAACAAACTTATAAGCGACATTCTCCTTGTGGACACCTACACATAAACACACTAGTGTAGGCTGACCAGCAAAACCTGCATCGATCAGCTTTGCACGGATTCTGGTTGCCGTGGTAGAGGACTTGCCAATGCGATAACGGTAAAGACGGTTGAAAAGAAAGAGAGAGAGAGTGAGAGGGGGAGATAGAGGAGAAAGAAAGATAGAGAGAAAGATCGAAGAGAGAGAGAGAGAGAGAGGGAGGGGGCAGGAAGAAATTCAACTGTCATAAGTATTCTTAATCTAATAAA
>CM042166.1:25332068-25349568 GCA_023376005.1 Doryteuthis pealeii | reverse complement strand
TAATGAAATATGTTAAATTTGAAATACTTTGAAACTAAATAAAATCCAAATAAAATGATTTGAAACAGAGGGGGTATAATCGAAGAATAGAACAATTTGAACTAAGTCTTCCATCATTTTTCCATCACTTCCTCCTTTTATTGCTGAATTTTCCTAATTAACTATTTTAGTAAATTAGGAAGTAAAGAATAAAATTACTGTTATTTCTTTATATTAAAGGATTTCTTTTAAGATTTATCCCCGAGTTTTTTGCTCATATTCATTAAGAAAAAAACAACCAATTAGAAATCAATAATACCAAGCGCAATATTTAAAAAATTAACTTTTTAATATCAATATGCAATTAGCTTTCCTGTTCACACTGTAACCCGCTATTTTGTTGCAATATATATACAATTGCATGTTATTAGAATGTAGATAAAGTCAAAAGTATTAAAGGTATAACACAATTTTATCAATAACTGTGGTTTAAATAAAAATAAATTCATGGTGAATGTGACGTCAATAACTAAGGGAATTGTGACTTGAGTAGTGATTTAGTTTCGGCTTCAGACAGAAAAACACACAATCTCCATTATAATAAGATTTGTTGCTATTAGGCCTTAGAATTAAATGCTAGTCTAACACAATAGTATATTTAGGAAATAATACACATTTGTACTCTATTTCGTTAGGTCTTAGCATACTCTGGCCGTATCTCTTACAAAGGGGTAACCCCTCCTAAGAAAAGTGATGTCCTCAGTATTACACTAAACTGCATCTGATGAAGCTCCATTCAAGTTGATCTAAGAAGTATGGAGTACTGTTACATATTAATTGGATCCCTATTACTTTTTAAGGTAGTATAGAAATCCTTATGGCAATCAGTACAGCTGATGACCTTGAGAGTGAGTGACAATGCTTGACCTCACTCTCACCTTGCTTTCTGGGGATAGAATCGTGAGAACGGAACCCCGATAGAAAGCCCTTTCCGGTTTAAGGTGGGCAACTCAGTAAGCCAGTTGCAGTAGTTAGTTGCAGTTAGTCAGTTGAGAGTTAGACTGAAGCTAGCAAGATGTGACTCTCCGCGCGCATTTGTCCTGGTCCTGGGGTTCCAGAATAAAATAACATCAAAAGCAAATCGAAGCCTTGTTGTTACTACTAAAAGCTAACAATGACACAAGGCTTCTGATAAGAAATGATCCCCAGCAGAACCAGACACGGGACCCAGATAAGAAGACCAGACGAGACCATTAGAAGACCAAGATAGAAGACTAGACGATCAGAAGACGGTCGGAAGAATAGACCAAGATGTATCTATTTGGTACCGTGACGAACGGCTACGTAACAGTACCCTTTCATTGATATTACTCCCAGGTTCACGTTGATCCGGGGTGGGAGTCGCTGCTCGAGTTTCATCTACGGGACAAATAGATATGTTTAAGAAATATTCGATTCATGTGCAAACAAAATAAAATTAAAAACACTGAAGAAACAAAATGTAAATATGAATGTACAATTAACGCGATTCCCTAACCCCTATGCATAAAATAACCTTAAACGGTTTGACATGCCATCAAAATCAATCAATCAATGTACTATTGAATTTTTGGACCATATGATTTTTAGGCACCCCTTCTGCGATCTCGACTCACATCATTTAAAGTAAAGATTTTAATATTAACTTGGTTCACACGACGATAACCATTACGCCATAAACACCTCCTTAAGGAAAGAAGTGTGCACATATTTAAAGTAAAGTAACTGGAGTGGTCTATTGTCAGTCTTAGCCGGACAGTGAGGAAGTCTATTCCATTTACACTAGCGCTTGGCCAGGGTGATCGTTTTTGCCTCCTGTGTGGAGCGTCACCCCAATCATTAGCTGCACACTTTTATGCACAGATCTAAGATGTGCTACTCATGCGCTGAGTGGGCGAAGGTCAGAATCAAATCTGGAAACTTGTGGTTCCGAGTCGAATGCTCTGCCGACTGAGCTAAATCGGACTCTCGGCTAAAAAAAGTGGCAATGACATCTTTCAATCAATGAGGTGCCTAGGGCTCATTTGAAAAGGCGTTACCCAAGTATGTCATTATATCTGATAGCACCCTTTTCTCTTCACTGTCTTTTCAGCTCGGATTCCTAACGATAAATCAACGAAGCACAATTAGTTATTTTTTTTTTCTGATTCAGTTTTATTACGTAACCATAATTAGTAAGCCAAACTCACTCACTACCATATTCAAAAAATAAAATGTCTCATTAAGGTCGGTTTAGCACAGTTTGGATGTGTGCGGTAAAATGGGCAGCTGATGCTAGGTGTAGCGCTCCCCCCCCCTCAGACGCAAATAGCTCTCTCTCCTATTGAAAGGGTAAAACCATGTTCACCTCACGTTCTACATTTTTTAAAATTCTCTTCGAGTTTTTTTTTTTAGTTCTCTTCGGTTTTTTTTTTGTTTGTTTGTTTTTTGTTTTGTTTTTGTTGTTTTTTTCATTTTCACTCTGTGGTAGAAGGAAATATCGACGAGATGACAAATTCTTGTTAATCAACACTAGGTCTGGTATTATTTGGATTATTCGGACTATAGTCCTCATCATTATTGTTATCTGTTCAACGTTTCGGCCGATGTGCCCTCCGGCTTCTTTAAGTATTTCTTGTCGGACTTGGGAACTTTCTCGGGCTCGGGAACCTCTGTCGAACTCGGGAATCGTAATCAGCAACTTCTAGTCATAACCGGGAGCATCACGGAAATTGAACCTAACCCTTTATTTGTCACGAGGCTATCCTGCTCTTATTCCGCTAACCATACAGGTGTTAAGCTGTGTTAATTACACTGGCTACAAAAAAAAAATTTTTTTTTTTTAGGCAAGACATGTGAATAGGTTTTCTTTACTAACTTGGGTGTGCTGAATTCAAATCTATAAACAGTTTTGCTCTATCACCTCTAGTTTTATATCTTTTAAATAGTTTTCATTCATAGTATATACAGACTAATATACGTGCTTATTACAGATAAAACAGGAATACATAAAGAACATTGACGGAATAAATATACTTGGATGACACAATGTACACCATTCAGAAGAATTGGCCTTGTTGAGGCATCCTCGATGTTTTGACGAGCTTGAAGCCATTGGAGAATATGAAAAAACAAACAAAGTAAAATTAAATTATATGTAATGCAATAAAATGTGTGTCGTTGGAAATTGTAATACAAATATATACCCAAAGATTGTGTAACACAATTGTCGAGGGACCCTTCGTCCTGCGCTGCGAGGGACGACAACATCCTGCACTGACTGCCATTGTACTACTGGCTGTTGATTGAGACGTGTTGGCTACTCTTAACTTCCAAATCCGTCTTGATATATAGCTATATATATAATATATATATATGTAATGCCTATCACTTACATTTATTTGGCTAATAACTAAAAAAGAGGACATAAGTCACACAATATTAAAAATTAACCCCGAATGCATATACGCCTTTATATACAGTAATGTGTACAAATGTACAGTATGCATATCTAAAAACTAGAGGTGATGAGTAAAAACGGATTTAAAATCTGAATTCAGCACCCCCAAATTAGGTTAAAACAGCTATTTTTTGTACTGCTCAATTTCTTTGTAAACCAGTGTATTAACTTAACACCTCTCTGAGAAAGTTCCTGAGTTTTACAAGAAATACCCAAAGAAGGCCGGAGGGCACATCGATGGAAACGTTGTACAGATAACAATGAAGATGAGAACAATTCTCCTGGTATTTGTGCAAAAACTACGGTGATGAAAGTAAGTAATTATTTGCATTCTAAATAACATTTTAGAAGGGACTGTTCTACGTCTTTTTGGTGTTACCACTTACATTTATAGTACTCTCTTAAAGAGATAAGCAGTTCTACAAAGCGCAATTTCATCATATCACGTCTTGTAAGAATTCACACAAACGTTATCTTTTGGTCTTTCATTGGAGTCTGAGTGGCCGCAATCTCCGGGGCTCCAGTGTACTCGCCGAATTTATATTTCTCTGGACTGGCCGGTTTCAATTCTTTCTCACATCCCCAGTTCCCCGAAGTTTCTTTCCCGACAATATGAAATTATCACCTCTTTTACGGCAGCAACGTGAGCGACGGTCTTAATTTAAAAAACCTCCCAAAATGTATCATCAAAGAAAGTACAAAAACGGTTTGTTCTCTATTCACTCAGCGCCAGGCGAACTTGAGCAAATCAAATACTATATTCACGCTCGTAAAAAACGGATAACCCCTCTCACTCTCCGGCTGATACCGACAATTGGCCACTTCATGTATTTTTCTTTTCTTTCAAATACTAACCAAGCCTGTTTGTCATTTGTCTGTATATTTGAGATAATTTTTAATATTTTGGAATGATCTAGATTTGATTAAATTCAAGATTTCATATACTGACTTGAAACCTAAAATTAATAGATTCCTTCACACAAAATGGCAACAACACTGGAATAACAACATCCACAATAAACTCTTCCTAATCAAACCCAATTTGGGAGACTGGAGACCAGACTTAAGAAAGTCTAAAAAGGAAACAAGTCATTGTGTCCCGATTACGCATTGGCCATACAAGACTAACACCTCCTATATACTCAAATATGAACAACAAGCACAGTGTGAAACATGTAAAACACCTTTGACTGTTAAACACTTATTCATAGAATGCAGGTTTTTGCTCATATCAGAAACCATTATTTAATGCAACCAATATGAAGAATCTATTTGAAAATGTCAACATGGAGGACATTCCTGTCCTTTTTTAAGGAATAAAATTATAAATCCCAAACAATATATATATATATATATATATATATATATATATATATACTCTACTGACGATTCTTGTCGGATGAGTTTTTGTGGGATGTAGTAGGAATTGGTAGTGGGAGGTAGTGGAATTGGTAGTGCGTTCACAAGTTATATCAAACAAAACAAACCAAACTTAACAAAATAAACTTCGAAACAAGTCAACATGTCCTCAAATGCCTATAATTTCCCCGCCTGTCCTCCTTCCACCATTCCCCTTACATTCTCACAAACGTGTGATCCCCTCCTTCAAAAAATCTCTACTGCTACTATTCGTTTAAACGAACTTGTGGACTCACTACCAATTCCGACTACCTTCCACTATCAATTCCTACTACCTCCACTACCAATTCTTACACTACTGCTCGTTTTAAACGCGAGTCAACTGAAACATTCCATCAGTTTCCACACATGAAGATGGCAGATAGACAGTTGAAAGCGCTCGTGAAGAAACCTTTGGTGGATTGCTACACCAGTTCCACCCTGACATTAAAAGATGGCCAGACCGTTACAAAGGTTCGAACAAAAACTCGTCCGACTAGAATCGTCAGTAGAATTTAACACAACAAACACACCACACACACACACACACACACATATATATATTATATAATATATATATATATATAATTAATGGTGATATTATGATTTCACACTCATAACTTCAAGTTTCTTGGTAGTCCAATCATCAGATGAGAAGTGGTTGAGATGTCAAAAACCAGTCGGAAATGGTAAAATCAAATTTTTTTAGCGTTATAATGAAGTGCGTTTTTCACGCGATGGGAAATGTAAGCTAAACAATTGTTTTTTTTAAACTGTGGCTTGTTTAACGTTTATGTGACGTGGATTGTATTCCACGTGATGTAATGTCATGATGTTAAATTTGTATTAAAAAACATTATAATCAAACAAACTTGCATTGGTGTTAATGCACGCAGTGTTCAGATGAATTTTTTTTTTTAATAAATAAATAAAAGGAGAGCGAAATTCAGGGATCAATTAGGGTCAGGTGGTAAGTGACACAGTAAAAAATTGTTTAAATGCCTACATTTCGAACGAGTTCACTTCTCTATTAACAGTTATGCTTGCATTTTGTAATATGCACAACTTTTCTTCTAAGCAAAAGATCGCAATATTGATGATTGGACTACACGAAATTTTAAGTTATGAGTGTGAAATCATAATATCACCATTAATTATAAATCTGCTCTGCTTTATTAGCATTGAGCACTTTCCATGCAATACTTTTCTCATTTTTCCTTCACTATTCATTATATATTATATATTATATATTATATATATATATATATATATATAATATATATATATATTATATATATATATAGTTTTAAATGTTGTATATTTTGGCAGCAAGTTATTTTTAAGGCATGTGCTATTGAATAACACGAAGTATTCTTTCCTTCATTTTTGGATTTGTATTTTTTCCAGTCGTCTGGCGATCTTTTTGGTGTTTTGGATCCAATTGATATAGAATATTCCCATACTGTTATCCGAGAGCTGTTATCCATGATGGAGGAAAGAGTACTCCGTGTTATTCAATAATACATGTCTGAATATATATATATATATATATATTATTATATATATATATATATTATATATAATATAAGCGAGAGAGAAGAGAGAGAGAGAGAGAGAGAGAGTAAACTACAGACACGTGTTTCGAGGTATCACCTCTCATCAGTGGCAGTTATACCATTTTTAGCAGCTTACCTCTGGGTAGGTCGAGACCGACGAAACTTACGCTCGCCAAACTCTTACCCATAACAGACACAGTCAGCTGCCAATTATGCAGGCTATTTATCGCTACATTTCTAGCGGGAATGAACTTCACCTAGGGTCTCAAACTTTGTAAACAAGAGTGAGATTTAGCTGAACGCCGAATCGGGAATTTGCAATTAAATCCGCTCCTAAATAAGTGGCTCAAGGCGAAGTGGGAGGGGCGTAAATAGAGTAAACCTACAGCACGTGTTTCAAGGTACACCTCTCATCAGTTTGCAGTTTATAATTTAAACATACGCTATTTCCTTTTTTGGGCGCCGGTGGTTGTCTTCAGTGATGTTTTTAATGCAAAGTTCATTGATTTTCGGGTCTTACAACATCTACATCCTTGCATGCAGACCCCACAAGGCGATCTAACTCTGGTGCAACCACCATTTTCTTAACCGCTACACGAACCATGATGGGGAACTCTTTTTTTAATATACTGGACGGTTGTTGACCTCATCCCAATGCAAATACAAAGCCCGCGCTTCTGATTGTTGTTAGTACCAGCCATCCAGACCGCGGAACTCCATAATTTAAATGGGATACGTAGCCAAAAAACACTTTTTTTCTTTGTACGGATTACTAAGCCTTGTAACGAGGTAAGTCAAACATTTTCTTTAGTCATGCTATAAAGAGGAATTACTTTAATGATTTTTCTGTATCTATTACCATTTTTGTTCACCTTTTTTTTTTATTTATGAAGCCCACCCTTTTTTTTAATTAATTTTTTTTTTTTATTTTTTTTATTTTACATAATTACAATTGTGTACGTATTGCATCAAACGGCCGTGACTTTTATTTTTTTTGTTTTAATTTTACTTATAATTTTTTCTATTTACATGTGATATTTGCTTGTAATTTGCTTTGTCCCCCACCCACGTTACGACGTGTTAAAGATTAAATAACTAATTTTAAAATATATAAAATTACATTCTATTTAAAAACAATCTATATAATACATTTACGTTTACTAAAATTTAGATTAACATGTTTCAAACTATTGATTAAATATAAATACATTCCGTTTATCCCCACAACGCACCTAACGACTGTCGAAGATTATTTACTAATCACAAAAAAATTTTAAAAATAAAAGTAAAATTTAAAAAGGAAGACTTAATCAGACTACATCCTATTATTTGTCAATAAATGTGCTAATAGAATCCGGTCCTGTAAAAAAAAATAAAAAAATAAAAATACTAACCGAGGTTTTAACAGAAATATAACTAAAACTACATATTCCAACTACCACTGAAGAGTAAAGAATATTCTATTTAAAACTAATTTAATTTATATATATAATCAACTATATATATATATATATATATATATATATATATATATATATATATATATTTATATAATACCTCAACT
Source organism: Doryteuthis pealeii (assembly GCA_023376005.1). NCBI lineage: Eukaryota > Metazoa > Mollusca > Cephalopoda > Myopsida > Loliginidae > Doryteuthis > Doryteuthis pealeii. The sequence goes on along the minus strand of CM042166.1, from coordinate 25,341,593 downwards.
ATATAATATATATATATTATATCAACTGAGAAACATACGATCCCAACTACAATATATAATATATATAATATATAATATATAATATATATATATATATACACTGTTAATAAATTACTACGGCTTCAAGCAAAGGAATAAAAGATAGCGTCAAGATGGCGCCCAATCAATGTTCATGATAATTTGGAAACCTCACTTAACTATTTTTTAAACAATAATACATGATTGCCAGTAATTCGTTCTAAACGGAATCTCCAATACAGGGAAATCAAAAAAAGGGAGATAACCTTTCGTTAATCATGGATAATTCAATAATGAAAGGACTAAATAAAATCCCAAAATGACATCTATAATTCCCGCCACTGGAAATGTGTAGTTAGTATAAGTGAGAATGATTTGTCGCCTGTGATTTACCTGATTTATATCCGTAAANTCAAATATTGCCCTGGACCACTCAACATTCAGACCCAAACAGACGGATTCGAGTTTTCTCCAAGAGCCACAGAAAACGAGATAAGTATACCACGAATTATTTATTATAAGGACCAAGTCATACTCCCAATACGATACAATCAAGCCCGTCCTCTAGAGCAGTCGCCTCAACCTGCCGGTAAAAGGGCAACAACAAGGTTTTTAAAAAATGGATTACCCGACAAATGAAATGGATAAACACGAAAATATCTTTAGCAGAACATAAAAGCCAAGGGTTAACATGTCGTAAATCAAACTAACCAACTTCAACCCATCAAAAGTCATACAATGTCTTTCTGACGCGGTTGACTTGCTGTTAAAAACTCATGTTTTGGCTTTTGCGCTTTCGTTTTACGGCTATCAACCTCCTAAGTGGTCATTTAATGCCGCATAAATTTGAAATATAGAATCAATTCTTAAATGGATAATTACAATTTTATAAATACATTTTTTCTATTTAACGCATAGTGGACCCTAACAGGTAACTTATCACACTCCGGGGTAGAGTGGACAGGGAGCAATGGTGATTGAAGGGTGGTCCGTTCCCAACCTCATCAAAACCTGAGCGATCACCTCACGGCATCAGATAGAGGCTTTAACGTCATTCCCCAGGACATGTAGACGCTCAGTCCACCGCCTTATCTAGCAACCCAAGATGATACACAAAGGGCGAGTTGTACCAAATCGAGTACAATGAATCACTTGTAATTATTTTCCACTTATTTCAAACATTAATTCGACAAAAAAAAAAAAGAAAAGGAAATTACGAAAGAACCCTAAAACTTAAACCCTAAATTCTAGCTCTAAGCTAAGCGTGAGCACTTTCATAGGTCCATCTGTACTGTATTGTCCTCGCCCGAAGGGTGGAACTTTCCGCTGAGGGCACAAAGAGAAAGAGTAAAAATGCGGTAGGCGTGGTCTTCAATACAAAAGCGGAGAGGGGGTAAACAGTCAGAGGTCAGCAGGACAGGCCCAGAGACCCAGGGAGAACGGCGGGAAACAGAGCAAAGGAGTCTCGGCGAACCGGCACGGCTTGCGGTTACAAACGCGTGTGCCAAGCGGGCCAGTGAGGCGCCCCTTATCCACCTTTTCACCATTCCCAGGCGAGTAGTAGCTTTACCCATTTTCCACCGCTCGCCAACACCACATGTACAAGGCTTGAGAGAAAGAAATAAGCTAAAATCCTTTAACTACTATCACCATGTGTGTGATATCTTAATTAAGGTAGCGTCCACTAAAACATACAATCGCTTTAAGGCTACAGTTGAAAACCCGCAGACATACCCAGAACGTATTTAATAACGACTCTGACAGGTAATCAAGCGGGAGATCGGCTGCCAGTCACCGTCGACACTCGCTCCCTAAGTGGTCTCTCGCACGGCGCAGTGGAGTATGTGAAGGAATGCCAGTAACATAAATACACGAATTTGTGTCCCCGAGGCCGCCGAAAAACAACAGGGACGGAAGGCGGCTACGGCACCTCATTATTCCCCATCGTAAATTCGCAGCCCGTCCACTGTTACGGCCGGTTTGCCCTCTTCCACGCTTGCTTTCAAAAGCGGCACAGTCGAATTGGGAAAACCTGCCTGAAAGAAGGGGAAATATTTTAAAATGGGTTGTTATACTCTAATTATTAAAAATGGCTCAAGGGCAAAGAGTCCTCCCACCATCCCAACAATTTGGTCCAACACAAAATAAAGTATTGAACAAGGATCCACTTAACAATTAGACCCCAAGCAAGCTCAGAATTTCGGAAGCTTCTCCCAAAGTTGCCTTGATATCGATATAAGAGTTATACCCCACGAATTTATTTTTATGTACCGACAACATTACCAATTAGGCCGCCCTCTATTAAGCAGTTGCCCTCTAACCACTGTTCGCAAATGGCACCAAGCAGAGTTTTTAATAAATCCAACCAACCAATCAACCACTAAGGAACGTATTACCGGGGTTGACTTGCTTTAAAACACTCAGCTCAATGAATCAATGAATATTTCCACTATTTTCACTATCGGGACGAAAAAGTTGGAAATAAAAAATACGGAGACAACCCTAAAACCTAACCCTAAACCTTCTAGCCCCTAAGCCCTAAGATCTGAGCACTTTGCCCATAATCTTTCTCATTATTCCCACATTGTATTTTCCAACACGGGCCCTTGCCGCCGTTTCCCTTCCACCGCTTGTCGCAAAGGGGAGCACTTTGCGAATTGGAAAGCCTGCTGAAAAGGCACAAATATTACAATAATGGCTGTTATATCTATAGATTAAAATGGGCTCAAGGCAAGATTGCTCTTCCATAACCAAAAATGGGTTTTCAAAACAACAAATATCCAAGGATTGCCAAGCCCACTCAACATGAGACCACAACAGGCCAGATTCCAGCCTCTCCAAGTAGCAAAAGAAAAATGAGGTTAATACCACGAATTTCTTTATCCACAAACTCGCCATCTTACTCCATTACGGATACCTCAATCAGCTTTGCCCCCATTAGCAGTTGCCCTCTTTTGACACGGCTGCCCGTTTCAACAGGCCCTATCCAAGTAAGTAGGGAAACCAGACTTGAAGCATTCATAACCAAATCCACGCAAAGAGCTATTGTTGAATTTAAACATCAAGCAATTTCTTTAGGCAGGCTTACCGCACAAAAGCGTTTTCCTTCATTGGACAGCAGGTCTTCACGTAGGGCCAACTACTTCCCCCAGCGCTCCACTTCACTTCAAGTTATTTTATGGGCATCATTCCCAAACACCGCACACTCACGTCGACACCTCGCCGGCCCGTTTGCAACGGCACTCAATTCTCGTGGCATTCGGATGGAACCGCGTGTTAGGCCCCAGAACACATGCGGGCACCTGAATTTGCAACCTCGCGTCCCATCAGCGCCCTAAAGTCGCCATTGTCGCTTGCATTCGGGTTTCGACTCCGGGCAGAAACAAGGACAAATTTGGCTATTGTTCTAAAATGTGGTTATGGGTATACTTGTTCTCCGTCTACCACCAACCCACTCAAACATTCAGGAACCCAGCAGGGCCAGATTTCGAGCTTCTCCAAGTAAGCACAGAAGAGACTAAAAATGAGATAAGTATACCACGAATTGTTTTAACGACGCATTATTCCATTTTTTGTGATAAGATCAGCCGGCCCGCTATAAAGCAGGTGTCCTCACGCTGCCGTAAAGGATACAGCAAAGGTTGTGCAACACAGCTGCAGGGATTCCAAAAAATTACCAACCCCAAAAAGGCTCGAAATCGGACAACCAGGAATCATTAATGAGCAAACCTATTAGGAATATTTTCTTCCACATGCGAACAAATCTTTCTCAGAGGGGGGAGGCTCACTCTTTTGCATACAATACTTCACCTAAGTCGTTAGGGCAAATAAACCGGGAGCGATAAGCGACTATCGAAACTCCTACATCTTCCGCCATTAATGTAATCGACAAACCGTTCTCCAAGCAAGATGTATCCACAATTTATTATAAACCCACATAATACAAAACCAGCTTCTAGCCTGAAAAGCTGCAAGCAAAAAAAAACAAAAAACATCCAAAAAACGTCGCACCCTTTTTTTTTTTACCCGATTATAATCAGTCGCCTCCGCGCTGGCAATTTATCCATAATTTCTTGTTTGTGTCTTCACCTGTATTAGGAAAACAACTTGAAAACACGCACCTGACAAGGATTTCAAAATTGGATTCCTTTTATATATATATAATATATATATATATATATATATATATATACTATGTTTTGCCATTTCTTTTTAACTCTATCGGAGCTGGAAGGTGTAAGATTGGATTTACTTTATATATACATTTTACAATATAATATATAATATATTATATATACACAGGACAAAAACACACACACTCACACACAACACCACACCACATACACATTACATATATATATATATATATTATATATATATATTATATATATATATATATTATATAATATAATAACGTTCTGTTTTGTTTTAACTCTATCGGGGCTGTTGACGATTAAATGTTGGATTTCTTATTATATATATATTATATTATATATATATATATATCATAACATGGTTGCTTTTTTTAACTCTATCGGAGCTGTAAGGATTTAAAAATTGGTAGGATTTCCTAATATATACTATATATAATATATAATAATATAAGATATATATTATTTATACATATATTATACACACCACACACACACAACAACACCACACACCACACATATCATATATATATATAATATATATATATATATTATAATGGGACGTTCGTTTTTGTTTTAACTCTAGCAGGCTGTGAACGGACTTCAAAGGTTGATTTTCCTTATATATATATATAATAAATAATATATAATATAATATATATATATTTATATATATATAGGACTTGTTTTCTTTTAACCTCTATGGAGCTGTGTGTGAAACAGTCGGAAAGCACTAAAGCAAGAAGACTACACTGAATAAATGACAACACAATCTGACATACATCCGCCCGATCTTAAGTTTCACTTACTCTCTTCATGAGTTTTTTTTTTTTTTTTTGGGGGGGGGCTCATTTTTCATCAGAATGAAAATCCGCTCGCATTGAATCCTTCAAAACCAAATGATATCAATAGGAAACTATTTATAAATGGGATATAGGACTTCGTCTTTATTATAATATATATTATATATTACAAGTTACAAAAAAAACCAATTGTGAAAATTAAACCTGTTGATTTAATGCAATCCCTTAACATAGGAAATAACTGTGACGGAGAACGAAAAAGTAAAAAGAGAAGTCATTGTCTTGCCTGCTGGGATCGAACCCGCGTCCTCCCACATAAAAAAAAACAAATGCGGATTTTCGGCACTGGACGGACGCGAGTTTTCGACTTGATGTGCTCGAATGTTTGGCTAATATGCCATAAAATAACAAGTGAGTCGAGCGCTGGGCAGTCAGCAGTCAGCAGAAGCAGAAGCAGTCGACGAAACGAAACGCTTTTCTGTAAGGAAATGTGATTTTGAAACTGCTAAAATTATTTCGACTACGACGACGGATTTTTCCAAGCTGCAAAGACGAAAGAATGTGTTGACCAAACAGAGGGTTCTGCGACTTGTGAGAACTTGAGTTTTTTGTTCCCCCTCGGCGGAAGGTTGTCGATTTGAAGGTCTATTTCGCCCATATATCCCCCCTTCTATATTAATGAGTTAACACGCGTATTCGCAGATCAATAGAACAGCAATAAACCAAGCAGAAACTCAATATTTCTTAAAATACGTGCTCCTACATTTGGGACGGCTGGTGGTTGTCGTCAGTGATGTAATCTGCAAGATTCATTGGGAGGTTTTCGGGTCTTCCAACATCAGACCTCCCTCGCCTTTTTTGACCCTATCAGAGTTGATCAAAGCTCTGATACAGCCACCAACAATAGACGCTAAAAGACGTTTGACTTTTTATATATATATATTTTGACGGTTGTTAAGAACTCTAATACCGCTCATATGATTGGTTGTTGCTAAACACCCAATCAAATGCGCGGTACCTTGCATTCAAAGGGGATACGTAGACAGTAATCTTTTCTTCGTATGGATTTACGAGGCTTTAGAATGATTAGGTAAGTCAACCCTTTATTCTAATATGTTTAATTATCTGTTATATCCATTGATAGTTTTGAAACAGTTAATGTACAGTGTTAGCGAAATTATTATGGTCGACGGAGAATTTGGGGATTGAAAATAAATAGGTAATCGATTCCTGGAGAAAGTGAAAGAAAAAGAAATATGAACCAAAAAGAGGTTAAAGTTTGGAAGGGTTAAACACTCGGTGAGTACCAGCCATTGACCGACTAATGACCCCGGAACTAAATTTAAAAATAAAAAACAGAATCTCCAGGTGTTTGAGCGGATGGGGATGTGACCTTCACCCGACCCCGGGACCACAAACGCGGAAATAAAGGAAAATTGGGTCTCTCTTTTGCCGGACCCGAGAAGGGTCGGACAGTTTGTTGGGGGCTAGTCGTGACATATCTACGGTAGGATACGAAGCGCGCATGAACGAGATTTACGATAGAACAGCTTGACCCCCTCTCTCTCTCTTTATCCCTCTATCTCTCTCTCTCTCTCGTCTCTCTCTCTCTCTCTCTCTCTCTCTCTCTCTGAAAAAGAACCCACGAGCATAGAAATAATTAAACAACCCCTTTTTGACTATACGACTATCGTATGTTGTCACTCTGAAATAATGACGGCTATTACTATTAACTACTTACTACTACTACAACCCGACTGGTCCTTACGCAACACTATGCTATTACGTACACCTACAATTTCTTGGTGATAAAACTAAAACAAACCAAACCAAACTATCTAGGGCTATGAGTTGTTTTACGGCATATCAACCTCATTGGGTGATTTAATGCCGATAAATTTTGAAATAAATCAAATTCTTAATGGATAATACAATTTTTTTTTATTAACACATTTTTCTATTTAACCCATAGATGGGACCCTAAAACAGGTACTACCACTCCGGGTCAGAGTTGACCAGGGAGCAATGGTGATGAAGGGGTGCTCCACATTTCCCCAAACCTCCAAAACTGGAACCCTCACCATCAGATAGAGTTTAACGTCATTCCCAGACATGTAGACCCGGGACCGACCGCCTTCTAGCACCCCATATGATAAAAAGGGGTTGGGGGGTTGGCTTGCCATAAGGGCAATAGGGTTTGGAAAATCATATAGGTCCTAGGGCTTTGACGTGACCAGCCGATAGATCGGAGGGGGCCTCTCCGACCCGCCCGTCTAGCCCAAGATAGGACCAAAGTGGAGTATTGCATGTCATGAACTGCTCATCCAGCCTGGGCTCTATTCCTTTAAGCATCACGGGTCCACCCACGGCCAACAGGTGACCCCATTGGGGGAGTCTTACCCCTCTGCAGAGGTGCAGTCGGGGCATCTAACGCCCACCGACAGGCCAGCCCTAGATAGTATCGGATAATAGTTCGAGTATATAATAACTTCTGACGCGTTTATATTTTAACCCTATACTGAGCTGTGAAACAATTCATAAAACACTCAAGGCAAGAAAGACTCCAACTAAATAAGTATCCACACAATCCGTGATCTTAAGTTTCACTCAATCTCTTTTATGATACTTTTTTTTATTTTTCTCTTTCGTCAGATGATACTGTTCAAATCAGTCGCATTGAATCAATGGCTTTTGATATAATCCCAGCATAATGCAACTGGCGCAGACCATCCCAACGTGGTGTGATCGGTGAATTCACTCAAGAGACTTAACAACAAAAGCCCGCTCCTCATCATAGAGGATTTTGAATTTATCCGAACTGGCACCACAGTTCATCCAGTGCAACACATAATCACATTTGTAACTGTCTTCAGCAATCAACCGGTTATTAACCTTTTTACGTTGTGAATTCCCGCCGATTAACCTCGGCAATTTGCTATTGAAAATACACAGCATTCATTAAAAACAATTCATACATTTCAGACGGGATTGTTCTTGTCATGTCCGCAACCACACGAGGTGTAATGGCTAATAGGCTTAGTCTATGGTAGTTGCTTGGCTGTTGTTGGTTGGTTGGTTGGTGGGTTGGTAGGTTGGTTGTTTGGTTGGTTGGTTGGTTGGTTGACTCGCTGGCTGGCTGGCTGGCTGGCTGGGCTGGCTGGCTGGCTGTTTGGTGGGTTAGTTGGTTGGTTGGTTGGTGGACTGACTGGGCTGGCTGGCTGGCTGGTGGGTTAGTTGGTGGGTTGGTTGGTTGGGGACTGGCTGGTGGTTGGTAGTTAGTTGCTTGGTGGGTTGGTTGACTGGCTTGGCTGGCTGGCTGGTTGTTTTGGTTTGTATGGCATTGTCGACTCATCTTAAGTTATTGCATACCTAGATGTTAAGGAATCGCGCTCACTCTCCATTTATATCTATATTTGTGTGTATATTTTCCTTAAAGTTTATTTTTTCTTTTTGTAAACTTATTTGAACATGCTATCATATTCTTTTTTATCATTATCTCTTTTAATGATTGAGTACATGTTTTCAATTGAATTAATATCATTTGAAGCTGGAGGCCTTTTTAATAATTTGGTGTCTTTAAAATCTTTTAAAGCAATTTCGGTAACAGTGAGGTTTACCGAATGTAAATAAGTATTGTTTTGCATGTCGACCCTTTAGCTTTTAACCGTGACCTGTGTCACCCAGAAACAGCCTGAGCCTATAAGGTAGGTTGGTTGGCTGGCTGGTTGGTTGGTTTTTATAGCATGTCGACTCATCTAAAGTTATTGTATGCCTAGATGTTTAGGAATCGCGTTCACTCTCCATTAATATTTACTTCTTTGATAACCAGAAAAAAGTCCCAATGTTTCTCATAACTTTTATTGGGATTATTGAAAACTTAAAAAACCCTGGCCATTTTTGTTGTTAGTTAGTTGGTAGATTGATTGGTTGGTTTTTATGGCATGTCGACTCGTATAAAGTTATGTCTAGATGTTAAGGAATCGCTTTCACTGTCCATTTATATTAACGTTTTTATGTATATTTTCTTTAAAGTTTATTTTTCTTATTGTAAACTTATATGATATCTACAAAAAAGTCCCAAATTTTATCAAATTTTTTTATTGATATTTGTGAAGAGTTAAAGAAACCCCTGTCATATTTGTTGGTTGGCTGGCTGGCGGGCTGGTTGGTTGGTTGATTGGTTGGTTCCATTTTACAACATGTCAACTCTTTTTTTTATTTTATGCCGAATGTCTTTTTATTTACTTCCTTCATGTTGGGTATTCAATTTTTTAAAACTAATTTTAAAACTTATTTCTGATCTATTCAACACGTAGATGGGATACTACTAATCCTAACTCTAACCCTAGCCCTAACATTAAACATAAAACTAACCTTAACCCTAACATTAACACTAACCCTTATCCTAACCTAACCCTAGCACCCCAAATTTTTCAGGTAATTACGTGAAATCTAATGCTTTTTATGCATAATCAAATATTATTATTCCTTGCGTGGTATTCCACATTAGTACTGTAATATCAAAGCGAGATTCAAAAGCCAAAAGAAGAGCA
>CM042166.1:25322068-25327068 GCA_023376005.1 Doryteuthis pealeii | reverse complement strand
CACAAAAACTCGGTCCACAGAATCGTCAGTAAGAGTATATAATATTAATATAATATATATATATATTGTTTGGGATTTTAATTTTATTTCTTAAAAAAGGACAGAATGTCCTCCCATGTGCATTTTCAAATAGATCTTTCATATTGGGTTGCATTAAAATAATGGTTTCTGATATGAGCAAAAACCTGCATTCTATGAATAAAGTGTTTAACAGTCAAAAGGTGTTTTACATGTTTCCACCTGTGCTTGTTGGTTCATATTTGAAGTAATATAGGAGTGTGTTAGTCTTGTATGGCCAATGCGTAATCGGGACACATGACTTGTTTCCTTTTTAAGACTTTCTTAAATCTGGTCTCCAGTCTCCCAAATTGGGTTTGATTAGGAAGAGTTTATTGTGGATGTTGTTATTCCAGTGTTGTTTGCCATTTGTGTGTGAAGGAATCTATTAATTTTAGGGTTTCAAGTCAGTATATGAAATCTTGAATTTATCAAAATCTTGATCATTCCAAAATATAAAAATTATCTCAAATATACAGACATGACAACCAGGCTTGGTTAGTATTTGAAGAAAGTAAAATACATGAAGTGGCCAATTGTCGGTATCAGCCGGAGAGTGAGAGGGGTTATCCGTTTTTTACGAGCGTGAATATAAGTATTTTGATTTTGCTCAAGTTCGCCCTGGCGCTGAGTTGAATAGAGAACAAAACCGTTTTTGTACTTTCTTTGATGATACATTTTTTGTGAGGTTTTTAAATTAAGACCGTCCGCTCGCGTTGCTACCGTAAATATTATTAATACACTTGGGAAAGGTAGGAATTCAAGTATTCTCACTCCAGTTTTGGCTAAATAGTCGGGCAGACTGAGGTATTGAAACTTGGCATGGTAACAAGTCTAGAAAAAAAAAGACTCTGAATTAAAACATGTTAACTTTCACTTAAATATTGAGATTGTGATACATCCTGCTCACGTAAATGGGTTTGTAAATATGTATAAGGAGAGTCTTAGGATTAAATAACCCATGACTATTGATATGCCATTAAATAAATAAACCAAACCAAATAATTTCATATTGTCGAGACTTCGGGGAACTGGGGATGTGAGAAAGAATTGAAACCGGCCAGTCCAGAGCACAGATAAATTCGGCGAGTACACTGGAGCCCCGGGGAGATTTACTGCCACTCAGACTCCAATGAAAGACCAAAAGATAACGTTGGTGTGAATTCTTAGACGTGATATGATGAAATTGCCCTTTGTAGAACTGCTTATCTCTTTAAGGGAGTACTATAAATGTAAGTGGTAACACCAAAAAGACGTAGAACAGTCCCTTCTAAAATGTTATTTAGAATGCAAATAATTACTTACTTTCATCACCATAGTTTTTGCACAAAGACCAGGAGAATTGTTCTCATCTTCATTGTTATCTGTACCACGTTTCCGCCAATGTGCCCTCCGGCCTTCTTTGGGTATATCTTGTAGGACTCAGGAACTTTCTCAGACAGGTGTTAAGTATAACAACACTGGTTTACAAAGAAATTGAGGCAAGCACAAACATAGCTGTTTTAACCTAATTTGGGTGTGCTGAATTCTGATTTGAAATCCGTTTTTACTCATCACCTCTAGTTTTTTAGATATGCACACTGTACATTTTGTACATATTCTGTACATAAAGGCGTATATGCATTCAGGGTTAATTTTTAATATTGTGTGACTTATGTCCTCTTTTTTAGTTATTCTGCAATAAATGTAAGTGATAGCATTACATTATATATATATAGCTATATATCAAGACGGAGTTTGGCAGTTAAGCGTAGCCAACACGTCTCAATCAACAGCCAGTAGTACACTGGTAGTCAGCGCAGGAGGTTGTCGTCCCTTTCAGCGCAGGCGGAAGGTGTTCCTCGACAATTGTGTTACACAATCTTTTGGGTATATATTTGTATTACAATTTCCAACGACACACATTTTATTGCATTACATATAATTTAATTTTACTTTGTTTTGTTTTTTCATATTCTCCAATGGCTTCAAGCTCGTCAAAACATCGAGGATGCCTCAACAAGGCCAATTCTTTCTGAATGGTGTACATTGTGTCATCCAAGTATATTTATTCCGTCAATGTTCTTTATCTATCCTGTTTTATCTGTAATAAGCTATGCAACTGTTGAAATAAGCACGTATATAGTCTGTATATACTAGAATTAAACTATGTAAAAGACATAAAACTAGAGGTGATAGAGCAAAACTGTTTATAGATTTGAATTCAGCACACCCAAATTAGTAAAAAAAAACCTATTCACATTCTTGCCTCAGACAAAAAATATTTTTTTGTAAGCCAGTGTAATTAACACAGCTTAACACCTGTATGGTTAGCGGAATAAGAGCAGGATAGCCTCGTGGACTAAATAAAGGGTTAGGTTCAAAGTTCTGTGATGGCTCCCGGTTATGACTAGAAGGTTGCTGATTACGATTCCCGAGTTCGAACAGAATGTTCCCGAGCCCGAGAAAGTTCCCGAGTTCGACAGGAAATACTTGAAGAAGGTCGGAGGGCACATCGACTGAAACGTTGTACAGATAACAATAATGATGAGGACTATAGTCTGAATAATCCAAATAATACCCAGACCTAGTGTTGATTAACAAGAACTTGTCATCTCGGTCGATATTTTCCTTCTAGGCGGATCACTTGAGGGAAAATGAAAAAAAAAAAAAAAAAAAAAACGAAAAAAGAAAGAAAAAAGAAAAAACGAAAAGAGAAACTAAAAAAAAAAATCGAAGAGAATAAAAAAAATGTAGAACGTGAGGGTGAACATGATTGTTACCTTTCAATGGGGAGAGATTTATTTGCGTCTGAGGGGGAGCGCTACACCTACCATCAGCTGCCCATTTTACTGCACACATCCAAGCTGTGCTAAACCGACCTTAATGAGACATTTTATTTTTTGAATATGGTAGTAAGTGAGTTTGGCTTACTAATTATGGTTGCATAATAAAAATGAATCAGAAAAAAAAACTGACTAATTGTGCTCCGTTGATTTGTCGTTAGAAATCTGAGCTGGAAAGACAGTGAAGAGAAAAGGGTGCTATCAGATATAATGACATACTTGCGTAACGCCTATTCAAATGAGCCCTAGGCACCTCATTGATTGAAAGATGTCATTGCCACTTTTTTTTGCCGAGAGGCCGATTCAGCTCAGTCGGCAGAGCATTCGACTCGGAACCACAAGTTTCCAGATTTGATTCTGACCTTCGCCCACTCAACGCATGAGTAGCACATCTTGGATCTGTGCATAAAAGTGTGCAGTTAATGTTTGGGGTGACGCTCCACACCGGAGGCAAAAACGATCACCCTGGCCAAGCGCTAGTGTAAATGGAATAGACTTCCTCACTGTCAGGCTAAGACTGACAATAGGCCACTCCAGTTACTGTACTTTAAATATGTGCGGATTTCTTTCCTTAAGGAGGTGTTTATGGCGTAATGCTTATCGTCGTGTGAACCAAGTTAAAATTAAAATCTTTACTTTAAATGATGTGTCGAGATCGCTGAAGGGGTGCCTAAAAATCATATGGTCCAAAAATTCAATAGTACATTGATCGATTGATTTTGATGGCATGTCAAACCGTTTAGGGTAATTTTATGCTTAGGGGTTAGGGAATCGCGTTATTTGTACCTTCATATTTACAGTTTGTTTCTCCAGCGTTTTTATTTTTATTTTGTTTGCAATTCAATCGAATATTTCTTAAACATATCTATTTGTCCCGTAGATGAAACTCTAGCAGCGACTCCCACCCCAGATCAGCGTGAACCTGGGAGTAATATCAATGAAAGGGTACTGTTACGTAGCCGTTCGTCACGGTACCAAATAGATACATCTTGGTCTATTCTTCCGGCCGTCTTCTGATCGTCTAGTCTTCTATCTTGGTCTTCTAATGGTCTCGTCTGGTCTTTCTTATCTGGGTCCCGTTCTGGTTCTGCTGGGGATCATTTCTTATCAGAAGCCTTGTGTCATTGTTAGCTTTTAGTAATAACAAAAGACTTCGATTTGCTTTTTGATGTTATTTTATTCTGGAAACCCAGGACCAGACACAATACGCGCGAGAGTCCACATCTTGCTAGCTTCAGTCCTAACTCTCAACTGACTAACTGCAACTAACTACTGCAACTGGCTTACTGAGTTGCCCACCTTAAACCGGAAAGGGCTTTCTATCGGGGTTCCGTTCTCACGATTTCTATCCCCAGAAAGCAAGGTGAGAGTGAGGTCAAGCATTGTCACTCACTCTCAAGGCCATCAGCTGTACTGATTGCATAAGGATTTCTATACTACCTTAAAAAGTAGTAATAGGGATCCCTTAATATGTAACAGTACTCCATACTTCTTAGATCAACTGGAATGGAGCTTCATCAGATGCAGTTTAGTGTAATACTGAGGACATCACTTTTCTTAGGATGTATTACCCCCTTTCTAAGGGATAAGGCCAGAGTATGCTAAGACCTAACGAAATAGAGTACAAATGTGTAGTATTTCCTAAATATACTATTGTGTTAGACTAGCATTTAATTCCAAGGCCTAATAGCAACAAATCTTATTATAAATGGAGATTGTGTATTTGTCTGTCTGAAGCCGAAAACTAAATCACTACTCAAGTCACAATTCCCTTAGTTATTGACGTCACATTCACCATGAATTTATTTTTTATTTAAACCACAGTTATTGAAAATTGTTTATACCTTAATTAATACTTTTGACTTTACTACATTCTAATACATGCAATTGTATTTATATATGCACAAATAGCGGGTTACAGTGTGAACAGGAAAGCCTAATTTGCATTATGAAATATTAAAAGTTTAATTTTTATTAAAATATGCGCTTGGTATTTATTGATTTCTAATTGTTTGTTTTTTTCTTAATGAATATGAGCAAAAACTCGGGGAATAATCTTAAAAGAAATCCTTTAAATATAAAAGAAATAACAGTAATTTTATTCTTTACTTCCTAATT
>CM042166.1:25312068-25317068 GCA_023376005.1 Doryteuthis pealeii | reverse complement strand
TCCCATATTTACCTTTTGTGCGGCGTCTTCGATTTCATTAGGATTGGTTAATTCGCTTGAAGTTGTTAAAGAACGGCAATCCGCCATAAAAATGTTCCGCTCAATTTGAAGACCGATATCTATTAACGGTGTCTTAAGTCATTCACCTGGATGCTAGAGATATAAGACAGGCTATTTACAATCTTTGAAGTTAGCTAAGCTGAATGTACAAGCGAAATAGATAAAATACATAAAACGCACACAGCTACACCACGCAGCACACACACACACACAATCACACACACACATACACACACTCACACACACACACACACACACACACAACGACACACACACATGAATATGTTCTTGTAAATAAATATGAAATTTAACATTATGAAAACATATGATGTTGTTATGTTTTTTTCATATGTTAAATTTCATACTGTCGGAATTGAATTTCGCATCTATTTTTCATAAATAAATATGTACATAAATTATATATTTTTATTATAAAGTTCCACCAACTCTGTTTTCTGTGGATCTAAAGAAAAAAGGAAAGTGTGGACACAGAATTTTTTGACGAAGCGGCAATTCGGAAAAACCGCACGAAGTAGCCAATCATGTAAGCGTGCTAGGCTTGACGAGTGGCCAGCCGATTTGAATGGAGGGGGGGCTCTCTGACGCCCATGTCTAGCATAAGTAGCTGTTCAAAAGTGGAGTGTTGCAATGCCATGGACTGCTGCAACCACCCAGCAGTGATCCGTCATTTAGCAAGACGGGTCGCCCCATATCAGGGTTCTATCATACTTGCGAATGTTTTGTTGCTCTCGCATAGGATACATAGAAACTTCTGATGTTTGGCAACTGACTAAGACGCCCAGCAAAATTATTAACCATCTCACAACAGCACCATTGGGAAACTACTTTTTTGGGATTCCATGTGTCTAACACATACACATGCACAGACCATGAATCACAAAGCCACACAAATCCAGCAAACACACGCACGCACACGCACATGGCATGACTCATCAATAAACACGCACATATATGTATAAGCAGACTACCACTCCGCCCTCCCACACAGCATAGTGTATGTGTGTGTGGTGTGTGTGTGTGGTGGTGTGTGTGTGTTTATAAAACAATAATTTCCAAGTAATGAAGTATTAACGATTACAATATGTATTTGTAATCTATATATTGTTTTCATTTTCTATTATTCTGTAAAGGAAGGTCCAAAAGTTATACATACTTTGATATAGCACAATACTCGAGAAGGTTAACAGACAGAAACATTTAAATTATAATATAGCACATGATATGAAGGGATACAAGTACGTAGTAAAAGGGTACATGAAGCAAGGAGTACACAGTAAAGATGAGACACATTCATGAATGGTACAAGATTAACATATAAAAATACAGACCATGAGACTAGAGATAGTGCGCATGTGTAAAGAACTTACAGTAATGTAAAGGGGGGCGGAGCCCCCAACGAGAGGGGTTAGATAAAATCTTCCCATGATGGCTCGTAGTTACGAAACAGGAAAAGAGCCGAAAGGAGGTTTGAACGCTCGGCGCTTATACTATAGCACCCTAGCGGGCACCAGCAAAACGTAAACTCGGGCAGACAACGTCACAGCCAGGCAAAATTACAAAACTATATCGCTACAATTCTATTCAGAAAATGATGAAGGTATTTCTTTTTTTAAATGGAATGATAAATAAAGACATTTCTTTAAAAGATTAATCTTCCAATGTATTATAAAGCCTGCGGTAAAAGCACCTCTTCAGACATCACAAAATTCCAAGGTTTCGATACCGCATGAGTAGCGCAGCTTGACAATATACATTTGATGCGGTAAAGTAGGTAGCTGAATGTTAGGCTGTGGTAGCGAAACGAATCTCACCGGTCTGCGCTAGCGAGAAGGAATGGGCAATATATACCCCCGCTGTCTGGCTGACACGACTATATGCGCCACTCCTCAACTTTACTTACCTTTTTCTCCTGAATTTTTTGGAGAGGACTTTGATAATTTGTATTATTTGTGTTATTCAGACTAATCGTCCACATTTCTTATAGTCTGTACAACGTTCAGCCGGATGTACCCTCTGGGCTATCTTCAGGGATTTCTTGTCGATTCGGGAAACTTTCGTCGGACTCGGTAACCTTTTCTATTTGATCTCGGGACCTTCTGTTGTAAACGAACTTATATATGACGCCAACCATTAATGTGGAAACAAACACTTCTTTAACAAACGCCTCGAGAACAAGCACTGTGACTGAGCGTGTTTTATATAACAATGTGTTATCTTATGGTGAACTTCGTTATAATTTCGTACAGTTTCTGGCGGTGGTATTCACCGCCGAGTTGAGGCCCATAATTGGTAGCCCTCAGCTAGACTATTGCGCATGTAATATGAGGTTCAAGATAAGTATTGCGTTTGTGAGACATTTAGGAGCATACATATATAATCGGATTTTATTTTTTCGGGCCGCGCCCAAAAAAAGAAAAATTTGTAAAAGAATGAAGAAATACATAGTAAACTTGTACGCTGGATTGGTGCCCGAGATATCTCATCGTGTAGTTTGAAACGACAAGGCAATATGCCTAAGGCCTTATATAATCAATTTTTAATATATATTAGTATATAAATTATATAATAATAGTATATAACCTATATAATATACTACTATAGTATTATATATAGCAACGCACGTGAAAAAACAAGGAAAAAAAAAACAAGGAGAAAGAGAAAACTGAATACACGAAACTTTTATTTTGTTTTTTTCTTTTTAAAAAAATAGAGCTTGTGTCGCATACTGCTCGGAGATCGGGTTAAGTATATATATATATATATATATATATATATAATAGTATAATATATATCATAATACTTATATATGTGTGTGTGTGTGTGTGTGGTGTGTGTGTGTGGTCTGTGTAGTTGTAGAAAAAGTATTTTTTACAACTATAAACGGTCTATATTTTACAAAATATAGTTGACGCTCTTTTGTTAACTACTAATGGCTACGCACAATAAAACGTCGTCGCAATTTTTTATGAATATATATATATTATATATATATAAATATATATATATTATATATATACATGTAATTGAAATGGACTGAATTCCGATGTATTTTGAAAGAGAAATAAAGAAAAAGTTTAAATCGGATAAATAGGATTATTTTTATTAATTTAAGCTTACACGTGTTTCGGTCAGGAGTTTATCCATGTTGGTGCATTTAAATTCTATCTATTCTTATTTTTAAATAACAAATGAAATAAAAATAATATATAATTTTCAAATGAATTTTTCTAGTATTAATCCATTATTTTATTATCAATTTTGTTATTTAAATAATAATAGATAGAATAATGTACATCATGGATATACTCCCGACCGAAGAACGTGGTAAAGTTAATTAATTAAAATGATCCATATTCTTATTCCATTCAATACATTCTTTCCTTTATTCCTCTTTTCAACACACACACACACACACACACACACACACACACACACACATATATAGTATATATATATATAGGTATATTATGAGAGAGAGAAGAAGAGAGACAGACAGACGCAAGACAGACAGACAGACAAGACAGAGACACACACACAGACAGACGACAGAGACAGAGAAGAGAGCACAGCAGACAGAGCAGGCAGACAGAGACAGACACAGAGACAGAGAGCCATGAGAGGGAGAAGCGCTTCAAAACGGCTATTATATATTTGATATATACATCGGCAACGAAGTTATAGATAAGCCTAGTTGCATTTCTTATTTTTGCTAATACCATTTTGTAGGCATGAATATATTATTAAAATGTAAATCAGTTGGGTTCTTTAGCCTTGGATAGAGAAACATTATACATATTTAACAAGGCGCTCCGACCGATGTAATGTGTGATGCTAAAATCAATTTCTTAAGCGGCAGATTAACAGGTCTTTAATTCAGCGTTTCTTCTCCTAGACTGGTTTACCATACCTAGGTTAAATAACATAGTCTGGCCGTACTTCTATCCATAGCTGATGAATAATAATTGTATTCATACCTTGACACATGGTATTAGTGCTTGGTGAAAATCCACATAGCATTTGTCAAAAATTTAACTTGGTTCAGATCGAAAGATAACCATTACACCATAAAACACCTCCTTAAGGAAAAGAAATAAACTCCTGGACGCGACACGTGCAAGTTAAATTAATGAAAAATAATCCTTTTTGTCCATTCAATTTTTTCTTTCCTTTATTTCTCTTATTCAAAGCAAACATATCTATCTTAATAATATCTATATATCTATATCTATATTCTATACTATATAATATATCTATATATACATATATAGTATATATATATATAATCTGTTCATATAGGTACTGTTTGAAATTATTTTTTAATTAAGATAAGAATACTCTATGAACAAGTATGATTCTCCCTGCCCACCTCTTCTCTCCCCCCCTCTCTCTCTCTGCTTCTCTCTCTATCTTTCTCTCTTCGATCTTTCTCTTATCTTTCTTTTCTCTCTATCTTACCCTCTCACTCGCTCTCTTCTTTTCAACGTCTTTTTACCGTTTCGGCCATTGGCAAGTCCTCTACACGACAACCAGAAATCCGTTGCAAAGCTGATCGTTTATGCAGGTTTTTGCTGTCAGCCCTCACTAGCGTGTTTAATGTTGTAGGTGTCCACAGGAGAATGTCGCTTATAAGTTTGTTCTTGGCTCCTCCAAACCGTGTCCAGCATGGTTAAACAATATGAACCTTTCACTCCCCTATACACTTTTATCATATTCGTTTATTTTGACTCCGTAAAAAAGCACGAGCACCAAAAATAATAAATCCATCACGTGTTCAGACAACACTTTGTTCCATTCTATGTTCTGATGAAGCTTTCTTGAATTTATAGCATATAATGCACCCTTCAGGGTGCAGTATTATGAATTTTATGTTAAGTGAAATATGTTTAATTTAAAATACTTTTGAACTATAAAAATCCAGA
>CM042166.1:25265839-25311968 GCA_023376005.1 Doryteuthis pealeii | reverse complement strand
AAGAGAGAGAGGAATAAGAGCAGGATAGCCTCGTGGACTAAATAGGTTAGGTTCAAATTTTCCCGTGATGGCTACCCGTTATTGACTAGAAGGTGCTGATTACGATTCCGAGTTCGAACAGAAGTTCGAGCCCGAGAAAGTTCCCAAGTCCGAAAGAAATACTTAAAGAAGGCCGGCGGGCACATCGGCAACGAACTTGAAACAGATAAACAATAATGATGAGGACTATAGTCCGAATAATCCAAATAATACCAGACCTAGTGTTGATTAACAGAATTTGTTCATCGTCGTCGATATTTCTTCTAACCACAGAGTGGAAAAGAAAAAACAACAAACAAAACAAAAAACAAACAAACAAAAAAAACACCCGAGAGAACAAAAAAAAAAACCTCGAAGAAATTAACAAATGTAGAAGTGAGGGTGAACATGGTTGTTCCTTTCATTAGGGAGAGAGCTATTTGCGTCTGAGGGGGGGGGGAGCGCTACACCTAGCATCAGCTGCCCATTTTCCGCACACATCCAAACTTGTGCTAAACGACCTTATGAGACATTTTAATTTTTTGAATATGGTAGTGAAGTGAGTTTGCTTACTAATATGGTACGTAATAAAACTGAATCAGAACAAAAAAAAATAACTATTGGTGCTTCGTTGATTTATCGTTAGAATCCCGAGCTGAAAGACAGTGAAGAGAAAAGGTGCTATCAGATATAATGACATAACTTGGGTAACGCCTTTTCAAATGAGCCCTAGGCACCTCATTGATTGAGATGTCATTGCCACTTTTTTTAGGACCGAGAGTCCGATTTAGCTCAGTCGGCAGAGCAATTCGACTCGAACCACAAGTTTCCAGATGTTTGATTCTGACCTTCGCCCACTCAGCGCATGAGTAGCACATCTTAGATCTGTGCATAAAAGTGTGCAGCTAATGATTGGGGTGACGCTCCACACAGGCGGCAAAAAACGATCACCCTGCCAAAGCGCTAGTGTAAATGCGAATAGGACTTCCTCATGTCCGGCTAAGACTGACATAGACGCACTCCAGTTACTTTATACTTTAACATATGTGCACACTTCTTCCTAAGGAGGTGGTTTATGGGTAATGGGTATCGTCGTGGTGAACCAAGTTAATATTAAAATCTTACTTTAAATGATGTGAGGTCGAGATCGAGAAGGGGTGCCTAAAATCATATGGTCAAAAATTCAATATACATTGATTGATTATTTTGATGGCATGTCAAAACGCGTTTTAAGGGTTATTTTATGCATAGGGGTGTAGGGACCGCGTTAAATTGTACATTCATATTTACATTTTGTTTCTTCAGTGTTTTTAATTTTATTTTGTTTGCAACATGAATCGAATATTTCTTAAACATATCTAATTTGTCGCCGTACAAGTATGAAACTCGAGCAGCGACTCCCACGCCCGGATCAACGTGAACCTGGGAGTAATATCAATTGAAAAGGGTACTGTTACTAGCCGTTCGTCACGGTAACCAATAGATACACTGGTTATTCTTCCGACCGTCTTCTGATCGTCTAGTCCTTCTATCTTGGCTTCTATGTCTCGTCTGGTCTTTCTTATCTGGGTCCCGTGTCTGGTTCTGCTGGGGATCATTTCTTATCAAGAAGCCTTGTTGTCATTGTTAGCTTTTAGTAGTAACAACAAGGCTTCGATTTGGCTTTTTGATGTTATTTTTTCTGGAACCCAGGATCCAGACAAGATCGCGGCGGAGAGCACATTTGCTAGCTTCAGTCCTAACTCTCACTGACTAACTGAACTAACTACTGCAACTGGCTTACTGAGTTGCCCACCTTAAACCGGAAAGGGCTTTCCTATGCGGGTTCCGTTCTCACGATTTCTAATCCCAGAAAGCAAGGTGAGAGTGAGGTCAAGCATGTGTCCACTAGCACTCTCAAGGTCATTCAGCTGTACTGATGCATAAGGATTCTATACGTACCTTAAAACGTAATAGGCGATCCAATTAATATGTAACAGTACTCCATACTTCTTAGACAACTTGAATGGAGCTTCATCAGATGCAGTTTTAGTGTAAACTGAGGAACAATCACTTTTTCTTAAGGAGGGGTTACCCTTTGTAAGAGATACGGCCAGAGTATGCCTAAGACCGTAACGAAAATAGAGTACAAATGTGTATTATTTCTAAATATACTATTTGTGTTAGACTAGCATTTAATTCTAAGGCCTAATAGCAACAAATCTTATTATAATGGAGATTGTGTGTTTTTCTGTCTGAAGCCGAACTAAATCACTACTCAAGTTCACAATTCCCTTAGTTATTGACGTCACATTACCATGAATTTATTTTTATTTAAACCACAGTTAGTTGAAAAATTGTTATAACCTTATTAATAATTTTTGACTTTATCTACATTCTAATAACATGCAAATTGTATTTATATATGCAACAAAATAGCGGGTTACAGTGTGAACAGGAAAGCTAATTTGCATATTGATATTAAAATTTAATTTTATTAATATGCGCTTGGTATTATTGATTTCAATTTTTGTTTTTTTCCTTAATGAATATGAGCAAAAAACCCTCGGGGATAATCTAAGAAATCCTTTAATTTAAAGAAATAACAGTAATTTATTCTTTACTCCTAATTTAACTAAATAGTTAAATTAGGAACATTCAGCAATAAAAGGAGAGTGATGGAAATGATGGAAGACTTAGTTCAAAGTTGTTCTATTCTTCGATTATACCCCCTCTGTTTCAAATCATTTTATTTGGATTTTTATTTAGTTTCTAAAAGTATTTCAAACTTTAACATATTTCATTACATTAAAATTCATACTTGCACCCGGAGGGTGCAATATTTGCTAGTAAATCAAGAAGCTTCAATCAGAACATAAAATGGAAAAATGTTTCACAGTGATGGATTTTTTTTTGGGTGGGTGGGAGTCAAAATACGGAATATGATAAAGTGTATAGGGAGAAAGGTTCATATTTGTTTAAACATGCTGGACACGGTTGGAGGAGCAAGAAAAACTTATAAGCGCATTCTCCTGTGGACACCTACACATAACACACTAGTGTAGGCTGACCAACAAACTGCATCGATCAGCTTTGCACGATTCTGGTTGCCGTGTAGAGGACTTGCCAATGCCGATAACCGGTAAAGACGGTTGAAAAGAAAAGAGAGAGAGAGTGAGAGGGGGAGATAGAGAGAAAGAAAGATAGAGAAGAAGATCGAAAGAGAGAGAGAGAGAGAGAGGGAGGGGCAGGGAGAATTCATACTGTCATAAGTATTCTTATCTAATAAAAATAATTTTGCAAACGAACTAATGAACTGAATATATATATATAATATATATATATATATTAATATATAGAATAGATAGATAGATAGATAGATATGTTTGTTGAAAAGAGAAATAAAGGAAAGAAAAAATTGAATGAATAAACAGGATTATTTTTATTAATTTAACTTGCACGTGTTTCGGTCAGGAGTTTATTTCTTTCCTTAAGGAGTGTTTATGGTGTATGGTTACCAAGTTAAAATTTTGACAATGCTATGTGGATTTTCACCAAGCACTAATACGCATTGGTCAAGGTATGATACAATTATTACTCATCAGCTATGGATAGATAGTACGGCTGACTAGGTTTTTTAAACCTCAAGTATGGTAATCCAGTCTAGGAGAAGAAACGCTGAATTTCAAACTGTTAATCTGCGCTTAAAGAACTTGATGGTAGCATCACACATTAATCGTCGAGGGCTTGTTTAAATATGTTATAATGTTTCCCTATCCAAGGCTAAAGAACCCAGACTGATTTACTATTTAGTAATATATTCATGACTTACAAAATGGTATTAAGCCAAAAAGAAATGCAACTAGGCTTATCTATGAACTTCGTTGCCGATTATATATCAATAATAATAGCTGTTTTGCGAAGCGCTTCTCCCTCTCCGTGTCTCTGTCTCTGTGTCTGTCTCTGTCTGCCTGTCTTCTCTCTGTCTCTCTCTCTGTCTCTCTTTGTCTGTCTGTGTGTCTCTGTCTCTCTGTCTTGTCTCTGTCTCTGTCTCTGTCTCTCTCTCTCTCTCTATATATATATATATGTGTGTGTGTGTGTGTGTGTGTGAAAGAGGAATAAAGGAAAGAAATGTATTGAAATGGATAATAGATTATTTTAATCAATTTAACTTACAACGTGTTTCGTCAGGAGTTTAATCTGTGTACTAATAATAGATAGAATAATGTGCACATGGATAAACTCCTGTCCGAAACACGTGTAAGTTATATTTAAAATAATCCTCTTATCATTTACTACATTTTTCCTTTATTTCTCTTTCAACATACCGTCGGATTCAATTTCCATTTTCAATTTACACACACACACACACACACATATATATATATATAATATATATATGTGTGTGTGTGTGTGTGTGTGTGGTGTGTGTATTGAAAATGGAAGTGAATCCGACGGTATATATATATATATATATATATATATATATATATAGAGAGAGAGAGAGAGAGAGAGAGGAGGGGGGGGGGAGGAGTAAAATAAGACACATGTTTCGAAGTAATCACCTCTCATCATGGCAGTTATAACCATTTTTAGCAAGCTACTCGGCGGGTTCGAGACCCGAACGAACTTAGCTCGCAACCTCTTACCATACGGCCACAATCACTGCCACTAATAGCAGGTTATTTAATCGCTACATTTCTAAGCGGGAAATGACTCACCTAGAGGTCTCAACTTTGTAAACAAAGTGAGATTTAGCTGAACGCCGAATCAGTGAATTTGCAATTAAATCTCCTAAATAAAGTGCTCAACCGAAATTGGGAGCGTATAAAGAGTACACAACGCACGGTTCGAGGTATCAACGTTCATCAGTGCAGTTATATATAATATATATATATAATAATATATAATTCATAAAAAATTGCGAACAACGTTTTATTGTAGTAGCTATTATAGTTAATACAAAAGAGCTCAATAATTTTGTAAAATATAGAGCATTTGTAGTTGTCGAAAATACTTCAACACAACACACACACACACACACACCCACATATATATATAGTATATATATATATATATATAACCATCTCCGAGCAGTGTGCGACTCAAGGTCTTTTAATAACAAAGTTTTGAATTCAGTTTCTTCTTCTTGTTCGGATTGCTATATATATATATATATATATATATATATATATATCTATATATTAAATGTTATATAAGCCTTAGGATATCTGCTTGTCGTTTCAAACTAAAGCGATGAGATATTCGGCAACAATCCAGCGTACAAATTTACTATGTATTTTCCCATTTACAATTCTTTGCCCGAACGGATTATTATGGATGCTCCTAATGTCTTCACAAACGCAATACTTATCTTGAATATACATTGCATAGTCTAGCTGAGGGCTACAATTATGGCTCAACTGGAGGTGAATACCACCGCAGAAACTGACGAAAATATAACGAAGTTCACCATAGAGATAACACATTGTTAATAAACACGCAGTCCAGTGGTTGTTTCTCCGAGGCAGTTTAAAAAAAAAAAAGTGTTTGTTTCCCATTAATTGGTTGGGGTCATATATAAGGTTTCCGTTTACAACAAGAAGGTCCCCGAGATCAAATAAAAGGTTACCGAGTCCGAGAAAGTTCCCGAATCCGACAAGAAATCCCTGACGAAGCCCAGAGGGTACATCGGCTGAAACGTTGTACAGATAATAAAAATGTGGACGATAGTCTGAATAACACAAATAATACAAATTATCAAGCCTCTTCCCAAAAAATTCAGAGAAAAAGGTAAGTAAAGTTGACGGAGTGGCTTATAGTCGGTGTCAGCCAGACAGCGGGGGTATATATCCCATTTTCGCTTGCGCCAGACCGGTGAGATTCGTTTCGCATCTTAGGGGGAGTTCCACACCTAACATCAGCTACCTACTTTACCGCACGAATTATACTGTCCAAGCTGCGCTACTCATGCGGTATCGAACCCGGAATTTTGTGATTGTCTAAGAGGTGCTCTACCGAGCCTCATAATACATTAGAAGATTAATCTTTAAAGAAATGTCTTTATTTTTATTCCTTTAAAAGAAATACCACATCAGTTTTCTGAAAAGAATTGTAGCGTTAGTTTGTATTTGCCTGGTGGAGTTGTCTGCCCGATTTAGTTTGCTGGTGCCCGCTAGGGTGCTATAGTATTTAAGCGCCGGGTTCAAACCCTTTCGGCCTCTTTTCCTGTTTCAGTAACTACGAGCCACATGGGGTAGATTTTATCTAACCCCTCTCGTTGGGGCTCCGCCCCCCTTACATTACTGTAAGTTCTTTACAGCATGGACTATCTCTAGTCTCATGTCTGTATTTTTATATGTTATCTTGTACCATTCATGAATGTGTCTTCATCTTTACTTGTGTACTCCTTGTTTATGTACCCTTTTACTACGTACTTGTATCCCTTCATATCCATGTGCTATATATATTAAATGTTTTGTCTGTTAACCTTCGTCGGAGTTTTGTGTATATCAAAGTATGTATAACTTTGGACCTTCCTTACAGAATAATAGATGAAACAATATATAGATTACAATACATATTGTAATCTGTATATTACTGAAATTATTGTTTTATAAACACACACACACACACACATGTGTGTGTGTGGGAGGGCGGAGTGTATGTTTGTATACATACATGTGTGTGTTTATTGATGTGCATGTATGTGCGTGTGCGTGCGTGTGTTTGTGTGTGTGTGTGTGTGGCTGTGTGATTCCATGTGTGTGCATGTGTATGTGTTAGACTCATGGAAATCAAAAAGGTGTTCAGGGTTGCTGTTGGTGAGATGGTTAATAATTTTGTGGGCGTTTAGTCAGTTGCCAAACATCAGAGTTTCTATGTATCCATGCCGAGAGCAACAAAACATTCCAAGTATGATAGATCCCTGATGATGGGTGGCGACCCGTGTTGCTAAAGGACGGAATCCTCCTGGTGGTTGAGCAGTCCATGGCATGCAACACTCCACTTTGAACAGTACTTAGGCTAGATGGTCGGTCAGAGAGCCCCATCCTCCATTCAATCGGCTGGCCATGTCAAGCCCTAGCACCTACATGATTGTACTTCATGCGTTTTCCGAATTGCTGCTTCGTCAATAAATTCTGTGGCCACACTTTCTTTTTCTTTAGATCCACAGAACACAGAGTGATGGAACTTATAATAAATACATATATCATTTTTGTACATATTTATTTATGAAAAATAGATGGAAATTAATCCGACAGTATGAAATTTAACATTATGAAAAAAACATAACAAACATCATATGTTTTTCATAATGTTAAATTCATATTTATTTATATAGAAACATATACATTGGTGTGTGTGTGTGTGTGTGTGGTGTGTGTTGTGTGAGAGAGAGTGTGTATGTGTGTGTGTGTGTGTGTGCGTGCGTTTATATGTATTTATCTATTCGCTTGTACATTCAAGTGCTAACTTCAAAGATTGTAAATGCCTATCTTCATGTCTCTAGCATCCATGTGGAATGACTTAAGACACCGTTAATGATATTCCGGTCTCAAATTGAGCGGAACATTTTTAGCGATTGCCGTTCTTTACAACTTCAAAGAATTAACAATCTATGAAATCGAAGACGCCGCACAAAAGGTAAATATGAGAAAATCTTTGAATCGTAAAGGGTTCCTGTATTTCTTCTTCTGAATAATATGTATGCCAACTGGTTGGGGGTTATTGAATCTGAGTTGAGAAAATAGAAGCTGAATTTACTAGGAAAGGAAGATTTGTCATGGGGAAGAGAGGGTGATAGAATTGAAGAATGGATGAAAGAATTGATGAATAAAAAAGAAAGAAGGAAAGAAAGAAAGAAAGAAAGAAATAATAGGTGAATAAGAAAGAAAGAAGAAAGAGTAGATGAATAAGAAAGAAAGAAAGAAGAGAAAGAAAGAAAGAAGGAAGAAAGAGAAGGTGAAAGAAAGAAAGAAAGAAGAGTAGATGAAAGAAAGAAAGAAAGAAAGAAGAAGAAGGAAAGAAAAGAAAGAAATAATAGGTGAATAAGAAAGAAAGAAGAGTAGATGAAAAAAAAAAGAAGAAAGAAAGAAAGAAAGAAAGAAAGATAATAGGTGAATAAGAAGAAAGAAAGAAAGAAAGAGTAGATGAAAAAGAAAGAAGGAAGGAAAGAAGGAAGAAATAAATAATAGGTGAAAGAAGAAGAAAGAAAGAAAGAAAGAAAGATAGATGAATAAAAAAAAGAAGGAAAAGAATGAAAGAAAGAAATAATAGGTGAATAAGAAAGAAAGATAGAAAGAGTAGATGAATAAGAAAGAAAGAAGGAAAGAAAGAAGAAAGAGGAAAGAAAGAAAGAAAGAAATAATAGGTGAATAAGAAAGAAAGAAAGAAAGAGTAGATGAATAAAAAAGAAAGGAAGGAAGGAAAGAGGAAAGAAGAAATATAGGTGAATAAGAAAGAAAGAAAGAGTGATGAAGAAAGAAGGAAAAAAGAATAAGAAGAAATAATAGGTGATAAGAAAGAAAGATAGAAAGAGTAGATGAATAAAAAAGAAAGAAGGAAAGAAAGAAAGAATAATAGGTGAATAAGAAAGAAGAAGAGTAGATGAAAAAAGAAAGAAAGAAAGAAAGAAAGAAATAATAGGTGAATAGAAAAAGAAAGAAAGAAGAGTAGATGAATAGAAAGAAAGAGAAAGAAGAAAGAAAAAAAGAAATAATAGGTGAATAGAAAGAAAGAAGATGATAAAAAGAGAAAGAAGGAAAGAAAGAAAAAAGAGAAGAATAGAAAGAAGAAAGAAAGAAAGAAAGAAAGAATAATAGGTGAAAGAAAGAAAGAAGAAGAGTAGATGAATAAAAAAAGAAAGAAGAAGGAAGGAAAGAGAAGAAAGAATAATAGGTGAATAAGAAAGAAAGAAAGATAGAAAAGAGAAGGAAAAAGAATGAAAGAAAAGAAAATAGGTGAATAAGAAAGAAGATAGAAGATAGATGAATAAAAAAGAAAGAAGAAAGAAAGAAGAAGAAAGAAAGAAAGAAAGAAAGAAAAGGAAGAAGAAAGAAGAAAGAGGAGATAGAAGAAAGAAGGAAGAGAAAGAAGAGTAGAATAAGAAAGAAAGAAGGAAAGAAGAAAGAAAGAAAGAAAGAAATAATAGGTGAATAAGAAAGAAGAAGAACGAGTAGATGATAAAGAAGAAGGAAAGAAGAAGGAAAGAAAGAAAATAATAGGTGAATAAGAAAGAAAGAAAGAAAGAACGAGTAGATGAATAGAAAGAAAGAAGGAAAGAAAGAAAGAAAGAAGAAATAATAGGTGAATAATAAAGAAGAAAAGAAAGAAAGAGTAGATGAATAAGAAAGAAAGAAAGAAAGAAAGAAAGAAGGAAGTAGAAAGAAAGAAAAGAAGAATAGACAAATAAGAAAGAAAGAAAGAAAGAAAGAAAGAAAATAATGTGGGTAGAATAAATAAATAAATACACAAAGAAAAAAGTGGGAAGAAGAAAGAAGAAAGAAAAAGAAAGAAAAAATGTGGGTAGAATAAATAAATAAATAAATAAATACACAAAGAAAAAAATGTGGAAGGAAAGAAAGAAAGAAAGAAAGAAAGAAGAATAATGTGGGTAGAAATAATAAATAAATAAATAAATACACAAACCAAGAAAAAATGTGGGAAGAAAGAAAGAAAGAAAGAAAGAAAGAAAGAAATAAGAAAGAACAAACCAAGAAAAAATGTGGAAGAAGAGAAAGAAAGAAAGAAAGAAGAAAATAATGTGGGTAGAAAAAATAAATAAATAAATAAATACACAAACCAAGAAAAAAATGGGAAGAAAGAAAAAAAGAAGAAAGAAAGAAAATAATGTGGGTAGAAATAAATAAATAAATAAATATACACAAACCAAGAAAAAATGTGGGAAGAAGAAAGAAAGAAAGAAAGAAACAAACAAACAAACAAACAAACAAACAAATCAACAAAATATGATGCAACTTTTTGGGACCGTCTTTGCGTTTAATTCCAAGATTACCCCAAATATGGCTAGCGGAATCAGAACTGGATACCTCCGTGGATTGAATAAAGGTTTGGGTTCAGAGTTCCATGAAAGATCCTGATTACGGCAAGAAGGTCCCCGAGTTCGAAGAGAAATACCTAAAGAATGCTGGAGGGCACATCGTCCGAAACCTTATACAGATAGCTATAAAGATGAGGACAATAGTCTGAACAATTTAAATAATACAAATTATCAAGCCTCATCTAAAATATTCAAAGAAAAAGCTAAGTAAAGTTGGTAGAGTAATCTATAGTTGTTGTCAGCCAGATAGCGGGGTAATCTATCCCTTTTCGCTAGCGACAGACTAAAGAGATTATTTTTGTGTCTTAGGAGGAGCAGCACACCTACCATCAGCTCCCCACTTTACCACACAAATCAAATTATCCAAGCTGTGCTATCGAACCTCGAATCTTGTGATTGTCTAAGTGGGTGCTCTACGATCCTCATAATATATCAGAAGATTATTTTTTTTAAAGAAATGTCTTTGTTTCTAATCCTTTAAAACAAGTACCACATGAATTTTTCGAATTGCTGCTTCGTCAATAAATTCTTGTCCACACTTCTTTTTCTTTAGATCCGCAGAACACGGAGTGACGCAACTTGTTTGGACCGTCTTTGTGTTTAATTCCTAGATTTTGCGATTTAATTGGTTTGGGTTATATATAAAAATATTTACCAAATCCTCCACGTGAGTAGGATGTGTCACAAGGTCAATTTCTTAAGCGGTTTGAATTCAGAATGTCCTTCTCCTAGACCAGGGGTCCCCAAACTACAGCCCGCGTACCGGATCCGGCTACTGAAGACATATTATCAGGCCCGCTGACGGTACTTGAATTTGTTTGTTAAAACGTACGGAACGTGAGGCGTTCTGATGCCATTTAAAATTTTAAAATTCTATTTGTTTAACTCATTTTCTTAAACTTTATCTGTTAACCCATAGATGGGACATTAATAGGTTTGGTTTGTTTTATTTTGTTTTACGGCATATTAACCTTGCTGGGTCATTTAATGCTGACAAAGTTGTGAAATAAATTCATTCTTAATGCATAATACAATTTTTTTTATAAACTCATGTTTTTCTATTAAACCCATAGATGGGACCTTAACAGGAACTACCACTCCGGGTCAAAGTGGACCAGGGAGCAATGGTGATGAAGGGGTGCTCCCATTTCCCTAAACCTCCAAAACTGGAACCTCACCATCAGATAGAGTTTTTGCGTTTAATTCCTAGATTTTGCGATTTAATTGGTTTGGGTTATATATTAAAAATATTAACAAATCCTCCACACGTGTAGGATGTGACACAAGGTCAATTTCTTAAGCGGTTTGAATTCAGAATTTCCTTCTCCTAGACCAGGGGTCAGCAAACTACAGGCCGCATACCGGATCCGGCTCGCGAAAGCATATTTTCAAACCCGTGAGACGTTCTGATGCCATTTAAATTTAAATATGATATCAACCCATAGAACGAAATTGACTGATAAACATTTGAAAGCGATTCTCTTGATTAAATGTAGCAATTCCAAAACCGAACATTGATGGTATCTTGAAAGGCAAACTTCAGTTTCACAAATCTCACTAAACTTTTCTGGTAATGTCTGTGATAATGTTTGGAAAAAAATGTTAATTAACTTTTTTTTTTTGCATCTTATACCACTCATCCATGAATATAACATAGTAAAATAAATTTTGTTTTACATTATTTTCCTAGGATCACCAAAATCAATACCTAAAGTTTAAAAAAATAATGTAATATTCAAATTTAGATAACATGTAAAATCCCGTGTATCACTTATGCAATAAATATATTAGTACTCTGTGTCGTTTTTATAATCTGAGAAAATAGCATTTAAATGTGTCTCATCATTATGGTCCATCTAATGCATGTAAGTCACGTGGTAACTTGTCACATGACCATTTCAATAAAGGTTAGAAAAATTAACATTTTTTGGTTAATAAGTTGTTGGTTTTGCAGCTTGGCAACCCATTGGGTTATTTAGGCTGAATATTTTTTTAACTCAATTTTTTAAAACACATTTTTCTATTCAACCCATAGATGGGACCCTTACAGGTAATACCTCTACGGGTCAGAGTGGATCTGTTAATAATGTTAATGAAGGGGTACTCCATATTCCCCAGAGTTCCAGAATTGGAACTTCCCCATCGGTTAGATTTTAACGTCATACCCAGGACATTAAGTCCAGTTACCACCACCTTCTAGCACATATATGAAAACAGTTTTGGAGGATCATAAGTGCATTAGTGTCGGGACAATCGTATAGGTGCTACAGCTTGACATAACAAGCCGCTTGAACGGATATGGCTTCTCCGACCTCCCGTCTATCCTAAGGGCTAAAGTGGTGTGCTACATGTCATGGACTGCTCAGCCACCTGCATCAAGTTTGCCAACCACAGCCAACAGGTGGGATCAATTCAGCGAGCGTCTTACTCCTTTGCAGAGGCGCAGTCGGTGTATTCTAAAAACCCAACCAACAGGGCAGTTGGTTTGTAAGATTCAACAACATAATGTAAGTACACATGTCCTACCCTATCTGAAATGTCAAATTCTCTAGAATATATTTTTCACTAGATTTCAAATTGAAGAATATTCAGTACTGTTTACGAAAAAGCAAATATTTCCCCATGAAAACTTAAAAGGCTCAACCAACAGGGCAGTTGGTTTGTAAGATTCAACAACATAGTGTAAGTACATATTTCCTTCCTTATCTGAAAAATCAAATTCTCTAGAATATATTTTTCACCAGATTTCAAATTGAAGAATATTCAGTACTGTTTAGGGAAAAGCAAATATTTCACCTTTAAAACATTAACGTCATTGATAATAACTGCTTTTAAAAACACTTCATTTACAATGCAAGTAAACATTTAAATATTGAAATTAATCATTATCCTGGCATTTCATCTAGGTTAACCAAAATTTTCCATTTTAAGGATAAACCTGAAAGGCATAAAACAATCTACAGGTCTAGCTCTAAGAATCGAATTTGCTATTCAGTAATTATGGATCTGTGAGATTAATTTAAATGACTCTCATATATATATATATATTTACCCAACCCCTCCGAATGAGCAGGATGCGACACAAGGTCAATTTCTTAAGCAGAGTTCAACAGGTTTGAATTCAGAGTTTTCCTTCTCCTAGACCGATTATCTAGTGGTTAAAGAGCACAGTCTGCCTACTATTTACCCATAGCTGGAGGGAGAGTAGGATTCATACCTTTCCCAAGGGTATTAGCGCTAAGTGAAATGCAATTACCACATCAGGATTTGAACTCGGGGCGACGAGTCCATTTCCCATGACTTTAACCATTACACCACTTAAAAACTTTACAGGCTTACAATCACTTAATTTCACACATAGAAGTAAACGCAATTATGTTTGGTTTTCTTAGACCCTATGATTTTAGATTAACGGACCTAATTCAAATTCTAACTGCATGTAGTTCATAAATTATGACTTCTCATTAATTAAGTAACACCATTTCTTGAGTTTTATAACAGACTCTTATAGGTAGACGACCAGGGCAATTTGGGGGGTGTAGTAAATACGTCAATTTTACTACTATCAATGTGGATGTCGTTGCTCTTCTAGAGCTCGTCCGCTATTTCCACCTCCCGTTTTTTGTTTTTTTGGTGTCTTTTATGCTGGTGTTTACTCACCCACTCACCAGACAACTGAGACGTACCTGTTGAGAGTTCCAGTTTAGTTGCTGTTAGATATCAAAGTTTTAACTTAGTATAAGTCCACAAATCAGCAATCCTCTTGAAATTTAGAATTTCACTTTTTTTCTTTTTTCTTTTTTTATCACGAGCATGGTACATTTTTCGATCCCGAATCCCATACATATATCCTGGTTGTATATTCTTACTTATTTAACTTTCTTGAAGCTACAATTATCTATAAAAATTATTATCATTAATAGTTGAAACCATATAATTTCCTACCTGAATGTCAAAATAAAACTGTGTTATTCTTGCATGACGTACACATTGTCGGAATATTGGGACTTATTCTTCTATTCAGTGTGTGTGTGGGGGGGAGGGGTCACAGTCAAGTCTGACGCAAGGTTCCAATCGACAGTCTAAACACTCTCAACTGTATCACGCTCCAAAATCCAATATCCAAAATTACTTCTTTGTTCCGCTCGTCTCGACAACAAAATACTACTGCAGTCGTTCTCTCTGGTCTGTGAGAATAAGTCCTTTAAATACACCTCAATTTCACCACATCCGGGCTCCTCACTCATAATTGTCCGTGCAGCACGGCAAAACTCGTCAGCACGGCGCGACCACCTACATCCGGGCCACTATGCTATTTCTTATTTCACTGATCGTCCACAGCTCTCACGTTCTGAAGGAAGCGGGTTCGACTTTAGGTTAGTCCTACACGCCAGCAAAGCCTAGCCCGCTTCCTTCGAGAATACGGCAAGTCTTCACGCCCGCCCCTCTCTCTCTGTCACACCGTGTCGCACGAGGTAGGTCTTTTCTCTCGCTACAATTCTTTTCTGGTCTTCTGGTAGGAATATAAGGGATTTGTTGTTTTTTTTATCTGATAAATCCAGAAATTCTTAAGTAATACATTTTTGAGAACTAGTTCTGTTCTGTGTGGCTATGTAATTGAAATCTATGATCAGCACATTTCAGCTGTTTGAACAATCACCTTCCTCTTTGTGCCTCCCCTGAGTGAGATTGCTTTATTCCCCTAAGTGGTTGATTGTCGCATCTCTCTCCACTTAGCCTACACTTGCCATTCTTTCGTGTCTTATATATTCTGGCTTTGAAATAATTGCTTCTTGTGACGTTGTTCTCGGTTGTTATAAAAGGAGATTCATTTTCTCTCTTATGGTTTCTTCACCAAAGACATCTCATCTCAAGTGCAATTACTTGCGTTTGTCTTCTGAAATTTCCATGTAGTTTTCCTTTTACTCTTTTTATCTTATTATCATAATGGAGATTCGGCGTTTGTCTATAACAAAACTACGTCACTGCTAATGTTATAATTCTCTCAGAAATTGCACAAGTTTATCAAGGTAAAGTGAAAATCTGATGGTAGGTGTGGCGTTCCGCTTCAGATACCAAAAAATCTCCTTGGACTAGCGCTATTGAATAGAGGATAGACTCCCTCGCTGTCAGGCTGATACCGACTTGAGACCACCCCAACGTCTTAGGAACTTATTTAATTTATAGCCACATTCATTAATCTTATTATAATGGAGATTGTGTGTTTTTCTGTCTGTAACCGAAACTATATTCCTACTCAAGTCACAATTCTCTTAGTTATTGACATCACATTCTCATGATTTTATTTTTATCTAAACCTTAATTAATTAATAAAATTGTCTTACATTATTAATACTTTAACTATGTCTACATACTGCAATTATATTTATATATACAACAAAATAGCTGTTTACAGTGTGAACGGGAAGGCTAATTTGCATATTAATATTAAAAAATCGAATTTAATAAATATGTGCTTAGTATTATTGATTTCTAACCGTTTGGTTTTATTTAATGAATATAAGCAAACATCTCTTCAATGAATCTTAAATGAAATCCATTAACAAGATAGAATAACTGTCATTTTATTCTTTACTTCCTCTTATAACTAAATACTTAAATTAGAAAAAATAAAATGAAAGACGAGATTGATGAAGAGTAAGTTTCAGTTGTTCCATTTTTTATTATTCTCCCTCTGTTTCAAATCTTTTATTATACTCCCTCTGTTTCAAATCTTTTTATCTGTATTCTTATTTAGTTTCATTAGCCTTTCTAATTTAATACAATATTTTATTACATTAAAACTTAAATACTTGCACCCGGAGGGTGCATATATTTGCTAGTTATTATAATGGAGATTCGCAGTTTGTCTGTAACCAAAACTACGTCACTGCTAATGTTATAATTCTCTCAGAAATTGCGTAAGTTTATCACGGTAAAGTGAAAATCTGATGGTAGGTGTGGCGTTCCACTTCAGACGCCAAAAGATCTCCTTGGACTAGCGCTATTGAAAAGAGGATAACTCCCTCGCTGTCAGGCTGATACCGACTTGAGACCACCCCGACGTCTTACGAACTTATTTAATTTATAGCCACAATCATTAATACATGGAATAAATCTTATTTATCAACGATGTCTCTATATAAATCTGAATTAGATTTGCCTCAAAACAGACCATATAATTAGTCCATTAAAATCCTTCAATGACTCTTTATATCACTAAGAAATAAAGGTTTAGATCATATATGGTGTGGTTAATTTGCATAGAGGGTGAAAAATGTTTTTTTTCAATTAATGACCTCTCTCAAAAGTTATTATTATCATTATTATAACTAGCAAATATATGCACCCTCCGGGTGCAAGTATTTAAGTTTTAATGAAATAAAATATTATGTTAACTTAGAAAGGGTAATGGAACTAAATAAGATGCCGATAATAAGATTTGAAACATATGGGGAACAACTAAAACTTGCTTTTTCTTCCCTCCCGTCTTTCATTGCTAAATTTTCATAATTCAACTATTTAGTTAAATTAGGAAGTAAAGAATAGAATTACTATTAATATTGTTAATTGATTTATTGGAGAGATTTTTGCTCATATTCATTAAGATAATACCAAATAATTAGAAATCAATAATACTGAGCACATATTTATTAAAATCAAATTTTTAATATCAATATGCAAATTAGTCTTCCCATTCACACTGCAAACCACTATATTTTTATATATAAATACAATCGAATGTTAATAATATGTAGATATGGTCAACAGTATTAATAATGTAAAACAATTTTATTAATAATTGAGGTTTGAATAAAAATAAAATCATGGAGAATGTGATGTAAATAACTATGGGAATTGTGATTCGATTAGTAATATAGTTTCGGTTACAGACAGAAAAACACACAATCTCCTTTATAATAAGATTTTATTTATTATTTTATTTTATTTTATTTTTTAGAGGTCCCTCGGAATATATCTTTTTCAATTATTCTATTCATTACATTCATTTTTAGGCAATTGTTGAGGGTCGTTTTTAACCTGTATCTAATGGCGAAGTTCCAGTTCTGGAGCTCTGGGGAGTGTGGTGTAATTCTTCGTCGCCATTAGTCCCAGGTTCACCCTAAACCGGAGTGGTTGTACCTGTTAGGGTCCTATCTATGGTTTTACTTGAAAAATGTGTTTTAAAAAATTAAGTTAAAAAAAGAATATTCAATACTCATCAAGAATGAATAAATTAAAATATATCCGGCATGAAATAACCCAACACGGGTTGACCTACCATAAAATCTAACAAAGAACAACCAAAGAAAAATCTACGTGTAACTTTGCTTTTGACTGTTCCCTGTAAACCTGAACATACATGTACTTCTTTATATATATATATATATATATATATATATATATATATATATATATATATATATATATAATACATGTAATTCCTTTTTACCAGATTGTCATTTTGTAACTATGATTATTTTGTATTTTCTACATATTGCTTAAATGGACATTTTCTTCTATCATACTAACATTAGCCAACATTTCAATATTGTCTTTATATATTTTTTAAAATCATGCAATCATATGTGAACTGTGCTGTATGCATAATCAAACTGTCATTTGAAATCCAACATTTGTATTTCACTTCCATGTACACCTGACACATATCAACTTTTCTTTTATAAAATTGATTTATCATTTTAATATGAGACGAAAACATGCAGTGTGTTTTCTTATGTTGAGAATTTTTTCTTTGAATTCTTCGTTTTGTATTTGTTTACTTGGATGACGTTTACAAGATAGTTACAGAGGAAGTAAGCCTGTCTTTTTACAACTAAACCTACAAGGATGACCTTTTAGATACAATATATAGATTTCCGACAAGAACAACTATACTATAGTACATTTATTTCCAATGCATTCTGATAGTGAAATCAAACAATGCATTCTACTAGTAAATATCATTTCCAATGCATTCTATAGTAAAATCATTTCCAATGCATTTTCATAGTAAAATCATTTCCAATGCACTTTCATAGTAAAATCATTTCCAAATTATGTTTATAGTAAAATCATTTCCAATGCATTCTTATATTAAAATCATTTCCAATACACGACCTGTCATCTGGGGCGTTAGAAGACACTGACTGCACCTCTGCAGAGCGGTAAGACTTCCCCAATAGGGCCACCTGGTTGCCGTGGGTGGCGACCCGTGATGCTTAAGGACGGATTCTTGGTGGATGAGCAGTCCATGACCTGCAATACTCTACTTTTGCCCTTTCTTGGGCAGCGTCCCATAATGATTAAGGATGGAACCCTGGTGGTTGAGAAGTCAATGACATGCAGCACTATACTTTGGCATTACTTGGACTAGACGGGTGGTCGGAGAGGTCCCCTCCGATCAATCGGCTTATCACATCAAGCCATAATACCTATATGATTGCTCCAGTCCTATTGCCCTTACGGCAAGCCCCAACCCTTTTTATCATATGGGTGCCAGAAGGTAGTGACTGAGGGTTTTCTTGTCCTGGGAATGACGTTAAACTATCTGATGATAAGGTTTCTGTTCTGGAGTTTAGGGAATACGTTGCACCGCTTCATCACCATTGCTCCCAGGTCCACTCTGACCCGGAGTGTTAGTAAGAATGAATTTATTTCAAAACCTAGTCGGCATTATATAGCCCACCGAGGTTGATGTGCCATAAAACAAAGCAAAGCAAACCAAGTCATTTCCAATATAATCTTATTGGAAAATCCTTTACAATGAATTCTAGTAGCAAAATATTTTTCAATGTATTCTTATACTAAATTCATTTCCAATGCATTCTTATAGTAAAATCATTTACAATGCATTCTTAGAGCTATACCATTTCAAATGCATTATTATGGTAAAATCCGTTCCAATGTATTCTAGTTGTAAAATATTTTTCAATGCATTCTTGCAGTAAAACCTTTTTCATCTTTTTTATACTAAAATCATCTACAATGTTTTCTTATACTAAAATCATTTCCCATACATTTTGATACTAAAATAATTTCCAATGCATTCTTATAACAAGATAATTTCCAATGCATTCTGATATTAAAATCTTTCGAAATGCCTTCTTATAGCGAAATCATTTCCGATGCATTCTTAAGGATTTTTTTTTCAAAGGATTCTTTTTCTATTTTCCTATT
The DNA here is from genome assembly GCA_023376005.1 of Doryteuthis pealeii. Lineage (NCBI taxonomy): Eukaryota > Metazoa > Mollusca > Cephalopoda > Myopsida > Loliginidae > Doryteuthis > Doryteuthis pealeii. The sequence goes on along the minus strand of CM042166.1, from coordinate 25,292,728 downwards.
GGAAAATTTTCCTATGTATTCTTATAGTAAAACCATTTTAAAAGCATTTTTATACCAAAATCATTTCCAATGTTTATTCTACTTATTTCAAATACATTATATATTTCAGTTAAAATTGCCAATCCCTATTCTGTTGTATCAATGCATATGTTGTTGATACATGATAGAATTATCGGTTAAATCCTACTTAACGGACATAAATTCCACCATCGTATGTCACCTCTTCAAAATAAAAAAATACTAAAAGTCAAGGAATTAACTGAATTTAATTAAATTTTCAGTGTTGATACATTAATGAATAAAATATATAATACACCAATTAATTCATTTAAAACTTTTACATTTTCCGGTCAATTATGATTGAACCACTTATGTTTGTGAATCTGTGTTACGCTTCAAAGATACGTGCTTCAAAGTTAACTGACTGATAAAATGTAAAAGTTTTCAAATAAAATAACTGAACATTATATTGTTTATTCATTAATATCTCAACATTTTATTAAATTCGGATAATTCAGTGATTTTTAGTATTTTTTCTTTCGTCAGGGTGACACACGATAGTGAAATTTATGTCCGTTAAGTAGGATTTAACCGAATTATCTATAACACTAACATGACCGGTGGATATACCACAGTATGGTGATTTAACAATCAAAACGTTTGGTATGTTTATTTAAGGACTATTGCTAAATTGTTCAATATGTAAAAAACATAAAATAATATTGATTTAACTCTCTCTCTCTCTCTCTCTCTCTCTCTCTCTCTCTCTCTCTCTCTTTCTCTCTCTCTATCTATATATATATATATATATATATATATATATATATATATAGATATATATCTTTCTAAAATATAACGGTTATATTTTGCAGGAACTAGAGTATTCTTATATAGATTGTCATTAGTACGGGGCACCGCTTTTCTTCACTGCTCTCACGTTTTAGTCTTTTGGAAAACATTAAACTGATGTATTATTGATCTCATCACCACATTTAATTTTGAATTTTGTAATTTGTTTGCAAGCAAAGACACATAACTTCTGGGGAAATTCTGCAAACCAGGTTGTATCTGAAAATATCTTTGTTTTTCACCCTGCGACTTTTTTTCCTTGGGGTTAGTTGAAGGAGCCAGTCAACTCTACAAACCCAACGACTTTGAAAAACTCCGGGAGGTCCTCCTCACAGCATGCAATATCCGCACAGAGTAAGTCTCTCTATATATATTTACCAACCCCTCCGCGCGAGCAGGATGTGACACAAGGTCAATTTCTTAAGCGGAGTTCAACAGGTTTGAATTCAGAGTTTTCCTTCTCCTAGACCGGTCGCCTAACCAAGGTTAAACAGCCAAGTCTGCCCTACTATTTATCCATAGCTGGAGGGAGAGTAAGATTCATGCCTTTCCCAAGGGTATTAGCGCTAAGTGAAATGCAAAAGAGTTAGTCTATGTAGGTATTTGCTGAACAGCACGCACTGGCATGTCCATGTGCCCGTTTCCACAGAACGACGTTGCTTATGAGTTCATCCTTACTTCTCCAGCAGTGTCTGGAATGTCTTATTTGTCTATTACGGATAGTTTTGTGTAACATGGGGAGGTTGGCCGTATAGCTGCTTTTTTGTGGGATGTTGCTTCCACGATTTGTTTAAGATCGCACGCAGCATCCTTGTGCTGCTCCGATCCAGTCTATTTTCCAGGCGCATCGTCAAGTCCATGTGGTGCATTCATACAACAGCACCGACTCCTCTACGGCCTGGAAGAATTATTGCTTCTTCTTCCATAAGGCATGGTCCGCAATAAAGAATATATATGGAATATGAAATGTCCGGAAAATAGAATTGGGTAACTGTTATGACCTGTTTAAGGGTCAATAAATAATAACTCAACACGGGGATAAAATGTAGGGAACAGATTGTATTCAGCAATATGTCGATGTACAATTGAGGAAGGTTTCCTTGTTACAGCGTACACGAAGAACATGTATCTGCTACTTCTCGTTTGAGTAGCTTTGCTCTGTTAATATATACCCTTTGGGTAAGTCTATGTTCGTGTCATAGGGGAGTCACCTACAACAGTAACTGAATTGAAAGTGCCCAGATTTCATGGTACTCTTAAAATAGCTTAGAATACTAAGAAGTGGCTTTTTGCCACAACTAAGGAGTCCCTAAGTCTTTGCATATTTTCAGAATTGGAATCTCTCCTGGTTGCCATTTGATCTTGGTTTTAATTTGTACAAACTTTATCTTCACTTCAGCCTTGGCTCTTTTGATTACGATCTGCTCCTTGTTAGCAGAGTTTCTTTTTTGTGTGAGGCATGCTGCTGCTGCTGCTGTATGGAATAGGCAACATTAAACTACAAAAGAACTCAAAATTGATGGCTGCATTTAAGTATTGTATTAATATTTAGGCTTACCTTTTGTTTGGTTTGTTTTGTTTTACGGCATATCAACCTCAGTGGGTCATTTAATGCCGATAAAGTTTTGAAATAAATCAATTCTTAATTGATAATACAATTTTATTATAAATACATTTTTCTATTTAACCCATAGATGGGACCCTAACAGGTACTACCACTCCGGGTCAGAGTGGACCAGGGAGCAATGGTGATGAAGGAGTACTCCACATTCCCCAAACCTCCAGAACTGGAACCTCACCATCAGATAGAGTTTAACGTCATTCCCAAGGCTTACCTTTTAAAGAATAATTCTTTAGCTGACACTTGATTTAAAGACATTTGATGTACGTTGGTCCCTACTTTCAATACAAACAATTGTTAAAATCCCAAATTTATTTCCAATTTATAAAAATTGGTATTGTACCCTCCCCCCCCAAAAAAAATGTCAGATTAACATTCTGAATTATTATTAGAAATGTATAGGCCAACAAAAAGTCAGGCTTGATTCCAGAATGGTATGATATGTTGGGCCATGGCCTCTTGGAGTAAAGTTGAAAAAATGTGGCACTAACATGCGCACTTATTAGAGATGTATAGGCCAACAAAAAGTCAGGTTTGATTACTGGAGTAATGAAAAAGAACTTCAAAAAATGAATGGGTTAACTACAGCTTAAAAGAAGAAGCCAGAACATCTAGTCCAACACAGCACTGCTAAAATCAGCTAGACATATGTAGTATAGTATTGGGTTTCTGGGAGCTAATGTGACTGTTAAACTATTAGCGGACCATGCCTTATGGAAGTCAGACCTCGTTGAAGCGACAATTCTTCCAGGCTGTATTGGAGTTTCAAAAGAGAAGGAGGTGTTGGGTTCAAAGTTATAACATCAATTATAATTGTTGGTTTAACAAAACAACTCCGACCAAGAGTGTGAAATGTAACAATGAACTTTAATATAAGCACACGGAGAAAATACATATAACAGAAATACAAAGAAGATATAATAAAGAACACATTCATGAATAGAGATACAATAAGGAAGTATACAATAGATACCTAAATGTACATATACCAGTAATAAAGAGTCCATAAAGCAATGTCACTTACTAACGTTGTGTTGGGGGCTGAAGCCCCCACACAAGAAGGGTGTAAATATAAATGTCTCACCCATGGTTGTGAAGTCCTGGAGAAGAAAGGGGATTCGAATCTGGCGCTTGCCTACTTAAAAAGCAACACACCTGGAGGTGTAAACGAGAAACAAGAGGGAAGATAACTCTTCCATCCAAAGGAAAGACAATCCCACAGAGGCATCTCCACGCATCTTTTTCTGTCAATAGCCGCAGTCACCACCGCGCGCTATGAATTTAATGCTATATTTTAAATAATGTGTTTAAAAAAATTAAGTTTAAAAAATTTGACTAACTATAAGAATGACTAAAACAAAACGTATTCGGCTTAGAATAAAACAAGGGTTGACATGCCGTACAATCTAACCAACCAATCAACCGACAACCAGCCAGCATGTTGTATATATTAAACATCCATATGTTTATTGTTAATTCAAGTTAATTGTTTTGTCATTCCATACCGAATGTTCAGTGTTAGTGTATCTGCTGATGCACTAATTCATTACGAGGACTTAGTGTTTGGTATAAACTAATAAGCATTATTCTTATATTATTTTGCACTGAATTGCTACAGTCCAGTTGATTGGAGCTGTTGAATATCCCCAACGAGGCCACCTCTTAGCCGTCGGTAGAAACTTGTGATGCTTAAGGACGGAATCCCGGTGGCTGAGAAGTATATAACATGGAACACTCCACTTTGGTTCTTACTTAGGCGAGACAGACGACTGGAGGGGTCCCCTCTGAACAATCGGCTGATCACCTCAAGCATTTGCCCCTATATGATTCTTACAACCCTATTACATTTAAACTTTTCTAAACATTTTCTGGCACTTTTAAATACGCTTTGTTCATGGAACAGTGAGTACAATTAGGCTGTTTGGGATATATGTATTCTTGTTACATAATCTATGCGGTTGCATAAGATTATTGTCAATCCCCTGTATTTCTAGAGGGATGGCTCTTTTCATATCACGGGCGGGACTTTCCATGAAATAGTTCAGAAAGCCTGCGAAATATGTGAAGTCACGTGGGACCTGGTTGAGTCCTCAGTTTTTCAGTTAGACGTCGGGCAGATAAGGTCTTTCTGCCTTAGCTGAAGCTCACTGCATACGCGCGCTATGTTAGTCAGATGTTTAGTTACATGAAATGTTTAGTTAAAGAAATAAAAGCTTAAGAAAATAACACGGTCTTGTAGTTGGTGAATGTCTTTGTAACAAGACTGATATAGAAGAAGAAGTGAGTTAAGTGCGACCGACCACCAAGACGAAGTCACCCAGACGATAGAAGAGACGCCAGAAGAGACGTAAGATAGAAAAGATGAACCACAGAAAAATAGAAGTAAGTAAAGAAGCAAAAGGGTATACAACATTCTGTTGTTTTGTTGTTGTATATTGTATATATTAAACATCCATATGTTTATTGTCAAGTCGAGTTTGTTGTTTTCTCTCTCCTTACCGAATGTTCAGTGTTTGTGTATCCATGATTGCACTTATACATTACGAGGTGTTGGAACGTTTTTGTATATAAGGTTTGCTACAATACACCACTTAAATCTATAGACTAAGCAAGGTCATGTGATTTAAGCCAATCAACAGCCCAAATGCATGGCTGGTTGACTACTTGATCACTGATACTGAGAGACGTCCATTTGCAATCATTGACGAAGGACTTGCCAGATTGAGGTGCACCAAGGAACAACCAAAGGATTCGTGACCCGTAGATCGAAACTACGCTCTGCTTAAAACAAAGGACCTCCGCTGAACAAGCGCTCTTGCTTGGAGCGTAAATGATGAACCAAAACATTGCAAAACGAGGTCTTAGTATAGTTTATATAATGTGTTTTTAAAAAATCGTTTAAAAAATTTGACTAAATATAGTGCGAGAATTATTTTTCTCCTTCCCCCCCTCTTTATAACTTGGTAACGGTTCGTGAGGTAGTCGTCGACTGGGTTGTCCCATTTCCCTTTCTTAAAGCTGACACCCCCTCGTAGTGGTTTATACCAAGGCCTTAAAAGTCCGGCTGCGAGGCGGGTGGACAGAACAAGACAGTAGTACAAGCTGAAAGCGAGTTGGTTATACGTGCAATTCCACATTCTTCTTTCCCTTCAACTATTTGACCCAGTACGAGTAACTGTGGGTCGCGTTTTTGAAGTGGTTAGCTGCAAAGCCCACTAAATTTCAACCACTTTATTTACCTGGTCTGGTGGCTACCCCACTAAACTCGCTACTGGCCCCTCCCCGCTGTGTCGGGATAAGCGCCTCATATTTTCCCGACAATAGAAATGAATAAAACAAAACGTATTCGGCTTAAAATAAAACAACAAGGGTTGACATGCCGTACAATAAAAACAACCAACCAACATATTGTATATATTAAACATCCATACATCTATTGTTAATTGTTATTGTTAACGAGTTCCTTGTTTTGTCTCTCCTTACCGAATATTCAGTGTTTGTGTATCTACTGATGTACTACGAGGACTTAGTGTTGTTTATAATCTAATACGCATTATTCTTGTATCATTTTGCACTGAATTGCCAGGTCAGACAATGATGAGAGTATGAAACGTTAACGGTCTCATTAATCCACGTCTTTTTCTGTCAACAGTCGCAGAGTCGCCCCCGCCGCCACTGCGGACTATTGATCAATTTGCTGCTATATCTTAATATTTTTGGGTAAATCAATAGTGTTGCTTACAGCCATTTTTTTTCTTGGTTTGATTATCTCGGCTTTAAATGGATATTTTATGGCGAAAATCAAGAGTAATTTTAGCAAACCGTCGGCTCTCAGTCGATAAACTAATCAAAGTGGCTACGTCGCGTGAAAAAAAAATGAGGGAAAAAGATATAAACTACGAAAAATATAATAAATAGACTGAAATATTAGTTTTGAGAAAGAAACTGTGCGATTAAAATGAATTTTGGGAAGAAATATGAATTCTCTTCGATGGTTTATTTTTAATACGAATATCTTTATATGATCTCTACGATCTAGCCATTGGGCACCTCATTGTCTAGCTTAGCAGACCATTGTTAGTGAGTTCGATTCTCACTGGGTGCCCCATACTGGCCTTCCACCACATCTAAGCAAAGAGGCACCTCATGTCGTGTAATAGTTAGCAGGCTAGATTCGCAGACCGCTGTTAGTGAGTTCGATTCTCACTTGGTGCCCCATACTTCTGGTCTTGTGCCACATCTAAGCTAAGCTTAGTAAATAACTATACGATCTAGCAATGGGTTGAATAGCACCACTACTCTCTCTTCAAGATATGCTTAGGCATTAGATAACCCACAAAGGTTTATATACCAGACTAGACAAATCTATTAGTCTGGTATTATTATTTGCTTTATTCGGACTATTGTCCTCATCTGCACTGTTATCTGTACAACGTTTCGGCTGGTGTGCCCTCCGGCGTTCTTCAGGTATTTCTTGTCGGACTCGGAAACCTTCACGGCCTCAGGAACTGTCTTGTCGTAATCGGGGCCATCACAGAACTTTGAACCTAACACTTTATTCAGGCCTTGGGTATATTCTGTCCCAATTCCGCTAACCATAGCTGGGGTACATGGATTAGGCTGTATTAATTATTATTTTATGATACTGCTGCCCCTGACCAGGATTGAACCTGCAGTCTAGAGATAACTGTTATGTGTACAATTGGACAATCCAGTTTGAATTTTGGGAACTTATAAACTTAATATTTACCAATTCACTTATGTTTGATTTTTTTACCTAGACTCATACTGGGTGTTTTTTTAAAATCTAATCTAGCCTTATAATATTATACAAATAATACTAATTACCAAACCTCATCTCAAAAATTCAGAGAAATGCTATTTGTCTGTATTGATGGTTGGCTGGTTTATTGATTTTAACGGCATATAAATCCGTTTGGGGTATGTCATACCTAACGGTTAGGAAGAAATATATGTCCTGTATTTACATTTATACATTTTAGTAATTGATTTTAACAATGTGTTTGCACCATTAGAGATCTTGTTGTATGGTATTGATTAAGTTCATGTCTATATTCTATGATATAATTTTGTTTCCCTCAAAGAAGAGAGAATATCCTCCATGCTGATGTTTTCAAATAGATCCTTCATATTGTTTGCTTTAAAATAACGGTATCCGATGTGAACAAAAAACCTGCATTCCATGAATAAGTATTTAACTGTCAAGGGTGTTTGACATGTTCCACATTGTGGTTGTTGTTCTTGTTTGAGTATATTGGAGTGCGTTAGTCTTATGTGACCAATGCGTAATCGGGACACAATGACTTGTTCCTTTCTAGACTTCCTTAAAGTTGGTCTCCAGCCTCCCAAATTGGGTTTGATTAGGAAGAGTTTATTGTGGATGGTGTTATTCCTGTTTTGTTGCCATTTTATAAGAAGGAATCTATTACTATTTCTCTGAATGTTTGAGATGAGGCTTGATGATTAGTATTATCTGCGTTATTCGGACTATTGTCCCCATCTTCATTGTTATTTGTACAACGTTTCGGTCGATATGCCCTCCGGCCTTTTTCTTATTTCTTATCGGTTCAAAGTTCCGAGATGGCTCCTGATTACGACAAGAAAGTTCCCGAGTTCGAAAAGAACATTTCCGAGTCCGAGAAGGTTCTCGAGTCCGACAAGAAATACCTGGAGAAGGTCGGACGTCATATCGGCCGAAACGTTATACAAATAACAATAAAGATGGGGACAATAGTCCGAATAACGCAGATAATACATTGTTAGTGAATTTTATTCTCATTAGAGGCTCCATACTCCTGGCCTTGTGCTATACTAAGCTCAGCTTAATAAAAATGGTAGAATTATTTATGTTTGAATCAGAACGTAGTATCTGTTCACTTTGTACTTATGTCCTTGGGAAAAGTCTGAATCCATTTCTACTTCCATTAACTATCGATCAAATAGTTGGGCAAAATTTCCTAATCACATTTATATCAGTGTTTCTCAACCTTTTTCGGCTTATGGACCATTTTTTATTCAAAAAATTCCCATAGACCAATCCTACTTTTCTTGAATGTTGCTGTGAGCGGCTAGCACACGTGTTAAAGTAAGACAAGCCAATACATTTTCCCGCCGATCATCGACGTGCGCTTAAATAGAGATTTTCAACTGGGGAGGGTCATTATAAGAAGCGCTAAATTAGTTAAAATTTTGTGAAATGGCTAAAACAATTTTTGTGGCTTCGAACTCTTGTTACGTAGTGCCTTTTCTTTGACGGTACCAAATGTGTATATGTTGCATACCTCTTTACCGGCACTATATATCTATATATGTTATATACCTTCTCTTACGTCTTCTTACTCTGTTCGTCTTGTCTTCTGGCCGGCTTTGCTTCTTCTATCGTCTACCTTCTATCTTGGTCTCGTCTGGTCTTCTATTGAGGATTCCGGGTCTGGTTTCTGTTGCTAGGGTTCATTCCCTATCAGAAGCCTTGTGCTATTGTTAGCTTTTAGTAATAACAACAAGACTTCGATTTACGATGGTGTTACTTTATTCGTAGAACCCCAGACCAGACAATGCGCGCGGATCCTTACATCTTGCTAGCTTCGCTTCTAAGTCCTAACTCTAACTGACTGATTCTTCCGATTCTCACGATCATCCCCAGAACGCAAGGTCAGAGTGAGGTCAAACGCTGTCACTCACTCTCAAGGCCATCAGCTATACTGATCGCCATAATGATTTCTACGCTACCTTAAAAATGTAATAGGGATCCAATTAATATGTAACACTCTCTGTGGACCACTAGAAATGTTCTGAGGACCACAAATGGTCCAGCTGGACCACGTCGAGAATCACTGGTTTAGGCAAACTATAAGAATTAAACATATTTTGTACCAATTCCCATATCCCACTTACTATCATATACTTTCTCGGTCAATGCGTCGAGTGTCCAATGACTTCGGCCTTTGGACCGGTAAGGAATATATTGCGTAAATCCTGGGGATCTCCTGCCAGAAAACACTGCCCCCTTCGTTTAAAAGGGTATGCACTGGGTTTATTGCCAGTGCCTGAGACGTCTCAAAAGTCATTGTTGTGGCTTCGAAATGTTCTGTGGACCTAGAAATGTGTTCTGTGGACCACTAGAAATGTTCTGTGGACCACAGATGGTCCAGATGGACCACGTTGAGAATCACTGGTTTTTATGACCCTATTTGCTTCTTCTTTGTGTTTTCTTCTTACATTTTCCTCACCTTTTTGGAAAATCATCTCAACAGCTTTGAAAAAAAGTGTTAATAAGCTTTAAGGAATGTAAAAAAATTGTGTAGTATATGAACAGAGTGTTTTATAAGACAAATGATGAACATTCTTCTGTGTATTTTCCATCTCGCGATACAACAAAATCATAATTCAGAAATATTTTATAAGATCTTTAAAATAAGGGGGTTACCTTACAAGGACCCTGTATAACTTTCTCCAAGACTTTAACTATTGATCGGTTATTGCTAATATTGAAATCTGATATATGATAAAATAAAATGGGAATTTTTCCAAACTTGCTATATCAGAAGTAACAAATTAACCCCTCAGATGGATGTTAGTGATTTAGCAACCAGTGTTTACGAGACACGGGTATAGAAGCCAAGGGAAATAATTAAATTAGTTTTGCTTCAGGGGCCGTTCGCTAGGTTCGTCCAAAAGGACAGGTTAATTATCCGATGCTTGAAAGGTCACTAAAGGAAAATACCGATAGAACAAAGGCATTACGACAGAGAGAAAGGGTTAAAGATAACGCTGGTTTTAAAACTAGTATATACTGACACTATACACTTGGTGTCCTGGGTAATACTTCCCTAATGCACCCGGCCTAGCCGGGGGTCCATTGTGCTTCGGCCAGTTGAATTAATAGATCCCAGGGGGCAGGGCTGGGTTTATTGCCCAGAGCCTGAGCCCCCCCCCTTGTGGGGAATGCCGACGGGATCGACGCAATTTTTCCACTAACCAACAATTTTATTTAGAAAATTACTATAATGACTTTATTAACAAATCAATAAATTAATCACCAACAAATCATACATACGTATAATTTATATATATATATATATATATATATATATATATATATATTAAATTGTCATAACATTCAATTTTATTGACACTTAACAATATTAATCTTATTTTGGTATTTTTTGTTTAAAAATGAGCCATGTCAAGCCGTAAACTAATTCACTCTTCCCCTCCCTCCGGGTAAATGCTACAAAAAAACAAAAAAATATCGACCATGACAAGTTGGAAGACAAGTTACTGTAGACTCATTACTAAGTTAAAGTTTACTTTTTAATTGTATCTCCTTGCGTTTTATAATATTATTTTTTATTCAGTGATTTAAATTGTCATAACATTCAATTTCATTGACACTTTAACAATATTAATCTTATTTTGGCATTTTTGTTGTTGTTTAAAAATGAACTCCAGCGTCACTGAAAATATTAATTTTCATCTGCTTACTGATCTTGCTTGTCGATAATTTCAAATGGTACCTGTGGACTTATACTAAGTTAAAACTTAGTCTTTTTTTTTTCTTTTTTTTCGGAGTGGTGGACCCGTAGATCTCACCAGATCATCCACTTGCGTTCCCCAAAGTCTCCCAGTCATCTTGCCTCGACTAGTCACTGATACTTGACTCTGGGGAAGGAGAGCATGTGGTTCGTGTCGCACAAGCGCGCAACATGTAAAACAAAAAACATGCGCAGATATTTCTACAAGTCCCAGAGTGATGGAAGGATGGTGAGGTGTGCAGCGGTGACAGGATAGAAGCATGCAGATGTGAATCTACATACGGCGTGATTCGTGACCTACTTAACGTCACCGCCTTGCTGATTGAACAGCAACGTGCCTCGGCGAGGTTGTGGGTGAATGAGCAGCCCCCGGTTAACACTGTTCACCCACCCATTTGGGAAGAGTCTAGAAAAGGTGACCTAAACAAATGTCGGTTCACCTATCAAGCTGGTCAGAAACCAACATTTCGACGGTTGTCCACATTAGCTGGGCGAAAACTAGAAAATACTACAACACAAAACAAGGCTAAGAATAGCCACCTGGAATGCCTTGACATATCCCAATCTTTAGAGGGAAGTATCTCGATAAGTGGAAGACACCGATGCTCTTGCGGAAATCAGCTTCAGCTATAAGGACCAATTGACAGAAGGGGTGGGCTGGATACACATCCTCATGGAAAGACAGGCCGATGATAGCTGTAAGAAGTTTGAGGTAAGGTGACTCGAGCCCTCTATTCTGAAGCAACACATGACGGACGTCATGGAAACATTTCCTACATTGAAGTCTGACCTGTGTGGCAGCGCCTGTATGTCGAGGATTTCATACGTGTGATAGAGTACATAAAAACAAGCTGGATCCGTGGGCCATCTGAGTGCTCACAACTGCTCACATCTGGACTACTTGTAGAAATGGCCTTCACCATATATATATATATATATATATAATATATTATATATATAGGGTCATCTACAGACACGTGTTTCGACTTATCAAGTCTCTTCAGTGTGGCTAGACATTTTGTAAGCTACCTACAACCGGAATTGAACTCCGGTCGGTTGGGTGTCAGTCCGGCACCTTAACCATTAGGCTGTCTTCACTTACAGAATGGGAAGGGGATTTTAACTGTTTTAATACACACATCGCTTTGTGTGTAAATGCTGTCACAGAGTGCTCCATTCAGAGAAGAGCGTTGCGTTTTACACTTGAGTTGGCGGCCGTCAGCGAGATCCCCCTCCAAGAGTGCTCAACCCTAGGGGATGGGAGCACACACACACACACACACACACACACATACATATATATATATATATATAATATAATATATATATATATATATATATTCGTTCTGAAGAATGGGAAATAAAAGAAGAGAAAAATATTATTTTCGCTAGTATCATAGCCAGTATTGAACCTGCCAACTCCAGATGCCTGTGACTTAGAACTGTATTGTCAACCCTAATTGAACACTGTGTCTACTTTAACAATTTAGACTGATCTTTGGAACATTTAAACGTAATGCTGTTTTTACATAGAACTTTACATTTATACATTTTATGTATGATGTTTTTGGGTATATAACAAAGAAAAATGAGGACAATTCTCAAACATTTTTACATAATACAAAATTATCCTTGTTACTAAGTTTAGATCATGGTAAACTACGACGAAGGGGAGGGTTAGCTCAGTCGGTAAAACGTTCGGCTAGAAACTACAAGTTTCCTAGTTCGATACTGGCCCTCGCCAACTCAGCATATGAGTATCACAGGGATCTGTGCGGTAAAGTAAAGTGCTGATGATAGGTCTGGCGCTCACAAGGCGAAAACAATCTCCTTTGTTTAGTGCTAGTGAAAAAGGGATAGACTCCCTCGCTAATTGGCTGATACCGACTTTAGGCCACCCCGACTACTTTACTTACTTTACGACATAGCCACAGATAATTCGTGGTCACGTCTATTTTAATATACACCGTAAGCCCATTTGGCGACAGAGTCACTCCGAATTTCGAAATGCATTTAACTGATGCAGCTAACCAAGTGTAAGTATAAAATTATTTAAATAAATTTGTTTTCAAAGTTAATGAACGAAATTTTGGATTTTAAATTGAACATTTCTTCCCTCAAGATATGAGAATTTAAACCTGACGCCATTGACGCCATTTAAATTGATTAGTTATACACACACACACACACACACATACGCACGTACCTACACACACACACACACACACACACACACATATATATATATACTCACATATATATATACACACACATATATATGTACACACACACACACATATATATATAAATACACTCACACACACACATATATATATTTACACACATACATGTATATGCACACACATATATATGTATTCACATACACACACACACATATATATATTTTATATGCAAATACACACACATATACACATATACACACACACATAATTATATACATATACAAACACATATATATGCCCACATATATATACACATGCATATATATACACACACAAATACATATATACACGCACACAAATATACTAGGACTCAATTCATTTGAAAGAAAAATCAAAGAAAAGAAAGAAAGAAAGCAAGAAAGAAAGTAATCAAGAAAGAAAAATTTGAAAGAAAAAAATAAAGAAAATAAATGAAAGAAAAACGAAAGAAAGTTATTAAGAAAGAAAGAAAGAAAGAAAAAAAGAACTGAAATAATCGGGAAAAATGACAGAAATCAAAGAAAGAAAGTAAATAAGTAAAATATACTAGGATTGAATTAATTTGAAAGAAAAAATGAAAGAAAGAAAGAAAGAAAGAAAGAAAGAAAGAAAGAAAGAAAATAGTTAAGAAAGAAAAAAATTAGTGAATTTATTTGAAAGAAAAATAGGAAAGAAAAGAATGAAAGAAAAAAAGAAAGTAGTTAAGAAAGAAAAAAATAGCCGAATTGATTTGAAAGAAAAAAATGAAAGAAAAGAATGAAAGAAAAAAAGAAAGTGATTAAGAAAAAAAAACTGATTTGATTTGAAAGAAAAAAATGAAAGAAAAGAATGAAAGAAAAAAAGAAAGTAGTTAAGAAAGAAAAAAATAACTGAATTGATTTGAAAGAAAAAAATGAAAGAAAAGAATGAAAAAAGAAAGAAAGTAGTTAAGAAAGAAAAAAATAGCCGAAAGAAAAAATATGAGAGAAAAGAATGAAAGAAAAAAAAAGTAGTTAAGAAAGAAAAAAATAACTGAATTGATTTGAAAGAAAAAATGAAAGAAAAGAATGAAAAAAAGAGAGTAGTTAAGAAAGAAAAACATAACTGAATTGATTTGAAAGAAAAAAATGAAAGAAAAGAATGAAAAAAAGAAAAAAGTAGTTAAGAAAGAAAAAAATAACTGAATTGATTTGAAGGAAAGAATTGAAAGAAAAAAATGAAGAAAAAAAGAAAGAAGTTAAGAAAGAAAAAATAACTAGATTAATTGAAAAAAAAATTGAAAGAAAGAAATGAAAGAAAAAAGAAATTAGTTAAGAAAGAAAAAAAACTGACTGAATTAATTTGAAAGAAAAAATGAAAAAAAAGAATGAAAAAAAAAAGAAAAAATTTAAGAAAGAAAAAATAACTGAATTGATTTGAAAGAAAAATGAAAGAAAAGAATGAAAGAAAAAAAGAAAGAAGTTAAGAAAGAAAAAAACTGACTGAATTGATTTGAAAGAAAAAATGAAAGAAAAGAATGAAAAAAAAAAAGAAAGAAAGTAGTTAAGAAATAAATAAATAACTGAATTCATTTGAAAGAAAAAAATGAAAGAAAAGAATGAAAGAAAAAAAGAAAGTAGTTAAGAAAGAAAAAAACTGACTGAATTAATTTGAAAGAAACAAAAAGAAAGAAAAGAATAAAAGAAAAAAAGAAAGAAGTTAAGAAAGAAAAAAATAACTCAATTGATTTGAAAGAAAAAATTGGAAGAAAAAATGAAAGAAAAAATGAAAGAAGTTAAGAAAGAAAAAAATAACTGAATTGATTTGAAAGAAAAAATTGAAAGAATAGAATCAAAGAAAAAAAGAAAGTAGTTAAGTAAGAAAAAAACTGACTGAATTAATTTGAAAGAAAAAATGAAAGAAAATAATGAAAAAAAGAAAGAAAGTAGTTAAGAAAGAAAAAAATAACTGAATTGATTTGAAAGAAAAGAATGAAAGCAAGAAAGAAAGAAGTTAAGAAAGAAAAAAATAACTGATTTGATTTGAAAGAAAAAATGAAAGAAAAATACAAAGAAAAAACAGAACTGTCTTAATTGAAAGAAAAAGAAAATGAAAGAAACGTAGAAAAAAAAACAAGGACACTAATTCAAATTTATCATAACGATATTTCCCCTTCTCAAAGACTCTTATAATATTCACAGTATAGTATCTGCAATTCTTTGGGGCCAAAGATAAGTTAGCTGTGTTTGAAATCAATAGACATATTTTTTTTTCCTTTCCCGAAACAGCCAGAGGTGGCTAGAAATCACACAGTTTAAAGAGATCGTCTCTATATTTAATTAAGTGACTCTTGATTTGATCAGCAATCTCCGAGGAATTCTTATTGCTGGCTAAGCGACAGACAAAGTCTCCTTTAAGAATCAGATTTAGCCGAATGCTAACAATGTGTTTATTCCAAAAAGTTCTTGCCGATGATTTGATAAATGTCTGTTTACTTCATTTTGCCCTATTACGTTTCGAATAAGGAATTATCGGACCACCTAAATAAACAGTCAGCGGTTAAATCGAAATTAACGGACCTAAATTCCACCATCGTATGTCACCCCGCCGAAAGAAAAAGAAAATACCAAAAATCAGAGAATTAACCGAATTTAATGAAATTTTCAGTGTTGATATATTATTGAATAATAAAAGATATAATGCACCAGTTATTTTATTTAAAGACTTTTACATTTTTTCAGCTCAGTTAACTTTGAACCACGTATCGCTGAGGCGTAACACACATTCTCAAAGATATGTGGTTCAAAGTTAACTGATCTGAAAAAATGTAAAAGTTTTTTAATAAAATAACTGACCTGAAAAAATGTATAAGTTTTTAGATAAAATAACTTGGGCATTATATATTTTATTCATTAATATACCAACACTGAAAATGTTATTAAATTCAGTTAATTCTCTGCGTTGTATATGTATGGGAGAGGTAGACAGATAGATATTTACACAGATGGAATGACAGCATCCACAATAAACTCTTCCTAATCAAATCCACTTTAGGAGGCTGGAGACCAACTTTAAGGAAGTCTAGAAAGGAACAAGTCATTGTGTCCCGATTACACATTGGTTACACAAGAGTAACGCACTCCTATATACTCAAACAAGAACAGCAACCACAATGTGAAACATGTCAAACACCTTTGACAGTTAAACACTTATTCATGGAATACAGGTTTTTTTGCTCGCAAGAGAAACCGTTATTTTAAAGCAAACAATATGAAAGATCTGTTTGAAAATGTCAACATAGAGGATATTCTCTCTTTTCTGAGGGAAATACAATTATACCATAAAATATAGACATGAAACTAATCAATACCATACAACATAATCCCCAATAATGTTAACAGATTGTTAAAACCAATTACTAAAAAATATAAATACATGATATGTATAACTTCCTAACCGTTAGGTATGACGTACACAAAAAAGAAATGTTGTATGATTACTTAAAATACATCATCATCAGTCCTTCCGATCAATCGGCTGGTCACGTCAAGCCCGAGCACCTATATTCGGGTGACACCTCGGTAGATAGTGTCTGACTCATATAGGTTCTTATAATCATGCTCTACTTAATTTTAATAGGTCGGTGTAGCTCAGTCAGTAGAGTGTTCGGCTAGGAACCACAAGGTTCCTGGTTCGATACCGGTCATCGCTAACTCAGCGTATAAATAGCACAGGGATCTGTATGGTAAAGTGAGGAGCCGAGGGTAGGTGCTGCGCTCCACCTCAGATGCTAAAATAATCTCCTTGGTCTAGCGCTAGTAAAAAGAGGATATACTCCATCGCTGTCAGGCTGATACCGACTTCAGGCCACCACGTGGACTTTACTTACTTACTTACTTACTTACTTACATAATGTATTGAGCTCTTTTTACATATATAACTTAGAAAACTCCTCCGGTGTTTTTTCTTCTTCTTTGGACGGTGCTGATGATTATTTTCAGAAAGTACGGGTGCGCCGGTCTTTTCTTTTCTTTTTTTAAAAAATGTTTCCCCAAATGTCAGTTTGAATTTTTTTTTTAAACTGAATTACCTGGGTTTTTTTAGCACTCTATTTAGGAGGAATTTAATTGCACATTCACCGTATTCGGCGTTAAGCTAAATCTCACTTTGTTTACAAAGTTTGAGAACTCTTAGTGAAATCATTTCCGCTTAGAAATGTAGCGATTAAATAGCCTGCTATACTTGGCAGCTGATTGTGGCCGTATGTAAGGTTTGGCGAGCGTAAGTTCGTTCGGGTCTCGAACCCGGCCAGAGGCAGCTGCTAAAAATGGTATAACTGCACTGATGAGAGGTGATACCTCGAAACACGTGTCTGTAGTTTACTATATATATATATATATATATATATATATAATGTATTTTAGGAGGTCTCTGTATGCTTCTCTCGGTATATATTTTTTATGTTTTTTTTAAGTTGGGCGTTATTACGAAGCATCTAAAAATAAATGAATGCACTCGATGTTATGGAGTATTGGATTGACTATATATGTATATATATATATACGCTCCCCAATTTTCAGGTTGAGCACTCTGTCTAGAAGGGACTAATTGCGAAAATTCACCGCTTTGGCGAAAAGCTAGTCTCACTTGTTTACAAGTTAGAGACCTCTGGTGAGTTTATTTCCGGTTTAGGAAATATAGCGATTATTCTGCCTTCTATTCTAGGCAGCTGCTTGTGGACCCATCGGTAAGAGACTTGACGAGCGAAAGTTCGTTCGGGTCTCGATCCCGACCAGAGGTAGCTGCTGAAAAATAAGTCTAGCTGCACTGATGAGGGGTAAACCCCGAAACGCGCGTCTGTAGATTGCTTTATATATATATATATATATATTGATTAATCCAGTGGAGTTAACCCTGAAGATCCTTATGGTGAAACTCGAGTAGGTTACTTGTACCTGTATTACAATACATTTGCTCTACTAACGTATTGAGCACTTTTTATTTGTTATATCGCTGTCTTAACCTTTCTGAATTTTGCATCAACTAACCATTGTGACCATCTTCACCGGTAAGTCACCTTTTCCAAAATAACACACACACACACACACACACACACACATATATATATATATATATATATATATACATTGACAGATATTGCCAAAATTTGAAATCACCAAAGTAAGAACCTCAATGAAATATTTCCTCTGATTAAGTTTAATGGATGCCAAAAAGTAATTTGTTTTTGATAAATTTAATCAGCAAGGCCACTAAACTTTAAATTTTCAAAATGTCTCCTTTTTAAAACTTTCTTTTTCGCTGAAACTATTATTATCCAATATTCGCCAAATTGAATCTGACGAGTAATAAACTTAGTCAAACGAAGAAATCACCAGCTGTCCGTATGAGCATCGCCAATGATCGTATTGTGTATGTTCGTGTCAAAACTGTCAATCAGCAGAGCAGCTATTTTTGTGGCATGTCAACCCTTGATGGGTTATTTTATTACCAAATACTTTTTTGTTTTATTCACTTCTTGATAGGCATTCAGTTTTTCTTAATCAATTTTTTAAACTCATTTTTAACTCATTATTTTTCTATTAAACGATATGAACTACCCTACCAGGCCAGAGTGGATCTGGGAGTTGGCGATGGAGGGTTACTCCACTCCCCTGAGACCCAGAATTGGAACTTCATCACTAAATACATTCTGTCAATTTTGGAGTGAAATAAAAATTATACCATAGAAATTGAACTTATTCAATATCATACTACATAAGTATTATTAGTGTTATTCGGACTATTGTCCCATCTTTCATTGTTATTTGTACAGCATTTCGGCCGATATACCCACCGGCCTTCTTCAGGTATTTCTTGTCGGACTCGGGAACCTTCTCGGACTCAGGAATCTTCTTTTCGAAATCGGGAACTTTTTGTCGTATCCGGAGCCAAGAAGGTTCCGAGTCCGAGAAGGTTCCCGAGTCCGACAAGAAATACCTGAAGAAGGCCGGAGGGTATATCGGCCGAAACTTTGTACAAATAACAATGAAGATGGGGACAATAGTCCGAATAACACTAATAATACTAATCTTCAAGCCTCATCTCAAACATTCAGAGAAATATCATACTACATGTTAACACATTGTTAAAACCAATTACTAAAAAGTATAAATATAAATACACAATTTTTCATTGACGTATATCTTTACATCTAACAGTCAGTTTTATATGTTTATTTATTTATTTATTTGTTCGTATATCTATGTGTATATCTATGTTACTGCTTCTACCTGTCTTTATATCTACCTGAACACTTATGTTTATATCGATATGGGCACAACATATGATGTACGCTCTCAGTTACTTCATAGTTAATGTTATTCTCGCATTGCATTGCAAACATCTGGCCTCTAGCCAATTTAAGCTTTATATCAACCATCATACACGCCTGTCTCCCTATTCTAAGATGCTTATATATATATATATAAATTATATATATATATATATATATATATATATATATATATATATAGTTAAGAATTTTATATATATTATATAATATGAATAAGGGGTGGAACACTCTATGGCGACTATTACATACATACAGATGTGTGTATCAAAACAGTTAAAATCACCTAAGCATTCTGAAGCTGACGATAGCCAAGCGGTTAAGCTGTCCTACTGACGCTAAAAAGATCGGATTTCAATCCCGACTGTAGGTAGTTTACAAAATGTCTAGCCACACTGAAGAGACTTGATAAGTCGAAACACGTGTCTGTGGATGACTATATATAATATATATATATAATATATATATATATATATCGTAGACGGGTTACCAGGTAAATTGGTAATTAGAAATGATTCGAAGTTGGCACTTTCTTCCGAAAGCGGAATGTAAGAGTGTTCAGATCAATGTTGAGAGGTCGATCTTCAATATTATTGGAGAGAGCAATATAATTGCTAAAGAAGAATAACCGAGTTCTAAGTCTTTATATATATATATATATATATATATATATATATATATATATATATATATATATTCACTGGTCCAGTAACATTTTGCGCTACTTATACAATGTGTCTACAGCAAGGAATAGTCAGGTGGAGATGATCCATATTCTGTTTGGAGGTGCGTGGTGTAATGGTTTCATTCGTAGAAAAAAGACTCGTCGACTCGAGTTCAATTCCTGGACTTAGCTGTTTACATTTCACATAGCGCTAATACCCTTGGGAAAGGTATGGATCCAATTCTCCCTCCAGCTATGGGTAAATTGCAGGGTATACTGGGCTCTTTATCATTGGCTAGGTAACCAGCCTAGAAGAAGGAAAACTCTACATTCAAACCTGTTAAAATCCGCTTAAAAAATTGACCTTGTGTCACATCCTGCTCGTGCTGGGGCATTGGTAAATACATATATATTTGTGTGTGCGTGTTTTTATATGGCGTGTGAATTATGTTTATTGAATATGACGGATGTTGAACGGCTTATCATTATCGTTTATTCAACCTTCTCTCCTCAGATGTTCTAGACGACTAGAATCATCATTTTAATGATCTATTAAAAACAAACTACAAAAACTTTTCAAATCAAACAACCTATTCACATGACTTCTTACGTGAAAAGACCTTTAAGAATTTACGACTAATGTAATCGCAGAAGCAAAAATGTAATATATTTACTGGACTGACTGACTGACAAACCAGTAACAATAGAATGTCAGAAATAGCATTTTACTTCACACAAAGGGACGCGTAGTGGCTAACATGCTGGATTGCGAGATCGTAGTAAGCGAGTTCGAATTCCAGTCGTGCTATTACGTTCAATATATTATAATTAGCTGGAAGGCTTAGGGGCCTTCCACGTGGGTACATATAAGTATAAGTAATATTCCGGCAAAGAAATTATGAGATCTAACAAACATAGGCTTTAATACTTGAGCACATAGAAATACATTTAAACTGGAATGCGTATACAAATTACAAAGTATACAAAAGAGTTTATAGGGATTTTCCCCTAAATTTTTACGGCATGTAGAATTGAATAAATTAGAATAATTAAGTTTTCTTAAATAATTAGTTTTACAATTCTATGAGTTAAGTTTTGAATTATGTAAACAAAAGAGAATCGAATGAAAATTAGTTTGGAAATATTTTAGCAACAATAGAAACAATGGTTTAAATTCCAATGACAATATCTGCATTGTCATCGGAATGCCTTGGCTAACAAAATCATCCGAAATCTACGTCAATACAAAATCAGCTGATATTGATGAATATTTTAAATTAATGATCACGTACACAATTACAAAACAATTATAAAAAGGCCCATTTAGCTGAAAAAGCAGTAGTTGGAGCGAAAGCTCCGAAACTCGACAGAAATATATAATGATATTATCGGGTCTGTTCTTATTTCGTTTCATAATTTTCTGCGCTCTCTTCTCAATACGACACAAGTTTCAACCACAGACTGTTTTATCAAAACGCTACAATGTTGACACATCAAACGAACAAATATAAACAATACATACGCACTTGTCCAACACACTATGTACAGACACATACACTCGACAGCATCGCTAAAAAGACAATTGAATATACAATTGGTAAATTAATGTAAATTAAGTTATTTATTTATCATTGTATCTTCTTTCTTTTGTTTTCTAACGGAAAGTACATTTCCGTTGTTTCATACGTTTAAATATTGGGATACAAAACTCGGATATTCTTCACCCACCAAACACCAAGCACACAAAGTCCGCACAAGATACATAAATGAACAATATATACGAGACTAGGTACATAAGAAGATACATAATGTATTATAAAGTAAGGAGAACTTCGTCTGTAGAAGTGTTGCAGAGTAGATGAAGGAAATGTCACTTACTTAAGCTGGGGGGTGAAACCCCACAAAAGGTGTAGATGTAAATGTCTAACCCATGTGTCCTGTTTGCTGTCCTGGAGAAAAAAGAATTCAAACTCCCCACTTTCCTGATCAGGACACCTAGCGGTCAAATCCCTGAAATACGGGAAAAAAAATCCCATGTGAACGTAGTTTATTATTTTTTCTTTCATTCTTTTTGTTTTTGCCCCATTTTTCCTAAACGTTTAATTTTGATGTTTTGAGAGGTCATAGTTGCAAGGTCATTTTTTTTATATCCTATCTGTGTTAAGTGTAACTGAATATCCTTGTCTACACTTCCCAATAGAACATTTAAACATAATTCCATCCGTTATAAGAAAAGATTTTCCTATAAACCAGAATATAACATCTAGACATTAATACTACTTAACCGGATTAAATACTGGTTTATTGCAGGTCCTCTCTGACTGGAGTGTAGTACCTGTTAGGGTCCCTCTAATAGGAAATCTTTTCTTTATAACGGATGAATTATGTTTTAATGTTCTATTTGGAAGTGAGACTAAGGATATCAGTTACACTTAACACAGATGGATATAAAAATGACCTTGCACCTATGACCTCTCAAACATCAAAATTATAACGTTTAAGGAATGGGAAAACAAAAAGAAGAAAGAAAATAATAACTACGTTCACAATGGGTTTTTTTTCCCGTATTTCAGGGATTTGTACCGCTAGGTGTCCTGATCAGGAAAGTGGGGAGTTTGAAAATTCTTTTTTCTCCAGGACCAGCAAACAGGACACAATAGGGTTAAGACATTTCATCTACACCTTTTTGTGGGTTCACCCCCAAGCTTAAGTAAGTGACATTCCTTCATTGCTACTCTGCAACCTTCTACAGACGAAGTTCTCCTTACTTTATAATACATTATGTATCTTCTTAATGTACCTAGTCTCGTATATTTGTTCATTAATGTATCTTGTGCGGACTTTGTGTGCTTGGTTGTTTTGGTGGTGAAGAATATCCGAGTTTTTGTTATCCAATATTTAAACGTATGAAACAAGCGGAAATGTACTTTTCGGTAGAAAAAAAGAAGAAGATACAATTGATAAAATAATAACTTAATTTACATTTAATTTTACAATTGGTATATTCATTTGTTCTTTTAGCGATGCTGTCGAGTGTATGTGTCTGTACATAGTTGTGTGTGACAAGTGCCGTATGTATTTGTTTATATTTGTTCGTTTTGGATGTGTCCCATGTAAGGGCAGTTTTGATAAAACAGTCTGTGGTTGAAACTTGTGTCCGTATTGAGAAAGGAGAGCGAGAAAAATTATGAAACGAAATAAGAGACAGACCCGATATATCATATATATCTGTCCGAGTTCGGAGCTTTCGCTCCAACTTACTTGCTTTTCAGCTAAATGGGGCCTTTTTTATAATTGTTTTGTTTATTGTGTACGTGGATCATTAATTTAAAATATTCATCAATATTCCAGCTATTTTGTATTGACCGTAGAATTTTTCCGGATGATTTTTGTTAGCCAAGGCATTCGCGATGACAATGCAGATATTGTCATTGGAATTTTAAACCATTGTTTCTGATTGTTGCTAAAATATTTGCAAACTAATTTTCATTCGAATTCTCTTTTTTGTTAACATATTCAAAAACTTACTCTAGAATTGTAAACTAATTATTTAAGAAAACTTATATTATTCTAATTTATTCAATTCTACATGCGTAAAAAATTTAGGGGAAAATTCCCTATAAACTCTTTTGTATACTTTGTAATTTTGTATACGCATTCGCAGTTTAAATGTATTTCTATGTGGCTCAAGTATTAAAGCTATGTTTTGTTTAGACCATATTTCATTTGGCCGGAATATTACTTATACTTATATGTACGCGACGTGGAAGGCCCCTAAGCCTTTCAGTAATATAATATATTGAACGTAAATAGCACGACTGGGAATTCGAAGCTTCGCTTACTACGATCTCGCATCCCAGCATGTTAGCCATACGGTCCTTTTGTGTGAGTAAAAGCTATTTCTGACATTCTTTGTACTGGTTTTGTCAGTCAGTTCAGTCCAGTAAATATATTTACATTTTGCTTCCTGCGATTACATTAGTCGTAAATTCTAAAAGTCTTTTCACGTAAGAAGTCAGTGAATAGGTTGTTTGAATTTGAAAAGTTTGTAAGTTTGTTTTTAATAGATCATAAAATGATGATTCTAGTCGTCCTAGACATGCTGAGGAGAGAAGGTTGAATAAACGATAATGATAAGCCGTTCAAACATCCGTCATATTCATAATACATAATTCCACGCCATATAAACACGCACACACAAATATATATGTATTTACCAATGCCCCAGCACGAGCAGGATGTGACACAGGTCAATTTTTAAGCGGATTTTTAAGCAAGGTTTGAATGTAGAGTTTTCCTTCTTCTAGGCTGGTTACCTAGCCAATGATAAAGAGCCCATATACGACTGCAATTTACCATAGCTTGGAGGGAGAAATGGAAATCCATACCTTTCGCAAGGGTTAGCGCTATGTGAATGTAAACAGCTAAGTCCAGAATTGAACTGCGAGTCGACGAGTCTTTTTTCTTTACGAAATGAAACCATTACAACCACGCAACCTCCAAACAGAATATGGATCATCTCCACCTGACCTATTCCTGCTGTAGACACATTGTATAAGTAGCGCAAAATGTTACTGGACCAGTGAATATATATATATATATTATATATATATATATATATTATATTATATATATATAAGACTTAGAACTCGTTTATTCTTCTTTAGCAAAATTATATTGCTCTCTCCAATAATATTGAAGATCGACCTCTCACATTGATCTGAACACTCTTACATCCGTTTCGGAAAGAAAGTGCCCAACTTCCGAATCATTCTAATCACCAAATTTACACCTGGTAACCGTCTACGGATATATATTATATATATTATATATATATACTATATATATAGTCATCCACAGACACGTGGTTTTCGACTTATCAGTCTCTTCAGTGTGGCTAGACATTTGTAAACTACTACAGTCGGGATTGAAACGCGATCTTTTTAGCGTCAGTAGGAACAGCTTAAACCGCTTGGCTATCGTCAGCTTCAGAATCTTAGGTGATTTAACTGTTTTGAATAAACACACATCTGTATGTATGTAATAGTCGCCAATAGAGTGTTCCACCCCTTATTCATAATTATATTATATATAATATAAATTCTTAACTATATATATATATATATAATAAATTTATATATATATATATATAATATTTATATATAATATATAAGCATCTTAGAATAGGGAGACAGGCGTGTATGAATGGTTGATATAAAGCTTAAATTGGCTAGAGGCCAGATGTTTGCAATGCAATGCGAGAAATAACATTAACTATGAATACTGAGAGCGTACATCTATGTTGTGCCATATCGATATAAACATAAGTGTTTCAGGTAGATATAAACAGGTAGAAGCAGTAACATAGATGATAACCACATGATATACGAACAAAATAAATAAATAAAATAAGACATATAAAACTGACTGTTAGATGTAAAGATATACGTAATGAAAAAAATTGTGTATTTATATTTATACTTTTTAGTAATATGGTTTTTAACAATGTGTTTAACATGTAGTATGATATTTCCTCTGAATGTTTTGAGATGAAGGCTTGAAATGATTAGTAAATTATTAGTGTTATTTCGGACTATTGTCCCCATCTTTCATTGTTATTTGTACAAAGTTTCGGCCGATATACCCTCCGGCCTTCTTCAGGTATTTCTTGTCGACCTCGGTGAACTCTCGGACTCGGGAACCTTCTGGCTCCGGATACGAAACAAGAAAGTTCCCGATTTCGAAAAGAAAATTCTGATCCGAGAAGGTTCCCGAGTCCGACCAAGAAATCGCTGAAGAAGCGCGGTGGGTTATATCGGCCGAAAATTGCTGTAAAATAACAATGAAGATGGGGACAATAGTCCGAATAACACTAATAATACTTATGTAGTATGAATATTGATAAGTTTCATATTCTATGGTATAATTTTATTTCAACTCAAATTGAACAGAATGTAATTTAGTGATGAAGTTCAATTCTGGTCTCAGGGAGTGTGGAGTAACCGTCCTCCATCGCCATTACTCCCGGGGGAATTTCCACTCTGGCCTGGTAGGGTTAGTTCATATCGTTTAAATAGAAAATATAGTTAAAATGAGTTTAAAAAATTGATATAAGAAAAACTGAATGCCTATCAAGAAGTGAATAAAAACAAAAAAGTATTTGGTATAAAATAACCCATCAAGGGTTGACATGCCACAAAAATAGCTGCTCTGCTGATTGACAGTTTTGACACGAACATACACAATACGACATTGCGAGGCTGCATACGACAGCTGGATGATTTTCTTCGTTTGGACTAAGTTTATTACTCGTCAGATTCAATTTTGGCGAATATTGGATAATAATAGTTTCAGCGAAAAAAAGAAAGTTTTAAAAAAGGAGACATTTTTGAAATTTAAAGTTTAGTGGCCCTTGCTGATTAAATTTATCAAAAACAAATTACTTTTTGGCATCCATTAAACTTTAATCAAGAGGAAAATAATTTCATTGAGTTCTTACTATTGGTGATTTCAAATTTGGCAATATCTGTCAAATGTATATATATATATATAATATATATATATGTGTGTGTGTGTGTGTGTGGTGTGTGTGTTTATTTTGGGAAAAAGGTGACTACGCGTGAAGATGGTCCCACAATGGTTAGTGATGCAAAATTCAGAAAGGTTAAAGA
>CM042166.1:25245638-25260638 GCA_023376005.1 Doryteuthis pealeii | reverse complement strand
CCGGCTGTAGGTAGGTTACAAATGTCTAGCCACACTGAAGAGACTTGATAAGTCGAAACACGTGTCTGTGGAGGACTATATATATATATATATATATATATATCCGTAGACAGGTTACCAGGTAAATTGGTATTAGAATGATTCGAAGTTGGCACTTTCTTCCGAAAGCGGAATGTAAGAGTGTTCAGATCAATGTTGAGAGCTCGATCTTCAATATTATTGAAGAGAGCAATTTAATTGCTAAAGAAAAATAACCGATGTTTAAGCCTTTATATATACTAGCAAATATATGCACCCTCCGGGTGCAAGTATTTAAGTTTTAATGTAATAAAATATTGTATTAAATTAGAAAGGCTAATGAAACTAAATAAGAATACAGATAAAAAGATTTGAAACAGAGGGAGTATAATAAAAGATTTGAAACAGAGGGAATATAATAAAAAATGGAACAACTGAAACTTACTCTTCCATCACTCTCGTCTTTCATTGTTATTTTTTCTAATTTAAGTATTTAGTTAAGAGGAAGTAAATAATAAAATGACAGTTATCTTTTCTTGTTAATGGATTTCATTTAAGATTCATTGAAGAGATTTTTGCTTATATTCATTAAAATAAAACCAAACAGTTAGAAATCAATAATACTAAGCACATATTTATTAAATTCGATTTTTAATATTAATATGCAAATTAGCCTTCCCGTTCACACTGTAAACGCTATTTGTTGTTAATATAAATATAATTGCATGTTGTCAGTATTTAGACATAGTTAACAGTATTAATAATGTAAGACAATTTTATTAATAATTGAGGTTTAGATAAAAATAAAATCATAGGGAATGTGATGTCAATAACTAAGAGAATTGTGACTTGAGTAGGAATATAGTTTCGGTTACAGACAGAAAAACACACCATCTCCATTATAATAAGATATATATATATATATATATATATATATATATATATATATATATATAAGTGAGTTATATAATTTGCTTGAAGCATTGTGTATATATTGATTAGGTTGTTGATTTAGAAGGCTATCACAATGCAGGTGTAAAGAAAAAAATAATAATACGGTAACAATGATGTTGTGTGTTAACCTGTATTTAATTCTTGAATTTTCGAGATATCTGTTTTTCAAATGATCACTGAAGTAGTCTAGTTATGGCATTTCTTTTTAAATGAACTTTTTTAATTAATTTAAAAAGAAATGCCATAACTAGACTGCTTCAGTTCCAGTTTTGAAAAAGAGATATTATCTCGAAAATTCAAGAATTAAATACAGGTTAACACACAACATCATTGTTACCGTATTATTATTTTTTCTTTACACCTGCATTGTGATAGCCTTCTAAATCAACATCCTAATCAATATATATTATATATATATATATATATATTATATATAATATATATTATACATACATATATATATATATATTATATATATATATATATATTATATATATATATATCACTAATCCAGTAACATTTTGTAGTTTTTGGGAGCGCTACTTATACAATGTGTCTTCAGCAGGAAAGTCGGGTGGAGATGATCCATATTCTGTTTGGAGGTGCGTGGTGTAATGGTTTCATTCGTAGGAAATGGACTCGTCGACTCGAGTTCAATTCCTGGACATAGCTGTTTACATTTCACATAGCGCTAGTACCCTTGGGAAAGGTATGGATACAATTCTCCCTCCAGCTATGGGTAAATTGCAGGGTATACTGGGCTCTTTGTCATTGGCTAGGTAACCAGCCTAGAAGAAGGAAAACTCTACATTCAAACCTGTTAAAATCCGCTTAAAAAATTGACCTTGTGTCACATCATGCTCGTGCTGAGGCATTGGTAAATACATATATATTTGTGTGTGCGTGTTTTATATGGCGTGTGAATTATGTTTATTGAATATGACGGATGCTGAACGGCTTATCATTATCGTTTATTCAACCTTCTCTCCTCAGATGTCTAGACGACTAGAATCATCATTTTATGATCTATTAAAAACAAACTACAAACTTCTCAAATCAAACAACCTATTCACTGACTTCTTACGTGAAAAGACTTTAAGAATTTACGACTAATGTAATCGCAGAAGCAATAATGTAATATATTTACTGGACTGAACTGACTGACAAAACCAGTACAATAGAATGTCAGAAATAGCATTTTACTTCACACAAAGGGACCGTAGTGGCTAACGTGCTGGATTGCGAGATCGTAGTAAGCGAGTTCGAATTCCAGTCGCGCTATTACATTCAATGATTATCCTTAGAGAAGCTATTAGATTTAAATATATCATAATTAGCTGGAAGGCTTAGGGGCCTTCCACGTGGGTACATATAAGTATAAGTAATATCCCAGCAAAGAAATTATGAGATGTAACAAACATAGGCTTTAATACTTGAGCTCATAGAAATACATTTAAACTGGAATGCGTATACAAATTACAAAGTATACAAAAGAGTTTATAGGGACTTGCCCCTAAATTTTTACGGCATGTGGAATTGAATAAATTAAAATAATTGTATGAGTTAAGTTTTGAATTATGTAAACAAAAGAGAATCGAATGAAAATTAGTTTTGAAATATTTTAGCAACAATAGAAACAATAGTTTAAATTCCGATGAAAATATCTACATCATCGGAATGCCACAGGTAACAAAATCATCCGATATCTACGTCAACACAAAATCAGATGATATTTGATGAATATTTTAAATTAATGATCACGTAGACAATTACAAAACAATTATAAAAAGGCCCATTTAGCTGAAAAGCAGTAGTTGGAGCGAAAGCTCCGAACTCGACAGATATAGAATGATATATCGGGTCTGTCTCTTATTTCGTTTCATATTTTTCTCGCTCTCCTTCTCAATACGACACCAGTTTCAATCACAGACATTGTTTTATCAAAACTGCTACAATGAAGACACATCCAAACGAACAAATATAAACAATACATACGCACTTGTCACACACAACTATGTACAGACTCGCTATCAACAAGATCAGAT
Source organism: Doryteuthis pealeii (assembly GCA_023376005.1). Classification (NCBI taxonomy): domain Eukaryota; kingdom Metazoa; phylum Mollusca; class Cephalopoda; order Myopsida; family Loliginidae; genus Doryteuthis; species Doryteuthis pealeii. The sequence continues at coordinate 25,257,621 of CM042166.1, read as the reverse complement.
TTCCATATGATAGTCAACCTATCAATAGCAGACCATGCCTTTCCTATGCATATGTTGACATTGTGTTACATAATCTATGCGGTTGCATAAGATTATTGTCAACTCCCTGTATTTCTGAAGGGATGGCCCCTTTTCATATCACGGGCGGGACTTTCCATGGAATATTACAGAAAGCCCGTGAAATACGTGAAGTCATGTGGGACCTGGTTGGGTCCTCAGTTTCAGTTTGGACGTCAGGCAGAGAAGATGTACTGCCTTAACTGGAGCTCACTACATACGCGCGTTATGTTAGTTACATGAAATGTTTTGTTAAGTAAATAAAGGCTTACGAAAGTAACATGGTTTTGTGGTTGATGAGTGTCTTGGTAGCAAGACTGACCTAGAAGAAATGAGTTAAGTGCAACCGACCACCAAGACGAAGTCCAGACGCTAGAAGAACAATCGAATATACCAATTGTAAATTAATGTAAATTAAGTTATTTATTTTATCAATTGTATCTTCTTCTTTTGTTTTCTACGGAAAGTACATTTCCGTTGTTTCATACGTTTAAATTGTGGGATACAAAACTCGGATATTCTTCACCCACCAAACACCAAGCACACAAAGTCCGCACAAGATACATAATGAACAAATATACGAGACTAGGTACATAAGAAGATACATAATGTATTATAAAGTAAGTAGAACTTTGTCCTGTAGAAGTGTTGCAGAGTATATGAAGGAATGTCACTTACTTAAGCTGGGGGGTGAAACCCCACAAAAAGGTGTAGATGTAAATGTCTAACCCATGTGTCCTGTTTGCTGTCCCGGAGAAAAAAAGAATTCAAACTCCCCGCTTTCCTGATCAGGACACCTAGCGGTACAAATCCCTGAAATACGGGAAAAAAAATCCCATTGTGACAGTAGTTATTATTTTTTTCTTTCATTCTTTTTGTTTTTCCCCATTTTCCTAAATGTTATAATTTTGATGTTTGAGAGGTTACAGTTGAAAGGTCATTTTTTATATCCTGTCTGTGTTAAGTGTAACTGAATATCCTTGTCTACACTTCCCGAATAGAACATTAAACATAATTCCATCCGTTATAAGAAAAGATTTCCTATAAACCAGAATATAACATCTAGACATTAATACTACTTAACCGGATTAAATACTGGTTTATTGCAAGGTCCACTCTGACCTGGAGTGGTAGTACCTGTTAGGGTCCCATCTATAGGTTAAATAGAAAAAATGAGTTTAAAACATTGTTTTAAAAAAATTGAGTTTGAATAAGTAATTTGGAATAATCATCAATAATGAATAAAACAAGACATCTTCGGCATAAAATAAGCCAACAAGTGTTGACATGCCGTAAAATCCAGCCAACCATTTTAAAAATGGTTACTGATGTTCATAAATGTCTTTGTGTTAAATTTTTAAAATTTACTCCTGACATGTATCTTGTTTTCAAAATCTAAGATTTGCCCTGTCAGTGGTGCTTACAATATGATGATTGTATCCCTCCAGACCCGCAGATGGCTAAGACTCCCCCCTCTTCCAGACCAAACAGGGACAGTCATTCGCACTCCCCTGCTCTGGGGTACATAATACTACTGCTGTTCTTTTACAAATATGACTTTGGCATGAAATAATCCACGAAGGTGATATACCAGTAAACAAAGAAACTTAACTAAACTAAAATTTACACCAAGCAACTTAAAACAATAAATCAAATATATTGATTGTAACAAATTAATACTTACAGAACAACATTTTAAAGTCACAAATTTATCAGAAATAAAAGGTGTTTGATTATTTGGTGGATATAAGCCCTGGCGCAATACACCACTTAAATGTATAGACTAAGCGAGGTCACGTGGTTTAAACCTCAGCCAATGAAGACTCCGAATACGTGCTTGGTTAACTACTTAATTGCTGATACTGACAGACGTCCATTTACAGTCATTGACGAAGGACCTGCAAGACTGAGAATCACCAAGAAACAACCAAAGAATTCTGCACTAAGGATCGCGCTCTGCTTAACTCAAAGGATCTCCGCTGTTGGAATATTTTAGTAATATAAGGTGTCCTGATATACACCAACTAAATTTATAGACTGGGTGAGGTTACGTGGTTTATTCTTCCTGCCAATCAGCAGCCATAATGCGTGGCTTATTCACTACTGCTACTTGCCATAGTGCATTTGCAACCAAATGAGGAGGAACTTACAATACTAAGGAGAAAAAAAAGATACTTTATCAAGTATTTTCGCTGGACAACCGCTCTTGCTTGAAGCCTAAAGGATGGCAACAAAAATCGTAACAAAAGGTTTAACATCATAGACAGAATCGAAATAAACACATTGGATAATATTAGGGTGGTAACAGAAATTTGCTAAGACAAACGGATAAAAAGTAGTAAAACACTGACTCCAAATGGCTTTAACATGAAGTACGATTGAAATATTTGTGTGACACATAAACACCTAAATAAAGCAGCCACGGCTAATTTGAAATACCCACCTTCCCAAATAAAGAGCTGATGTTGCAGGTGTTTTCACAACAGATATATAAAGGGTAGTTGAAGACACTTGGACAGCAAAAAATAAGTGTGATTTAACAAATGGATATGCTTCGTTACCGGTGTTTTTTTTTTTTTTCGTCAAATATATTATCAACTCCTTTAAAATCTTAATTTTTTTAAGCAACTTTTCTCCACGCAACCTGAAAAGAATTCATTTAAGACTGGCTACAATACTCAGAAGAGTTTTGGTGACCTGAGGAGACTTGTTGTCATTCAAACACCAGTGAGAGACAATAAGCTTTCCCTATGGACAAAATTGGAAAGTGATATGATATTGCAAACAATAAATTTATAGCAACTCAACAAGAAAAGCAACACATAGTATAATATCTAACAGGCTGGTCCTATATATCAAATACTACTGTGTAGAGAGTCAGATTATATAAACACACGAAGATAAACGAATAAAACATTTTCAAACACTGACTCCGAATTGATTTAGCATAAACCTGAACGGCGCAGACACTAACAGACTTGGGTGGACCGAACAGCAGATTAATTCATATATATATATATATATATATATATATATATATATATATATATATATTATACAAACCCCTCCCAACGAGCAGTATGTGACTCAAAATCAAGTTCTTAAGCAGATTTTAACAGGTTTGAATTCAGAGTTTTCCTTACTTTACACTGGGTACCTAGCCCAGTCTGCTCTACTATTTACCAATAGCAGGAGGAAGAGCAGGTGGATACATACCTTTCCCAATGGTATTAGCGCTATGGGAAATGCAAACATACTTATCCTGGATATGAACTCTGGTCGCCGAGTTCATTTCCTTCTACTCTAAACATTACACACGCCTCCTGATATATATATATATATATATATATATATATATAATATATATATATATATATATTATATATATATATATATATATATATGCCTGAAGGTCGCATGGGCGAGAATCTGTCAGTAACCAGGTGTGGTCTCCATATCCAGGATACCTTAAATCAGACACACATACATGCATGCATACACACACACACACACACACACACACACACATATATATATATATATATATATATACACACACACACACAACACACACATATATATATATATATATATTTTTACCTCATTCTTATTTTCTTATTTTTCTTATTGTTATTTGGGTTTTTTATTCTTTATTTATATTTTTTACTTTTTGCTCACTTTGTATGTACACATTACCCAAGAAATGATTTCCCTATCTAAAACATACCCCGTCCATACCATAATTTTCTCCCAACCTCATTTACATACACAGGCCCAGCCTATATTACCAATCTAAACTAAGACACTCGTTCCCTCCCCTAATTGATAGATTTGAAAACGCTGTTACTTCGGGGAATTCTCAGTAAGATTCATGTTCTTGCAATTACCTGCAGTAATGCAGTTGAAATAAATTATTGTAATGAAGCAAATTTTAAACCTTTTCCTTCATTTATTGTATATATATATATATATATATATATATATATATATATATATATATATATATATATATATAAGTTATTTAAAACTAGTAGTAAGGGATGATTCTAATTGGGATCTTCAAAATCTCGCTGTATAATTATTGCATCATTATACTAAAGGTGCAAATACAAGGATTTTTATAAATCCCTAGAGAGAGCTCAATGTATAATAATCTATAATTTAGATTAAATACAGAGCAAAATTTACCTTTCAAAGAAAGGAAAAACTCAATAAACCGTCATTTTGTAATAAATTTATTTCGACCAAAATTTAAAGGCTTTTAGAAATTTAAAGAAATTTCTAAAACTCCTTAAAAGTTCAGTCTCATCAGACAAAATCCCAAATCCCAAATATATGTATATATATATATATATATATATATATATATATATATGCAGGTTGCTGCACAGAGGACCTCCCTGGGAAAATGAATGATAGGAAAGGTTGGCGAGAGATTGTCATGGATATCCATGCTAATAGCGCGACATAATGATGATGATATATATATATATATATATAATATATATATATATATATATATATATTGGGATTCTATCTGATGAGACTGAACTTTTAAGGAATTTTAGAAGTTTCTTAGAATTTTTAAAAGTCTTTTGAATTTTGGTCGAAATAAATTTATTACACAATGACGGTTTGTTGAGTTTTTTTTTCCTTTCTTTGAAAGGTATATATATAATATATATTATATATATATATATATATAATTGAGTATTTGGGAAGCGATTTTTCATGCAAATAAAACTTATTGAATCGGACAAATAAAGAATGTCTGATTATTCTTATTCCCCTTCTTTATTTCCGCTCGTAAGTGCTTTCGATTATTCTCTGGCCATTGTCAAGTCGAAGACAATAGGCGTTGTTGTTATCAGATAAACCCACGTATTTGACTGTCTTGTTCGCTTTTCTTCCCGAACGCCATGATTTCAATTAAGTTGTTTAAATCAATGAAAATTGTTTACCCAACAAACGTCAATAGATACCTCAGAATATCAATTAATTTTTAAGTTCTGAAGTGTTTCCAGAGAATAAGTATCGATTCATAGGAAGTGGCATATATATAAATTTCAGAGGCAACCACAAGGTTCGGGTTCGGTACAGGTCCTCGCCACCTCAGTGCATGAGTTACACAGGTTAGATATGTGTGTCAAAGTAGGGAGCTGATGGTAGATGTGTTCCCAAAGAATTCGTGTTAATTCATAGAAAGTGGCAATCTCCCCTACATATCTTATTATAATGGAGATTGTGGGTTTTTATGTCTGTAACCGAAACTATATTATTATTCAAGTCACAATTCCATTTGTTATTTACGTCACGTTCTCCATGATTTTATTTTTTATTTAAACCTCAATTATTAATAAAATTGTTTTACATCATTAAGGCTGTTGACCATATCTACATACTAATAACATGCAATTGTATTTATATATACAACAAAACAGCGGTTTACAGTGTGAACGAGAAAGCTAATTTGCATATTGATATTCAAAATTTATTTTAATAAATATATGCTTAATATTATTGATTTCTAATTGTTTGGTTTTATCTTATTGAATATGAGCAAAAATCTCGGGGATAAATCTTAAAAGAAATACATTAACAAGAAGAAATAACTGTAATATTATTCTTTACTTCCTATTTTAACTACATAGTTAAATTAGGAAAATTTACCAATGAAAGACGGGAGTAAGTGCAAATGATGGAAAAGTTAGTTTCAAAGTTGTTCTATTTTTCAATCATACCCCCTCTGTTCTAAATATTTTATCTGAATTCTTATTCAGTTTCATTAGCCTTTCTAATTTAACATATTTTTATTATATTAGAATTTAAATACTTGCACCCGGAGGGTGCATATATTTGCTAGTATATATATATATATATATATATAATATATATATATATATATCGGTTCACCGTCGCGACGGTCAGCTAGCGGTTTGCCGCCCGACTCTGCGCCGCGAACCTGCCGTCGTTGTCGAAAGTTAGTCGTCCGATGTGACAGTCGGCGGCTATCGTCATCGTACCACCGAAGGGGCCGGGTTAGCTCAGTCGGTAGAGCGTTCGTCTAGAAACCACAAGGTTCCTAGTTCGATACCGGTCCTCGCCAACTCAGCGTATGAGTAGCACAGTGATCTGTGCGGTAAAGTAAGGAGCTGATGGTAGGTGTGGCGCTCCACCTCAGGTGCTAAAACAATCTCCTTGGTCTAGCGCTAGTGAAAAGGGGATAGACTCCCTCGCTGACTGGCTGATACCGACTTTAGGCCGCCCCGACGACTTTACTTATATATATATATAATATATATATATATATATATATATATATATTTACCAACTCAGCGTATGAGCAGCACAACCTGTAATAAAGTGCGAGCCGATGGTAGGTGTGGTGCACCATTTAAGACGCAAAACAATCTCCCTGGTCATGTGCTAGGGAAAGGTGGAGACTCCCTCGCTATTCAGCTGATACCGACAATAGGCCACTTCGCCTACTTTATTTACTTAATCCTAACATTATTTTGCTGTAATATTCGTGATCAAACCATATATAGGTATTTACCAACCCCTCCGCACCAGCAGGATGTGACACAAGCTCAATTTCTTAAGCGAAGTTTAACAGGTTTTTATTCAGAGCTTTCCTTCTCCTTGACTGGTTGCCTAACCAAGGTTAAAGAGCCTAATCTGCCCTACTATTTACCCATATCTGGAGGGAGAGTAGAATTCATACCTTTCCCAAAGGTATTATCAGTAGCCGCTGAGGCAACAACGAGGTTTCGGGTTCAGTACTGGTACCTCAACGCATGAGTTACACAGGTTAGATATGTGTGGGAAAGTAGTGAGCTGATGGTAGATGTAGCGCTCAACCTCAGATGCAAAATCAATCTCCCTAGTCTAGTGCTAGCAGAAAGTGGATAAGCTTTCTCCCATGTCCGGCTGATACCGACAATTTGTCGCTCCACCGACTTTGCTTTTTACAGTGGCACGGATATCCATGAAAACCTCTCGCCAATCATCCCTATCATTCATTGTCCCTAACAGGTCCTTCACGCAGCATCCAATATCTGCAAAGAGCTGGTCTATGCAGGTCATTGCTGGACGACCCACACAAACATATCCATGCGCTAGTTTCCACAAAGGGACATAACAAGAATGCAGCATGTAATCTTGAGCTCTGACCTTAAAACTACCAAAATCAGCCAAAGGTCATAATCATGAGGACAAAAAACTGTTAGACATATTTTAGGACTGGATATAAGATTTAATTCTATTTTTCACTCGCATTTCTTCCTAAGTCAAAGTAAAGTCGTTGGGGTGGCTTAAAGTTGGTATCAGCCATACAGCGAGGAAGCCTATCCCCTTTTCAATTGCACTAGACCAAAGAGATTGTTTTGACGTCTGAAGTGGAGTACCACACCTACCATCAGCTCCTCACTTTACCACACAGATCACTGTGCTACTCATACGCTGAGATGGCAAGGGCCGGTATCGAATCCAGAACCATGTTGTTACTAGTTGGACGCTACGCCGACTGAGCTAAACTGGCTCTAAATACAGAATATATCTTTTAGAATATTCTCTCTCTTTATTTCGTCAATTGTGAAAAAGGGGCATTCCTTTATCAACATTCACTTTATTGTAAAAAAAGAAAAGATTACTCATTACGCAGGGCTTCAGCGAGTCGTTATCCTATGTACTGGTTGAGGTGTTACGTGACGGGGTCTTTGCACAGCGCACTCTGTGGGTGCAATATTAAACTTATAGAAGTCGTATACATGAGTCGACACATTGGCTTGTTTATCAGCACACAGAATCTAGTAGTCATCTTTCAAGCCCACAAAAGAATCATTCCTCCTTTCTTTCGTTTATGGTCAGGGAAAGGTATCACCTTACAAGACCGCGGGTTTTTAGTTACGGTCAATTTGACTTGTGTTTACAACTATCACTCTCCTTAGTATCAGTCAAGTATCTGTTCAAGTTTGTTTGTTTAATGGCTTTCATTCATGGATTCCTCGTACGATTTCTTTGGCGTAGTAAAATAAATATGAAAACAGTACTTCGTGCTTTTCAAATGGCTCATTTATTTAATTTCTTCTTATATTGTTCTTGAGAGAGATAGAGAGAGAGGGGGGAGAGAGAGAGGGAGAGAGAGAGATAGTCGGCTTCATTAATAGGTATGTTTTTAACTTCGTCCAGTGTAAATTATTACATATCAGGCTTGACATATCAACGTCACCAACGATTGACGACCCAGCCTCGACTGACACAGGCAAAATCCTCGGACCCAATTCCTCTCGGCAAAAACTGCCAGCCCAACTCTTTCTTATTCAGGCCAACCTGTTATATAGAGATCGTTGTGGAATGTTCCAGAACATTGTCGAGCCTTAGATTGTTCTAAATGTTCCACCAAATGCACCAGTTTCCATATTATTCCAAGTGTCACTTAAGAGGTCAACCCTTTGTCTGTAAATCGATCAAAAGAAACTTTAACAGACAAGAAGTCTCGAAATCTTCTGTATCGTCAGACTTTCTGACTATTGAACAGAGTCACTGATGATAATGAGAATCCCATTTTCCTCTGCTCGCCCCCTCCCCCGCGTTACAGTGGTTCTTGTCTTGATATTGCTGGCTGTTGAATGATCAAAGTAGAAACTGCCGATTTAAGTAGAAAGGTTTGTTTTGTTTTACGGCATATCAACATTGGTGGGTCATTTAATGCTGACTAAGTTTTGAAATAAATTCATTCTTAATAGATATTCAATTTTTTATAAACACATTTTACTATTCAACCTATACATCGAGCTCTAATAGGTACTACCACTCCGGGTCATAGTGAACCAGGGGCAATGTTGATAAAGCGGTACTCCACATTACCCAGACCTTCAGAACTGGAACCTCACCATCAGATAAAGTTTAACGTCATTCATAGGACACGTAGACCCTCAGCAACTGCCTTCTAGCACCCATATGATAAAAAGGGTTGGGGATTTCCATAAGGGCAATAGGGTTGGGGCAATTATATAGCTGCTAGGGCTTGACATGACCAGCCGATTGATCGGAGGGGGCCACTCCAACCGCTCGTCTGGCCTATATAAGGGCCTAAGTGGAGTGTTGCATGTCATGAACTGCTCATCCACCAGGATTCCGTCTTTAAGCATCACGGGCCGCCATCTATCGCCAACAGGTTGGTTAGTTAGTTAGTTGGTGGGAGGCTTATCTTATGCTGAAGACGTTTGTTTTATTCATTCTTGTTGGGTATACAAATTTTTTAAACATATTTCAAAATCTGTTCAAACTATACAAAAGCTAGAATCGTAAGAAATGGACTTGTACCGACCCCCCCCCTGTTAGGATGGACATGAGTCAAAGAGGGTTATCTTCCCTTGCTGCCAGGTTTTTGTCGATAGGTGGCGGCTGTATTCCAAACAGCAGTCCGGGAAAATACCACTGTCTTTCTTTCGGCCTGGCAACTACTACACATGGCATAAACACGTGTTGTTTATATCCAATAAGTGCGAAGGCTTGCCTCCCAACCAACTATCAGTAAGTGACATTCCTTCATGTACTATTTATAACTCTTTAGAACTTATTACTACATCCTTTGTGTATATTCATGTATCCGTTTCTATATCTATATTGTACCTTGTCTTGAGTATATGTATACCGGTCATATAGGTATTTCTCCACCTGCTCACAGAATTAAGTCTCTGTTTGTTATTGTATGTAATATTTGCCGAAATATTTCAGGTACTCATATGTAACCACGTTGGAAATTTACTTTGAGCCTTCTAACACATTATAAGAACATTCCAATATCATAGACTCGTTGAATCGACTTAAAATCCTAGACGATGTTGTTTGCATTTTACATAGCGCTAATATCATTGGGAAAGGTACGCATCCAATTATTCTGCATTCAACTATGAGCAAATAGAAGGATAGGCTGGGCTCTTTAATATTAGCTAAGTAATCACTCTATGAGAAGGCATACTGATTCATACCTGTTAAATTCCGTTTAAAAATCTACCTTGTTTCACATCTTGCTGTGGAGGGGGTTGTTAAATATATATATATATATATATATATATATATATATATATATATATGTGTGTGTGTGTGTGTGTGTGTGTGTGTGTGTGTATGTGTATTTGGGCAGCATTCTTTCATTTATACATGTAGAATTAAACAAAAGACATATCTCCTGTTTAACAATTTTATTTTTGATCTTTTCGAGTTTTATGGCCAACTTTTTAATGTTTGGGTGGAATTCGTGGATTAGTCCACCAAAGTTCATGTCCCGAGTACTTTCGGCAGTTCGAAGTGTCATCATCAGGGGTGATTTATTCCAGTTTTTAAAAAATTAAATTAATATGGAGGCTGGAAGGAGAAGAATTGATGAGAAAGGTGTTATAGGCATTTTAAAATGTGTGTACTGCATTGGAAATTAATTTTGTTTAAGGATGGTTTGTATTGTTTTATGTATAGAGCTTCTAGTATTTGGAGTTTTTGTTTATTTTTTCTTTGTGCAGAATGTGTGTATTTTCCGTTAGAATATTTCGGTAATTAGAGTGGGGGCTTGAATGTAATTTTAGGTGTTGTAAAATAGAGCTATTATCTGTTAAATAAAGGGTTAGACGACGTGACAATGTGGTTGAGGTGAATCCAATGTATGTATTTCCTTTTCTGGGAGACTGCAATCTCCTAGGGGACATTTAAATCTGTATAATACATTTGTCTCATTAAGCCGACTTGTCTGGGGAGAAAAATTGTTACGAACGACGAGGTTTGTTGTTTTGAATTTTGTATAATAAATAATAAATTTTACCTTATTATCAGGCGTAGTTGCAGTAACATTATTCCGAATTATTTGTTTAAGTGCTATTTCATCAAGTTTGTAATTCCTGTGCATCTGGTTGCGATAGTAAATGTTATTTGAAGAAGTATTTGCTGTAGTATGTTTTTCTCTGTGACTAGCGTCTATTTTTTGGATGATCTGGTTGATTTATTCGTCAATGACGTGATTAGGAAATCTGTTATTAACTAGCCTTAGACGTGTACTGGGCATCACCTGGAGGGACAGGATCACTAACACAGCAGTCCTAGAGAGAGCTCAACTCCCCAGCCTGTACTCTCTACTGAGAAAACATCGTCTCCGATGGTTGGGTCATGTACGTCGGATGGATGATGGACGAATCCCGAAAAACATCCTGTATGGAGAGCTAACATCTGGTAAAAGACAGATTGGTCGCCCCCTACTGCGATTCAAGGATGTCTGCAAAAATGATTTCAGGTGCTTTGGCATTGTCCCTTCCAGCTGGGAAAATTTGGCTCAAGACCGTCCTCGGTGGCGGCAGAATCTCCATAGAGGCCTGTACACGTCAGAATTCACCCTGATACAACATCATGAAGCTAAGAGGTCCATAAGAAAGCAACGGCAACAAAGCATCGGAACATCATCATCTACAGGGACAACCTACAAATGCAAAATCTGTGGTCGAGAATGTTTCTCAAACATAGGACTTCATAGTCACAGGAGGCGCTGCAACCTCAGGGGCACACACAAATTGTTATCATAGTCTTTCGAGACTGAATTGTCAATGATGAATGTTTGACTCAAAAACATCAACGTCGAGTTGAGCCTTCTAGCATCATAAACTAAGGCTCACAAGTTTGTGCCTGTCTTATACCAATTTCTTTTCACATGATTTACAAATATTAACCAAGTTGAACCCCGTTGATGGTCTGATTAAATATATTTTCATTTTAATATCAGATGATTTAAATCTCATATTATTACTATCAGTCTGATTTGATCCCAGGACAGTATTCTCGGTTAATTTTGATATCAGATGATATTGATCTCAGATTATTAGTATCAGTCTCTTTTGATCCCAGATCAGTATTATCAGTTCATTTTGATATCAGGTGATTT
>CM042166.1:25238138-25240638 GCA_023376005.1 Doryteuthis pealeii | reverse complement strand
TATATATATAATATATATATATATATATTTGTTATGAGCTCTCTAAGGTGTGATTTAAATAAACTTTCGCTACTAAGCATATAAGCAATGATCGTTTGCCCACAAACTAGAAATCTCTGTGATCGTAAAATATATAATCAAACCTATGTATTTAATAGTTTAAACATCAGCTCCGCGACAGCAGTTGCCCGTGGCCGAGGGGATAAGAAATCAGGATGTCAGTCGGAGTTCGACCCTACCCAAGGATAGTTGTTGTGTCTAGCCACACTGAAGTGGCATGAAACACCGAACACGTGTCTGTGGACGACTTATATATATATATATATATATATATATATATATATATATATATGCCTCCACATATATGATGGTCCTGACCTTATTGTCCTCATAGAAAGCCCCAACCCTTTTATCATATATCAGCAAGAAGTTAGTAGCTGAGGGTCTTGATATGATAAAAAGTGTTGGGGATTGCCATAACGGCAATAGGGTTAAGATAATCATATAAATGCTTGGGCTTGACATGACCTGCTAATTGATCGGTGGAGGCCTTTTCGGGTTCCCAACTAGCCTAATTAACGACCAAATTGCAGTGTTGCATGTCTTGGGCTGCTCAGTTACCAGGGTTCCATCATTTAGCTTCACGGGTCACCACCAACGGCGAAATGGGGGCTCTATTCTGTGGTGTTCTTACGCTTCTACAGAGGTGTAGGTGTATTCTAAAGCCCTAACCGACAGGGCTCGTCTCAAATGTTATACATTGAGCTCTCTAGCAGACTACGAATGAGTTTTTTGTAGCATATGCTTATAAAATAATTTTTTCATATATTAAAATAAATATACATACATACACACACACGGACACACACTCTCACACACACAAACATATCTTATTATAATGGAGATTGTGGGTTTGTCTGTCTGTAACCGAAACTATATTACTACTCAAGTCACAATTCCCTATGTTATTTACATCACATTTTCTTTGATATAATTTTTATTAAAACCTCTATTATTAATAAAATTGTCTTACATTATTAATACTGTTGACCATATCACATGCAATTGTATCTATATATACAACAATATAGCGGTTTACAGTGTGAATGGGAAGGCTAATTTGCATATTGATATTAAAAGTTTGATTTTAATAAATATATGCTTAGTATTATTGATTTCTAATTGTTTGGTTTTATCTTAATGAATATAAGCAAATATCTCGTTGATAAATCTTAAAAGAAATCCATTAACAAGAAGAAATAACTGTAATATTATTCTTTACTTCCTATTTTAACTAAATAGTTAAATTAGGAAAATTTACCAATGAAAGACGGGAGTAACGGAAAATGATGGAAGAGTTAGTTTCAAAGTTGTTCTATTTTTCAATCATACTCCCTCTGTTTCAGTTTCATTAGCCTTTCTAATTTAATATGATATTTTATTATATTAAAACTTAAATACTTGCACCCGGAGGGTGCATATATTTGCTAGTATATATAAGTGTTTTATAATTTGCTTGAAGCATTGTGTTAATATTGGCTTGGTGGTTGGTTTTGAAGGCAATATATATATATATATATATATATATATATATATATATATATATATATATATATATATGTGTGTGTGTGTGTGTGTGTGTGTGTGATATTATGAAAAAATGTTTATTTCGCCTACTCTCCAGTGTTTCGATCTGTTTCAATAGATCTTCATCAGGACTTTCATTAGTTTCAGGGAAAAATTAAAAAAAGTGTCAAACTCTCCCAAATCCTGTGGGAGAGTTAGACACTTTGTCTAAGCTTCCTTGAAATAGACTATAATGCACAAATTCTAAGTCTTTTGTTGTATTTTTACTTATAAATTTGCGTACTGTGGCCGAGGCGATATGGTCTTTGACTATGCCTGCTGAGGTCCCGGTTTAGATTTCTGTCGGAGGGAAGTCGTTAGTATACATCGCTGATGAGACTTAATAAAGTCGAAACAGTCTGTACGATGTTCTACACACCGAGCGATCCTTTGCCGGGATTAAACTTGTCAAGTTCATTTTCTATTTAAAAAAAAAAGTATCGAATTTTATGCGATACATGCATTATAATTGCCTTCAAGCAAAAATATGATATATACTTTTTTCAACAAAGCTTCTTAAAAACAAACATCCATATATATATATTACTGCTGTGAATAGACCTCTTAACAAATTCATTATAAGGAAAAAAATCAGAACTAAATATTTTTCTTCTTTGTTATACTATAGAAGGGGGTAAAGGGAGAGTAAAAACGATTTGTCAGCTGACATGTTCCGATCCTCACTCAACAGAGCTAAATATCGAGGATAATAAAAAATAAAATAGAATAGGTCAAGTACAAAAAAAGGGGGCAAAAAAGAATAAGACAATTTCTCTTTTCTTCTTTCTTTCTCCTTTTCCACACCTCAAAACAGGGGGAGAAGATCTAAATGTTGATGATATTCAAACCGAGTAAGCCCTCCCTTTGCTTGCAA
>CM042166.1:25210726-25235538 GCA_023376005.1 Doryteuthis pealeii | reverse complement strand
ATCAGCAGTAGAGTGTTGGCTAGAACCACAAGGTTCATGGTTCGATACGGTCATCGCAACTCAGGCGGTATAAATAAAACAGGGATCTGTATGGTAAAGTGAGGAGCCGAGGTAAGGATGCTGCGCTCCACCAGGTAAATAATTCTCCTTGGTCTAGCGCTAGTTAAAAGAGGATATTACCCATCGCTTCAGCTGTACCGACTTCAGGCACACGTGGACTTACTTTATTTACTTACTTACTTACTTCATATGTATGAGCCTTTACATATATACTTAGGGAAAAACTCCTCTGGTGTTTTTTCTTCTTCTTTGGACGGTGCTGATGATGTATTTCAGAAAGACGGTGCCCGTCTTTCATTTCTTTTTTAAAAAATGTTTCCCCAATGTCAGTTTGAATTTTTTTTTTAAAACTGAATTACCTGGGTTTTTTAGCACTCTATTTAGGGAATTTAATGCACATTCACCGTATCGGCGTTAAGCTAATCTCACTTTGTTTACAAGTTGAGACTCTTAGGAATCATTCCGCTAGAAAGAGCGATTAAATTAGCCTTGCTATACTTGGCAGCTGATGGGCCGTATGTAAGGTTTGGCGAGCGTAAGTTCGTTCGGTCTCCGAACCCGGCCAGAGGCAGCTGCTAAAATGGTATAACTGCACTGATTGAGAGTGGATACTCGAGAACGTGTCTGTATATATATATATATTATATATAATTATTATGCTATTTTAGGAGGTCTCTGTATGCTTCGCTCGGTAGTATATTTTTTATGTTTTTTTTAGTTGGGCGTATACGAAGCATTAAAATAAATGATGCACTCGAGTTATGGAGTATGGATTGGACTAATATGTAGTAATATATCGCTCCCCAATTTTCAGTTGAGCACTCTGTCTTAGAAGGAAATTGCGAAATTCACCGCTTTGGCGAAAAGCTTAGTCTCGCTTGTTCAAGTTAGAGACCTCTGGTGTATTATTCGGTTTAGGAAATATAGCGATGTATTCGCCTTCAGTCTAGGCAGCGCTGCTGGACCCATCGGGAAGAGACTGACGAGCGAAAGTTCGTTCGGGTGCCTCGATCCCGACCAGAGGTAGCTGCTGAAAAATAAGTTAGCTGCACTGATGAGGGTAAACCCCGAAACGCGCGTCTGTAGATTGTTATATATTATATATATATATTGATTAATCCAGTGGGACGTTAACCCTGAAGATCCTTATGGTGAAACTCGGTAGTTACTTGTACCTGTATTCATTACCATTTGCTCTACTAACGTATTGAGCCATTATTTGTTATATCGCTGTCTAACCCTTCTGAATTTTGCATAACTAAACAATGGTGACCATCTTACCGGTAAGTCACCTTTTCCAAAATAACCACACACACACACACACACACACACACATATATATATATATATATATATATATACAATGACAGATATTGCCAAAATTTGAAATCACCAATGTAAGAACCTCAATGAAATATTTCCTCTGATTAAGTTTAAATGATGCCAAAAAGTAATTTGTTTGATTAATTAAATCAGCAAAGGCCACTAAACTTTAAATTTTCAAATGTCTCCTTTTTAAAACTTTCTTTTTCGCTGAAACATTATTATCCAATATTCGCCAATTGAATCTGAGAGTAATTAAAACTAGTCAAACAGAAATCACCAAGCGTCCCGTATGAGCATCGCAATGATGGATTGTGTATGTTCGGTCAAAAACTTGTCAATACAGCAGAGCAGCTATTTTTGTGCATGTCACCTTGATGGTTATTTTATACCAAATACTTTTTTTAGTCACCTTGATAGGCATTCAGTTTTCTTAATCAATTTTTTAAACTTCATTTTAACTCATATTTTTCATTTAAACATATGAACTACCCTACCAGGCCGAGATGGATCTGGGAGTAATGCGAGGAGGGTTACTCCACACTCCCCTGAGACCCAGAATTTGGAACTTCATCACTAAATAATTCTGTCAATTTTGAGTGAAAAAAATTATACCATAGAATATGAACTTATTCAATATCATACTACAAGTTTATTAGTGTTTTTCGGACTATTGTCCCCATTTCATTGTTATTGTACAGCATTTCGGCGATATACCCACCGGCCTTCTTCAGGTATTCTTGTCGGACTCGGGAACCTTCTCGGACTCAGGAATCTTCTTTCGAATCGGAACTTTCTTGTCGTATCCGGGAGCCAAGAGGTTCCCGAGTCGAGGAAGGTTCCCGAGTCCGACAAGAAAATACCTGAAGAAGGCCGGAGGGTATATCGGCCGAAACTTTGTACAATAACAATGGAAGAGGACAAATGTGTCCGAATAACACTAATAATACTAATCTTCAAGCCTCTCTCAAACATTCAGAGAAATATCATACTACATGTTAACACATTGTTAAAACCAATTACTAAAAATTATAATATAAATACACAATTTTTCATTGACGTATACTTTACATCTAACAGTCAGTTTATATGTTTATTTATTTATTTATTTGTTCGTATATTACTGTGTATATCTATGTACTGCTTCTACCTGTCTTTATATCTACCTGAACACTTATGTTTATATCGATATGGGCACAACATATGATGTACGCTCTCAGTTACTTCATAGTTAATGTTATCTTCGCAATGCATTGCAAACATCTGGCCTCTAGCCAATTAAGCTTTATATCAACCATCATACACGCCTGTCTCCTATTCTAAGATGCTATATATTATATATAAATTAATATATATATATTATATATATATATATATATATATATAGTTAGAATTTATAATATATATATATAATTATGATATAAGGGTGGAAACCTCTATGGCGACTATACATACTACAGATGTGTGTATCAAAACAGTTAAAATCACCTAAGCATTCTGAGCTGACGATAGCCAAGCGGGTTAAGCTGTCCTACTGACCTAAAAAGATCGGATTCAATCGGACTGTAGGTAGTTTACAAATGTTCTAGCCACATGAAGAGACTTGATAAGTCGAAAACACGTGTTCTGTGGATGATATATATATATATATATATATATATAATAATATATATCTAGACGGGTTACCAGGTAAATTGGTATTAGAATGATTCGAAGTTGCACTTTCTTCCGAAAGCGGAATGTAAGAGTGTCAGATCATGTTGAGAGGTCGATCTTCAATATTATTGGAGAGAGCAATAAATTGCTAAAGAAGAATAACCGAGTTCTAAGTCTTTATATATATATATATATATAATCATATATATATATATATATATTATATATTCACTGGATCCAGTACATTTTGCGCTATTACAATGGTCTACAGCAGGAATAGTCAGGGAGATGATCCTATATTCTGTTTGGAGGTGCGTGGTGTAATGGTTTCATTCGTAGAAAAAAGACTCGTCGACTCGAGTTCAATTCCTGGACTTAGCTGTACATTTCACATAGCGCTATACCCTTGGGAAAGGTATGGATCCAATTCTCCCTCCAGCTATGGGTAAATTGCAGGGTATTACTGGCTCTTTATCATTGGCTAGGTAACCAGCCTAAAGAAGAAAACTCTACATTCAACCTGTTAAATCCGCTTAAAAATTGACCTTGTGTAATCCTGCTCGTGCTGGGGCATTGGTAAAAATATTATGGTGGTGCGTGTTTTATATGGCGTGTAAATTATGTTATTGAATATGACGGATGTTGAACGGCTTCATTATCGTTTTATTCAACCTTCTCTCCTAGATGTCTAGACACTAGATCATCATTTATGATCTATTAAAAACAACTACAAACTTCAAATCAAACAACCTATTCACTGACTCTTACGTGAAAAGACTTTAAGATTTACGGACTAATGTAATCGCAGAAGCAAAAATGTAATATATTTACTGGACTGAACTGACTGACAAAACCAGTACAATAGAAGGTCAGAAATAGCATTTTACTTCACACAAAGGGACCGTAGTGGCTAACATGCTGGATTGCGAGATCGTAGTAAGCGAGTTCGAATTCCGGTCGTGCTATTACGTTCAAATATATTATATTAGCTGGAAGGCTTAGGGCCTTCCACGTGGGTACATATAAGTATAAGTAATATTCCGGCAAAAAATTATGAGATCTCAAACATAGGCTTTAATACTTGAGCACATAGAAATACACTTTAAACTGGAATGCGTATACAAATTACAAAGTATACAAAAGAGTTTATAGGGATTTTCCCCTAATTTTTACGGCATGTAGAATTGAATAAATTGAATAATTAAGTTTTCTAAATAAATTAGTTTTACATTCTATGAGTTAAGTTTTGAATTATGTAAACAAAAGAATCGAATGAAATTAGTTTGGAAATATTAGCAACAATAGAAACAATGGTTTAAATTCCAATGACAATATCTGCATTGTCATCGGAATGCCTTGGCTAACAAAATCATCCGAAATCTACGTCAATACAAAATCAGCTGATATTGATGAATATTTTAAATTAATGATCACGTACACAATTACAAAACAATTATAAAAAGGCCCATTTAGCTGAAAAGCAGTAGTTGGAGCGAAAGCTCCGAACTCGACAGATATATAATGATATATCGGGTCTGTCTCTTATTTCGTTTCATAATTTTCTCGCTCTCCTTCTCAATACGACACAAGTTTCAACCACAGACTGTTTTATCAAAACTGCTACAATGTTGACACATCCAAACGAACAAATATAAACAATACATACGCACTTGTCACACACAACTATGTACAGACACATACACTCGACAGCATCGCTAAAAGAACAATTGAATATACCAATTGTAAATTAATGTAAATTAAGTTATTTATTTTATCAATTGTATCTTCTTCTTTTGTTTTCTACGGAAAGTACATTTCCGTTGTTTCATACGTTTAAATATTGGGATACAAAACTCGGATATTCTTCACCCACCAAACACCAAGCACACAAAGTCCGCACAGATACATAATGAAAAATATACGAGACTAGGTACATAAGAAGATACATAATGTATATAAAGTAAGGAGAACTTCGTCCTGTAGAAGTGTTGCAGAGTAGATGAAGGAATGTCACTTACTTAAGCTGGGGGTGAACCCCACAAAAAGCGTGTAGATGTAAATGTCTAACCATGTGTCCTGTTTGCGTCCTGGAGAAAAAAAGAATTCAAAACTCCCCACTTTCCTGATCAGGACACCTAGCGGACAAATCCCTGAAATACGGGAAAAAAAAATCCCATTGTGAACGTAGTATTATTTTTCTTTCATTCTTTGTTTTTTCCCATTTTCCTAAACGTTATATTTTGATGTTTGAGAGGTCATAGTTGCAAGGTCATTTTTTTATATCTATCTGTGTTAAGTGTAACTGAATTCCTTGTCTACACTTCCAAATAGAACATTAAACATATTCCATCCGTTATAAGAAAGATTTCCTATAAAACCAGAATATAACATCTAGACATTAATACTACTTAACCGGATTAAATAGCTGGTTTATTGCCAGGTCCTCTCTGACCGGAGTGGTAGTACCTGTTAGGGCCCATCTATAGGTTAAATAGAAAATGAGTTTTAAAACATTGTTTAAAAAAATGAGTTTGAATAAGAAATTTGGAATAATCATCAATAATGAATAAAACAAGACATCTTCGGCATAAAAAGCAGAACAAGTGTGACATGGCCGTAAAATCCAGTCAACCATTTTAAATGGTTACTGATGTTCATAAATGTCTTTGTGTTAAATTTTTAAAATTTACTCCTGAATGTATCTTGTTTCAAAATCTAAGATTTGCCCTGTCAGTGGTGCTTACAAATGAGATGTTGTATCCCTCCACACCCGCAGATGGCTAAGACTCCCCCCTCTTCCAGACCAACAGGGACAGTCATTCGCACTCCCCTGCTCTGGGGTACATAATACTACTGCTGTTCTTTTACAAAATATGACTTGGCATGAAATAATCCACGAAGTGATATACCAGTAAACAAAGAAACTTAACTAAACTAAAATTTACACCAGCAACTTAAAACAATAAATCAATATATTGATTGTAACAAATTATACTTACAGAACAACATTTTAAAGTCACGAATTTATCAGAAATGAAAGGTGTTTGATTATTTGGTGGATATAAGCCCTGGCGCAATACACCACTTAAATGTATAGACTAAGCGAGATCACGTGGTTTAAACCTCAGCAATGAAGACCCGAATACGTGCTTGGTTAACTACTTAAATTACTGATACTGACAGGGACTCCATTTAAAGTCATTGACGAAGGACCTGCAAGAGCCGGAATCACCAAGAAACAGCCAAAGAATTCTGCACTAAGGATCGCGCTCTGCTTAACTCAAAGGATCTCCGCTGTTGAATATTTTAGTAAAAAGGTGTCCTGATATTACACCAACTAAATTTATAGACTGGTGAGGTTACGTGGTTTATTCTTCCTGCCAATCAGCAGCCATAATGCGTGGCTTTTCACTACTGATACTTGCCATAGTGCATTTGCAACCAAATGGGAGGAAACTTACAATATACTAAGGAGAAAAAAAGATACTTTATCAAGTATTTCGCTGGACAACCGCTCTTGCTTGAAGCCTAAAGGATGGCAACAAAAATCGTAACAAAAGTTTTAAACATCATGGACAGAATCGAAATAAACACATTGGATAATATTAGGTGGTAACAGAAATTGCTAAGACAAACGGATAAAAAGTAGTAAAACACTGACTCCAAATGGCTTTAACATGAAGTACGATTGAAATTTTTGTGACATATAAACACCTAAATAAACAGCCATGGCTAATTTGAATACCCACCTTCCCAAATAAAGAGCTGATTTCCATGTGTTTTCACAACAGATATAAAAGGGTAGTTGAAGACACTTGGACGGAGAAAATAAGTGTGATTTAACAAATGGATATGGCTTTTACGGTGTGTTTTTTTTTTTTTCGTCACTACTAAAATATATTATCAACTCCTTTAAAATCTTAAAATTTATTTTTTTAAAGCAACTTTTCTCCACGCAACCTGAAAAGAATTCATTTAAGACTGGCTACAATACTCAGAAGAGTTTTGGTGACCTGAGGAGACTTGTTGTCATTCAAACACCAGTGAGAGACAATAAGCTTTCCCTATGGACAAAATTGGAAAGTGATATGATATTGCAAACAATAAATTCATAGCAACTCAACAAGAAAAGCAACACATAGTATAATATTCAACAGGCTGGTCCTATATATCAATACTACTGTGTAGAAAGTCAGATTATATAAACACACGAAGGAAAACGAATAAAACAGGTCAAACACTGACTTCGAATTGATTTCATAAACCTGAACGGTGCGGACACTAACAGCTTTTGACAGATTCAGCGCTTAATATATATATATATATAATATATAATATATATAATATATATATATATATATACTTACTTACTATATATATTATATATATATATTATATATATATATATATAATAAGTAAGTAAAGTCGTCGGGGCGGCCTAAAGTCGGAATCAGCCAGTCAGCGAGGGAATCTATCCCCTTTTAAATAGCGCTATACCAAGGAGATTATTTTAGCGTCTGAGGTGGAGCGCCACACCTACCATCAGCTCCTTACTTTACCGCACAGATGCCTGTGCTACTCATTTGCTGAGTTGGCGAGGACCGGTATCGAACTAGGAACCTTGTGGTTTCTAGCCGAACGCTCTACCGACAGAGCTAACCCGGAGATTTTAACAGGTTTGAATTCAGAGTTTTCCTTACGTTAGACTGGTTACCTAGCCCAGTCTGCTCTACTATTTACCAATAGCAGGAGGAAGAGCAGGTGGATACATACCTTTCCCAATGGTATTAGCGCTATGGGAAATGCAAACATACTTATCCTGGATATGAATTCTGGTCGTCGAATTAATTTCCTTCTACTCTAAACATTACACCATTCGCCCCCTGTTTTATATTTGCACATTCTCTCCTGATGATCCCATGCATTCGTAAACATCATTTGTTTTTTCAATATATCAAATTCACACTGTCGGGATTAAGTTCCTTTAATTTCACACACAACACACACACACACACACACACACACAATATATATATATATATATATATGCTTGAAGTCGCATGGGCGAAAAACGTCAGTAACCAGGTGTGGACTCATGTACAGGCTACCTTAAATCACACACACCACACACACACACATATATATATTATAATATATATATATATATATATATAATGTAATCCAAAAGTCCAGAGAAGAAATCTTCCTTACGACATAGGTTTTTTTTTAAAACAACTTGTCGCAGTTGAGAGCTCAATGTGTGCTCTTATGTTAGAGTCACAGAGCAAAATTTATATTTAAATAAATAACAAAAGATTATAGATCTTGCATTATAGACTATTTCAGGGAGCTTAGACAAAAATGTCTAATTCTCCCGACTCATCAGATGCGAATCTATATAATTATATATATATATATATATATATTACCTCATTTTTATTTACTTATTCTTTCTTATTTATTGGTATTTGGGATTTTTTATTCTTTATTTATATTTTTTACTTTTTGCTCATTTTGTATGTACACATTTCCCAAGAAATGATTTCCCTATCTAAAACATACCCCATCCATAGAATAAGTTTCCCCCAACCTCATTTAAGTACATTAGCCCAGCCTATATTACCATCTTAAACTAAGACACCCGCCCCTCTCATAATTGATAGATTTGAAAACGATGTTACTTTGTGAAATTCTCAGTGAAATTCATATTTTTTGCAATTAGCTGAAGATGCTGCAGTAATGCGGTTGAAATAAATTATTGTAATGAAGCAAATTTAAAACTTTTTCTTCCTTTATTGCATATATATATATATATATATATATATATATACATGTGTGTGTGTGTGTGTGTGTGTATAAGGGTTGTTTCTAATTGGGATCTTCAAAATCTCACTGTATAATTATTGCATATTTTAGTAGCTGCAAATACAAGGATTTTCATAAATCCCTAGAGAAAGCTCAATGTATAATAATCTATAATTTAGATTAAATACAAAGCAAAATTTACCTTTGAAAGAAAGGAAAAACTCAATAAACAGTCATTCTGTAATAAATTTATTTGATCAAAACTCAAAAGACAAAATCCCAAATCCCAAATATATATATATATATATATATATAATATATATATATATATATATATTATATTGTGATTCTATCTGATGAGACTGAACTTTTAAGGAGTTTTAGAAATTTCTTTAAATTTTTAAAAGTCTTTTGAATTTTTTCGAAATAAATTTATTACACAATGACGGTTTGTTGAGTTTTTTTTCCTTTCTTTGAAAGGTATATATATATATATATATATATATTATATATAATATGAGTATTTGTGAAGCGATTTTCATGAAATAAAACTTATTGAATCGGACAATAAAGAATGTCTGATTATTCTTATTCCCCTTCTTTATTTCCGCTCGTAAGTGCTTTCGATTATTCTCTGGCCATTGTCAAGTCGAAGACAATAGCGTTGTTGTTATCGATAAACCACGTATTTGACTGTCTTGTTCGCTTTTCTTCCCGAACGCCATGATTTCAATTAAGTTGTTTAAATCAATGAAAATTGTTTACCCAACAAACGTCAATAGA
This sequence comes from Doryteuthis pealeii, assembly GCA_023376005.1. Classification (NCBI taxonomy): domain Eukaryota; kingdom Metazoa; phylum Mollusca; class Cephalopoda; order Myopsida; family Loliginidae; genus Doryteuthis; species Doryteuthis pealeii. The sequence continues at coordinate 25,225,911 of CM042166.1, read as the reverse complement.
TACCTCAATATCAATTAATTTTAAGTTCTGAAGTGTTTCCAGAGAATAAGTATCGATTCATAGGAAGTGGCATATATATAAATTTCAGAGGCAACCACAAGGTTCGGGTTCGGTACAGGTCCTCGCCACCTCAGCGCATGAGTTACACAGGTTAGATATGTGTGGCAAAGTAGGGAGCTGATGGTAGATGTGTTCCCAAAGAATTCGTGTTAATTCATAGAAAGTGGCAATCTCCCCTACATATCTTATTATAATGGAGATTGTGTGTTTTTCTGTCTGTAACCGAAACTATATTACTATTCAAGTCACAATTCCATTTGTTATTTACGTCACGTTCTCCATGATTTTATTTTTTATTTAAACCTCAATTATTAATAAAATTGTTTTACATCATTAAGGCTGTTGACCATATCTACATACTAATGATATGCAATTGTATTTATATATACAACAAAACAGCGGTTTACAGTGTGAATGGGAAGGCTAATTTGCATATTGAACATTAAAATTTGATTTTATTAAATATATGCTTAATATTATTGATTTCTAATTGTTTGGTTTTATCTTAATAAATATGAGCAAAAATCTCGGGAATAAATCTTAACAGAAATACATTAACAAGAAGAAATAACTGTAATATTATTCTTTACTTCCTATTTTAACTACATAGTTAAATTAGGAAAATTTACCAATGAAAGACGGGAGTAAGTGCAAATGATGGAAAAGTTAGTTTCAAAGTTGTTCTATTTTTCAATCATACTCCCTCTGTTCCAAATATTTTATCTGAATTCTTATTCAGTTTCATTAGCCTTTCTAATTTAACATATTTTATTATATTAGAATTTAAATACTTGCACCCGGAGGGTGCATATATTGCTAGTATATATATATTATATATATATTATATATATATATATATATATATCGGTTCACCGTCGACGGTCAGCTAGCGGTTTGCCGCCCGACTCTGCGCCGCGAACCTGCGTCGTCTTGTCGAAAGTTAGTCGTCCGATGTGACAGTCGGCGGCTATCGTCATCGTACCACCGAAGGGCCGGGTTAGCTCAGTCGGTAGAGTGTTCGGCTAGAAACCACAAGTTCCTAGTTCGATACCGGTCCTCGCCAACTCAGCGTATGAGTAGCACAGTGATCTGTGCGGTAAAGTAAGGAGCTGATGGTAGGTGTGGCGCTCCACCTCAGGTGCTAAAAACAATCTCCTTGGTCTAGCGCTAGTGAAAGGGGATAGACTCCCTCGCTGACTGGCTGATACCGACTTTAGGCCGCCCCGACGACTTTACTTACTTATATATATATATATATATATATATATATATATATATATAATTTACCAACTCAGCGTATGAGCTGCCCAGCCTGTAAATATAAAGTGCGGAGCCGATGGTAGGTGGTGCACCATTTAAGACGCAAAACAATCTCCCTGGTCATGTGCTAGGGAAAGGTGGAGACTCCCTCGCTATTCAGCTGATACCGACAATAGGCCACTTCGCCTACTTTATTTACTTAATCCTAACATTATTTTGCTGTAATATTCGTGATCAAACCATATATAGGTATTTACCAACCCCTCCGCACGAGCAGGATGTAACACAAGTTCAATTTCTTAAGCGAAGTTTAACAGGTTTTTATTCAGAGTTTTCCTTGACTGCTAGCCTAACCAAGGTTAAAGAGCCTAATCTGCCCTACTATTTACCCATATCTGGCGGGAAAGTAGAATTCATACCTTTCCCAAAGGTATTATCAGTATCCGCTGAGGCAACCACAAGGTTTCGGGTTCAGTACAGGTACCACAACGCATGAGTTACACAGGTTAGATATGTGTGGCAAAGTAGGGAGCTGGTGGTAGATGTAGCGCTCAATCTCAGATGCAAAATCAATCTCCCTAGTCTAGTGCTAGCGGAAAGTGGATAAGCTTTCTCCCATGTCCGGCTGATACCGACAATTTGTCGCTCCACCGACTTTGCTTTTTACAGTGGCACGGATATCCATGAAAACCTCTCGCCAATCATCCCTATCATTCATTGTCCCTGACAGGTCCTTCACGCAGCATCCAATATCTGCAAAGAGCTGGTCTATGTAGGTCCTTGCTGGACGACCCACACTAACATATCCATGCGCTAGTTTCCACAAAGGGACATCACAAGAATGCAGCATGTAATCTTGAACTCTGACCTTAAAACTACCAAAATCAGCCAAAGGTCATAATCATGAGGACAAAAAAACAGTTAGAACAAAGGAAGACATATTTTAGGACTGGATATAAGATTTAATTCTATATTTCACTCGCATTTCTTCCTAAGTCAAAGTAAAGTCGTTGGGGTGGCTTAAAGTTGGTATCAGCCATACAGCGAGGAAGCCTATCCCCTTTTCAATAGCACTAGACCAAAAGAGATTGTTTTGACGTCTGAAGTGGAGTACCACACCTACCATCAGCTCCTCACTTTACCACACAGATCACTGTGCTACTCATACGCTGAGATGGCAAGGGCTGGTATCGAATCCAGAACCTTGTTGTTACTAGTTGGACGCTACGCCGACTGAGCTAAACTGGCTCTAAATACAGAATATATCTTTTAGAATATTCTCTCTCTTTATTTCGTCAATTGTGAAAAAAAGGGGCATTCCTTTATCAACATTCACTTTATTGCAAAAAAAGAAAAGATTACTCATTACGCACAGCTTCAGCGAGTCGTTATCCTATGTACTGGTTGAGGTGTTACGTGACAGGGTCTTTGCACTCCGTGGGTGCACTATTAAACTCATACAAGTTGTATACATGAGTCGACACATTGGCTTGTTTATCAGCACACAGAATCTAGTAGTCATCTTTCAAGCCCACAAAAGAATCATTCCTCTTTTCTTTCGTTTATGGTCAGGGAAAGGAATCACCTTACAAGACCGTGGGTTTTTAGTTACGGTCAATTTTTCTTGTGTTTACAACTATCACTCTCCTTAGTATCAGTCAAGTATCTGTTCAAGTTTGTTTGTTTAATGGCTTTCATTCATGGATTCCTCGTACGATTTCTTTGGCGTAGTAAAATAAATATGAAAACAGTACTTCTTGCTTTTCAAATGGCTCATTTATTTAATTTCTTCTTATATTGTTCTTGAGAGAGAGAGAGAGAGAGAGAGAGAGAGAGAGAGAGAGAGAGAGAGAGAGAGAGAGAGAGAGAGAGAGTCGGCTTCATTAATAGGTATGTTTTTAACTTCGTCCAGTGTAAATTATTACATATCAGGCTTCACATATCAACGTCACCAATCCCGATTGATGACCCCTGCCTCGACTGACACAGGCAAAATCCTCGGCCCCAATTCCTCTCGGCAAAAACTGCCAGCCCAACTCCCTTCTTAATTCAGGCCAACCTGTTATATAGAGATCGTTGTGGAATGTTCCAGAACATTGTCGAGCCTTAGATTGTTCTAAATGTTCCACCAAATGCACCAGTTTCCATATTATTCCACGTGTCACTTAAGAGGTCAACCCTTTGTCTGATAAATCGATCAAAAGAAACTTTAACAGCCAAGAAGTCTCGAAATCTTCTGTATCGTCAGACTTTCTGACTATTGAACAGAGTCACTGATGATAATGAGAATCCCATTATCCTTTGCTCGCCCCCTCCCCCACGTTACAGAGGTTCTTGTCTTGATATTGCTGGCTGTTGAATGATCAAAGTAGAAACTGCCGATTTAAGTAGAAACTTAAGGTTTGTTTTGTTTTACGGCATATCAACATCGGTGGGTCATTTAATGCTGACTAAGTTTTGAAATAAATTCATTCTTAATAGATATTCATTTTTTATAAGCACATTTTACTATTCAACCTATAGAACGAGCTCTAATAGGTACTACCACTCCGGGTCATAGTGAACCAGGGGGCAATGTTGATAAAGCGGTACTCCACATTACCCAGACCTTCAGAACTGGAACCTCACCATCAGATAAAGTTTAACGTCATTCACAGGACACGTAGACCCTCAGCATCGCCTTCTAGCACCCATATGATAAAAAGGGTTGGGGATTTCCATAAGGGCAATAGGGTTGGGGCAATGATATAGCTGCTAGGGCTTGACATGACCAGCCGATTGATCGGAGGGGGCCACTCCAACCGTTCGTCTGGCCTATATAAGGGCCGAAGGAGTGTTGCATGTCATCAACTGCTCATCCACCAGGATTCCGTCTTTAAGCATCACGGGCCGCCATCTACCACCAACAGGTTGGTTAGTTAGTTAGTTGGGGGCGGGGGGCTTATCTTATGCTGAAGACGTTTGTTTAATTCATTCTTGTTGGGTATACAAATTTTTTAAACATATTTCAAAATCTATTCAAGCCATACATGGCTAGAATCGTAAGAAATGGACTTGTAACGCCCCCCCCCCTGTTAGGATGGACATGAGTCAAAGAGGGTTATCTTCCCTTGCTGCCAGGTTTTCGCCGATAGGTACCGGCTGTATTCAAAACGGCAGTCCGTGAAAATACCACTGTCTTTCTTTCGGCCTAGCAACCACTACACATGGCACAAACACGTGTTGTTTATATCCATTTAGTGCGAAGGCTTGCCCCCCAATCAACTATCAGTAAGTGACATTCCTTCATGTACTATTTATAACTCTTTAGAACTTATTCCTACATCCTTTGTGTGTATTCATGTATCCGTTTCTATATCTATACTGTACCTTGTCTTGAGTATATGTATACCGGTCATATAGGTATTTCTCCACATACTCACAGAATTAAGTCTCTGTTATTGTATGTAATATTTGCCGAAATGTTTCAGGTACACGTATGTAAGCACGTTGGAAATTTACTTTGAGCCTTCTAACACATTATAAGAACATTCCAATATCACAGACTCGTTGACCCGACTTTAAATCCTAGACGATGCTGTTTGCATTTTACATAGCGCTAATATCATTTGAAAAGGTACGCATCCAACTATTCTCTATTCAGCTATGAGTAAATAGAAGGACAGGCTGGGCACTTTAACATTGGCTAAGTAATCAGTCTATGAGAAGGCATACTAATTCAAGCCTGTTAAATTCCGCTTAAAAAACTACCTTGTTTAACATCTTGCTCGTGTGGAGGGGTTGGTATATATATATATATATATATATATATATATATATGTGTGTGTGTGTGTGTGTGTGTGTGTGTGTGTGTGTGTGTGTGTGTGTATTTAGGCAGCATTTTTCTTGTGGGCATATAATTGTTAAATAATGCAGCCATTTTCTGTCTGCAAGTCTTGTCCTTTGTTTTTTCATATTGCCGGATTATTGTTTTTAATATCTGGCGAGAATTGGCTGATGTATTCGCCATATGTCATAGACCGAGTACTTTCTGCCCTATCGTGGCCATCTTCAAGGTATTTTTAACCGTACAACAATGGGATATTCCATTTACCATTTATATAGGTTGTGTTTATTATTGTTGTTGTTGTTGTTATAAGTATCGGTCTATGACATATGGCGAATACATCAGTCAATTCTCGCCAGATATTAAAACAATAATCCGGCAATATGAAAAAAAGGACAAGACTTGCAGACAGAAAATGGCTGCATTATTTAACAATATATATATATATATATATATATATATGTGTGTGTGTGTGTGTGTGTGTGTGTTTGGGCAGCATTCTTTCATTTATACATGTAGAATTAAACAAAAGACACATCTCCTGTTTAACAATTTTATTTTTGATCTTTTCGAGTTTTATGGCCAACTTTTTAATGTTTGGGTGGAATTCGTGGATAAGTCCACCAAACTTCATGTCCGGAGTACTTTCGGCACTTCGAAGTGTCATCATCAGGGGTGATTTATTCCAGTTTAAAAAAAAAACAAATTAATGTGGAGGCTGGAAGGAGAAGAATGATGAGAAAGGTGTTATAGGCATTTTAAAATGTGTGTACTGCATTGGAAATTAATTTTGTTTAAGGATGGTTTGTATTGTTTTATGTATAGAGCTTCTAGTATTTGGAGTTTTTGTTTATTTTTTTTCTTTGTGCAGAATGTGTGTATTTTCCGTTAGAATATTTCGGTAATTAGAGTGGGGGCTTGAATGTAATTTTAGGTGTTGTGAAATAGAGCTATTATCTGTTAAATAAAGGGTTAGACGACGTGACAATGTGGTTGAGGTAAATCCAATGTATGTCTTTCCTTTTCTGGGAGACTGCAATCTCCTAGGGGACATTTAAATCTGTATACTACATTTGTCTCATTAAGCCGACTTGTCTGGGGAGAGAAATTCTTACGAACGACGAGGTTTGTTGTTTTGAATTTTGTATAATAAATAATAAATTTTACCTTATTATCAGGCGTAGTTGCAGTAACATTATTCCGAATTATTTGTTTAAGTGCTATTTCATCAAGTTTGTAATTCCTGTGCATCTGGTTGCGATAGTAAATGTTATTTGAAGAAGTATTTGCTGTAGTATGTTTTTCTTTGTGACTAGCGTCTATTTTTTGGATGATCTTTTTGATTTATTCGTCAATGACGTGATTAGGAAATTCGTTATTAACTAGCCTTAGACGTGTACTGGGCATCACCTGGAGGGACAGGATCACTAACACAGCAGTCCTAAAGAGAGCTCAACTCCCCAGCCTGTACTCTCTACTGAGACAACGTCGTCTCCGATGGTTGGGTCATGTACGTCGGATGGATGATGGACGAATCCCGAAAAACATCCTGTATGGAGAGCTAACATCTGGTAAAAGACAGATTGGTCGCCCCCTACTGCGATTCAAGGATGTCTGCAAAAATGATCTCAGGTGCTTTGGCATTGCCCCTTCCAGCTGGGAAAATTTGGCTCAAGACCGTCCTCGTTGGCGGCAGAATCTCCATAGAGGCATATACACGTCAGAATTCACCCTGATACAACATCATGAAGCTAAGAGGTTCATAAGAAAGCAACGGCAACAAAGCATCGGAACATCATCATCTACAGGGACAACCTACAAATGCAAAATCTGTGGTCGAGAATGTTTCTCAAACATAGGACTTCATAGTCACAGGAGGCGCTGCAGCCTCAGGGGCACACAAAAACTTTTATCATAGACTTTCGAGACTGAATTGCCAATGATGAATGTTTGACTCAAAAACATCAACGTCGAGTTGAGCCCTCTAGCATCATAAACTAAGGCTCACAAGTTTGTGCCTGTCTTATACCAATTTCTTTTCACATGATTTACAAATATTAACCAAGTTGAACCCCGTTGATGGTCTGATTAAATATATTTTCATTTTAATATCAGATGATTTAAATCTCATATTATTATTATCAGTCTGATATGATCCCAGGACAGTATTCTCGGTTAATTTTGATATCAGATTATTAGTATCAGTCTCTTTTGATCCCAGATCAGTATTATCAGTTCATTTTGATATCAGGTGATATTGATCTCAGATTATTAGTATCAGTCTATTTTGATCCTAGATCAGTACTATTAGTTTATTTTGATATCAGGTGATTTTGATCTCAGATTATTAATATAAGTCTATTTTGATCCTAAATCAGTATTTTCAGTTCATTTTGATATCAGATGATCTTGATCTCAGATCATAAGTATCAGTCTATTTTGATCCCAGGTCAGTATTCTCAGTTCATTTTGATATCAGATGATCTGGATCTCAGATTATTAATATCAACCTATCTTGATCCCAAATCAGTATTATCAGTTCATTTTGATATCAGATGATTTGATCTCAGGTCATCATTATCGGTTTATTCTGATATATTATTTTGACCTCAGATCTGTATTATCAGTTCATTGTGATATCAGATCGATATTCAATTAGGTGTGAAATTATATGTTAAACCTTAATTGATGGGGTTAAACAATTGTTAATGTAATGACGGTGAATTCGTGCTTGCTGTCCAACGGGCCAATTCGCTACACACGTGTCGAACTCTTCAGTCGATTAATAACGGGTCTTTTCTTGTCTGATGTGATGCATCAGTAATTAAATAATTGCGAATTAATCAACCGGATTTGATGAAAGAGAGTCGATAGGTCCTCAAAGAAAGTCCGACATCGGTGTGGAACTGATCAAGTACAGAAAACATATTAGGAATTAATTGCTAGTCACACCTAGTTTACGGATAAGAAGGAAACACAAGTGGCTGAAGACCCTGCCTGGAATTGTTCTTGATCACTCTTGGGCGAGGAACACACACACACACACACACACACACACACATATATATATATATATATATATATATATATATATATATATATATGTATATGTATATATATACATAATATAATATAATAAGATAAATATATAAAGGTTTTACATATCTATTATTAGGAGACAAAGGAACATTCACAACCATATTGGTTTCATGCGATGCAATCATCAGGTGAAAATGTTTCAAATGTAAGGAAAATCGAAAAAATTACAAAAAATTTCAAAAAATTCAATAGACACGGGATGCGTATGATTGGATAAATATGTGTGTATGTATGTGAAGGTGAATTGAATGTATGAGAGTGTTTATGGGCAGCATAAAGGTTGCGTACGCGTAGTAACTGGTCACACACATAATACGTTGATATGTGAGTGTGTGGTATTTTAACAGTGCTTACGTGCGAGCGTTTGTGTTTGTGCATGTATGTGTGTGTATGTTTTTTTTCCTATCGGATGTGTGGGTTATGTATATTGTATATAGTCGGGTCGTGTTGATTGAGGAGTGTGGCTGAATAATATTAACTTTAAGGTTGCAAATGTTGTATATTATGGGCGTTGCGGGTTATGGAACGGGGGTGTTTGGCTAATAAGATGTGTTGCGGTGTCAACCGGACGTTGTTGCACGCGGTTACACATACACACGACATAGACACGCATGCATATATATATATATATATATATATATATATATATATATATATTCTCTCTCTCTCTCTCTCTCACACACACACACACACACACACACACGCACACACACACATATATACACTGTAATACTAAATATCTTGATTAATTCAGTGGATCTAACTCTGAAAATGCTTATGGTGAAACTCGAGTAGGTTATTTCTATACACGCTGTAATACTACATCCGCTCTACTAACGTATTGAGCACTTTTTATTTATTATAACACTGACTATAAAACTGGTAATAGGGTATTAGTTATTAAAGATAGTTAATATACTACGAACTATGTTGAATGCTATTTTATTAATGTTATTTTTCTTAAATAGTTTTTATGCAAATCGCCTCAAGAATTTGTAGGCGTTTCTTATTGTTATTTTCATAGATTTATTTTAGTATTTTCAATGCGGATTTTTCTAATGTCGGAAGAAGTGAATTTATATAGATGTTTTGTAATTAAATGTTGTTTTATGGCACTAGTATCGAAGGGATAGTATATAAGGCGATATATATATATATATATATATATATATAATATATATGAGGAAAAATGAGTAAAGAAAAGAAAAGTAAATGGATAAAATGAATTTAATCGATATCACATTAATCGATATCCCTTACACATGTGTTTCGGTCAGTTTATGTGTGTGAAAATATTTCGCACACATACAAGAATCGACCTTCATCAGAGTGAACATTTATTTATTATTCTGACCGAAACACATGTGTAAGTGATATCGATTAATGTGATATCGATTAAATTCATTTTATCCATTTACTTTTCTTTTCTTTACTCATTTTTCTTCATATTGTCGGATTCAATTCCTTTTCCATTTTTACATATATATATATATATGTGTGTGTGTGTGTGTGTGTGTGTGTGTGTTTGAATTTGATGGTTTTTATTATGACGATCAAAGCGGATTCAACATCTATTAACTTCTTTATATAAGTTGGATGTTGGCTGGTATTAAAACCGCATGTTTCCTGGTTTTCGTGATTTTCGTAAGATTTCTGATTGATGTAGAACTACATCTTCCATCTTATACGTAAAATGAAAGACCGTTTTTTTTTATCAATGTAATTTCTACAGAAATCTATCCGGCATTGGTATGTTTTTAAAGGAATACAGATTACCCAATAATAAGATATACAGGGTGATTGTAAAGTAACTCTCTTCCTTATTTAAACAATCTTATAATGTATAGTAGCGTGGTGTAATGGTTAGAGTCGTAGGAAATGGACTCGTCGACCCGAGTTCAATTCCTGGACGATGCTGTTTGCATTTCACATAGCGCTAATACCTTTGGGAAAGGTATGAATCCAATTCTAGTAGTATTATCATGGTTGTTGGTGCATAGGCAGATTGTATATTATTTCACTCTTCGTGGTGGTGCGTGAAGTAATGGGTACAGTCGTAGGAAATGGACTCGTCGATGCGAGTTCAAATTTTCGACGAAGCTGTTTGCATTTCACATAGACCTAATACACTTGGGAAAGGTATGCATCCAACTACTCTCCCACCAGCTATGGGTAAATAGCAGGGCAGACTGGGCCCTTTAACCATGACTAGATAACCAGTCTAGGAGAAAGAAAACTTCGAATTCAAACCTGTTAAACTCCACTTAAGAAATTGACCTTGTGTCACATGCTGCTCGTGTAGAGGGGTTTGTAAATATAACATGCACATACATAAGGGGGGTACGTGGAGTAATGTTTAGAGTCGTAGGAAATGGGCCCGTCGATCCGATTTCAAATCCTGCACGAGACTGTTTGCATTTCATTTAGCGCTAATATACTTGGGAAGGGTATGTATCCAACTATTCTATGTATTTCTGAGTAATCATTTTTACAAAAACGGAATATTAAAATCGAGTTTTATTTAAAATTCTCTATTGGGCACCATTATTCGCCTCCAGCAACGCAAGCCGCTTGGGAATTAGATTTAATTGAAATTTAGACGTCCAAAAATCTTTATAGGGTTTCGAATTTTGAAAGAAAATTATAAATCTCAAAAGAAAACAACAACACAGATTCAATTGCATTATATTAAGGAAAACTCTGAATACCAACCTGTTAAACTCCGCTTAAGAAATTAACCATGTGTCGCATCCTGCTCCTACGGAGGGGTTGGTAAATATATATATATATAAAGTAAGTAAACTCGGTGGGATGGCCTAAAGTCGGTATCTGCCAATCAGCGAGGGAGTCTATCCCCTTTTAACTAGCGCTAGACAAAGAAGATTGTTTTTTAGGTGGAGCGCCACACCTACCATCAGCTCCTTACTTTACCGCACATATCCCTGTGCTACAAATACGCTGAGTTGGCGAGGGCCGGTATCGAACTTGGAACCTTGTGGTTTCTAGCCGAACGCTCTATCGACTGAGCTAACCCGGCCCTTCAATATATATATATATATTAACGAATTGAAAAAAAAATGTAACAGCTTATAAAAAAAATTATAAATAGTTTACTTTTCAATTATACTTGTAGAGCAAAATATATATTTTTGATAATTGGATAAGGTGATATAATAGTTGGCTAATTAAGCTAGCAGACAATTATCGATGAGTTCGATTCCCACTGGGTGCCTCTATGTATTTGTCCAAGACAAGACTAGTAAATGACTATTACTGTTCCAGAATTTTATTTCTGAGTGTAAAAAAAAAAATCCCGTTTATTTGACCTATTTCTTTAGGTGCATTTAAATATTTTTTATATCTGCTGCCAATTGTTCAGACCGGCTTGCATATATATATTTACCAACCCCTCCGCACGTGCAGGATGCGACACAAAGTCAATTATTTAAGCGGAGTTTAACAGGTTTGACTTCAGAGTTTTCCTTCTGCTAGCTTGTTTACCTATCCATGGTTAAAGAATCCAGTCTGCATTGCTATTTACCCATAGCTGGAGGGAGAATCCCCAAGGGTATTAGCGCCATGTGAAATGCAAACTCAGGTAGACGAGTCCATTTCCTCAAACTGAGACCGTCCATTCTGTTTTGTATCTCATATCTATCTATCTGTCTATCTATCTATAATATATATATATATATATATATATATATATATATATATATATGTGTGTGTGTGTGTGTGTGTTATGAGCTCTCTGAGGTGTGATTTAAATAAACTTTCGCTACTAAGCATATAAGCAATGATCGTTTGCCCACAAACTAGAAATCTCTGTGATCGTAAAATATATAATCACACCTATGTATTTAATAGTTTAAACACCAGCTCCGCGACAGCAGTTTCCCATGGCCGAGAGGATAAGCAATCAGGATGTCAGTCGGAGTTCGACCATACCCAAGGATATTAGTTGTGTCTAGCCACACTGAAGTGGCATGAAATACCGAAACACGTGTCTGTGGACGACTATATATATATTATATATATATATATATATATATATATATATATGATGGTACTGACCTTATTGCCCTCATAGCAAGCCCCAACCCTTTTTATCATATATCAGCTAGAAGATAGTAGCTAAGGGTCTTGATATGATAAAAAGGGTTGGGGATTGCCAGAACGGCAATAGGGTTAAGATAATTATATAAATGCTTGGGCTTGACATGACCAGCTAATTGCTCGGTGGAGGCCTCTTCGGGTACCCAACTAGCCTAATTAACGACCAAATTGCAGTGTTGCATGTCTTGGGCTGCTCAGTTACCAGGGTTCCATCATTTAGCTTCACGTGTTACCATCAACGGCGAAACGGGGGCTCTATTCTGTGGTGTTTTTACACTTATACAGAGGTACAGTCGGCATATTCTAAAGCCCTAACCGACAGATTTTATGCATTGAGCTCTCTAGCAGACTACGAATGAGTCTTTTATAGCATATGCTTATGAAATAATTTGTTTATTTATTAAAATAAATATACATACATACACACACACGGACACACACTCACACACACGGACACACACACACACACACCCATATATATATAAGTGTTTTTATAATTTGCTTGAAGCATTGTGTTAATATTTGCTTGGTGGTTGGTTTGAAGGCATATATATATATATATATATATATATATATATATATATATATATATATATAATATATATATATATATATATGATGTGTGTGTGTGTGTGTGTGTGTGATATTATGAAAAAATGTTTATTACGCCTACTCTCCAGTGTTTCGATTTGTTTCAATAGATCTTCATCAGGACTTTCATTAGTTTGAGGGAAAAATTAAAAAAGTGTCAAACTCTCCCAAAGGACTTGGGAGAGTTAGACACATTGTCTAAGCTTCCTCGAAATAGACTATAATGCACAAATTCTAAGTCTTTTGTTGTATTTTTACTTATAAATTTGCGTACTGTGGCCGAGGTGATATGGTCTTTGACTATACCTGCTGAGGTCCCGGTTTCTATTTCTGTCGAAGGGAAGTCGTTAGTATACATCGCTGATGAGACTTAATAAAGTCGAAACAGTCTGTACGATGTTCTACACACCGAGCGATCCTTTGCCGGGATTAAACTTGTCAAGTTCATTTTCTATTTTTTTTAAAAAGTATCGAATTTTATGCGATACATGCATTGTAATTGCCTTCAAGCAAAAATATAATATATACTTTTTTCAACAAAGCTTCTTAAAAACAAACATCCATATATATATATTACTGCTGTGAATAGACCTCTTAACAAATTCATTATAAGGAGAAAAATAAGAACTAAATATTTTTCTTCTTTGTTATACTATAGAAGGGGGTAAAGGGAGAGTAAAAACGAGTTGTCAGCTGACATGTTTCGATCCACACTCAACAGAGCTAAATATCGAGGATAATAAAAAATAAAATAGAATAGGTCAAGTACAAAAAAAAAGGAAAAAAAAAAGAGTAAGACAATTTCTCTTTTCTTCTTTCTTTCTCCTTTTTTTCCACACCTCAAAACAGGGGGAGAAGATCTAAATGTTGATGATATTCAAACCGAGTAAGCCCCCCCCCCTTTGCTTGCAAAGAGAAGGCTTACTGGTTAGAATATATAGTGTCTCCAATATTTTGAGGTGATAGAACGAGTGTGATTTGCTCTCAATCGATAACCAGTCAACACTAAATAAGTTGGCACAATTAGGATTATTTATTAGATGAGACGTGTTTCTCAGTGCATCATCCTTAGCCTTTCTTGATATTTGATTAAATCCAAGCTTCCTACCTCTAAAAGAATAATTAGCAAGAAAACAAAAAACGAAAATAGAAACCTACTTGTCTTACATGATTGCCTCGCATTCTCTTTAATACTCCTCGACATAAAGAACATAGACGCTTCGAATACGTACCCGCCTTTTTTGAACACATAATCGCTAGTTGAAAAAAAAACTCATTAGATTTTACCACCATTAACGACGAAAACAAAATTATTTTCCGTTTCTTCTTCGTTCTCATATTTCAACAGGAATAATGCACTCAGTGACCATGAAGGAAATTCATTAGTATTAAAAAAAATATAAATTAGTTATTACTTAATCATGAAGGTCACGTTTCTTTTCACGGCTAAATACAAGAATGAAATTATTTGAGAAATTAAGGTAATGACACTAGTCTCAGACAATGCCATAGAGTTCCATGTAATATTATATATTATTATATATATATATATATATATATATATATTATATATATATATATACGCAGGTTTTATGTATGTATGTAAATTTTATTAAAGTGATCGGCTGAGTAACTTTATATGGTTGAATAATATCACGGATATATTTAATATTATCCGCTCACAAATAAATACACACACACATACATATATATACACACACACAGAGAAACAGACAGACACATACACATACACACACACACACACACACACACATATATATATATATATATATATAAGCGATGGAGCACTCTATGACGGCCTTTACATACAAAGATGTGTGTATGATAATAGTTAAAATCCCCCTCGCATTCTGCAAGTGAAGACAGTCTAATGGTTAAGGTGTCGGACTCACACCCAACCGATCGGATTTCTATTCCGGCTGTAAGTAGGTTACAAATGTCTAGCCACACTGAAGTGTTTTGATAAGTCAAAACACGTGTCTGTGGTCTCTCTCTCTCTCTCTCTATATATTATATATATATATATATATATATATATATATATACATTATATATGAGAGAGAGAGAGAGAGAATGTTTAGGATCATACAATGTGGGATACTACTCTGATAATACAGAGAATCCGTAGTGGGATCTCACCATGCCCTGTTGAACCTGTACGAACAAAGAGACCATATATATATATATATATATATATATATATATATATATG
>CM042166.1:25200726-25205726 GCA_023376005.1 Doryteuthis pealeii | reverse complement strand
TATTCATTTTATTTTTCTCTTGAATACTATCTCACACACACACCACAACACCACTCTCTCTCTCTCTCTCTCTCTCTCTCTCTCTCTCTCTCTCCCGCTAACCTCTTTCTTTCTCTTAATTACGTCATCTATTATTCATTTTATTTTTTCTCTTGAAATACTATCTCACTGCCCCTCTCTCTCTCTCTCTCTCTCTCTCTCTCTCTCTGCTTGTCTTTCTGTCTCTTAATTAAGTTATCTATTTATTAAAATAATTTCTCTTGAAATATTATCTAAATTTCTCTCTCTTTCTCACTCTCTCTCTTTCTCTCTCTCTCTTTTCTCTCTCTCTCTCTCTCTCTCTCTCTCTCTATATATATATATAATATATAATATATATATATATATATATATATACATATAAACATATATAATAAACTAAATAGTAGAGTGGCGCCAAATAATGTAGCGGAACAAGCGCTGCACTATAAATCACCTACTCCATTATTCTGTTTGATGCCAGGTATTAAAAAAAGAAATAAGATGCGAGAACATTCTACAAGATGAAAACGACGCTACCAAATAAAGAAGAAGCACTTAAAGTTGATAATTATTATATTAAGTACAACCTCTGCAGTGATTCTTCAATTTCCTCAAGTTCAAATTGGCTTTTCTTATTCTGCTGCGTATTCCCCAAAGAAAAAAAAATCATTTCCCTATATAATTACAATTCCTGTGTTTCGAACTTGTCAAGCCAGAAATATTAATTGTCACTTACTGTTTCTTTTGAGAAATACTTTGAACGTCTTAATGCACAAGTCAATGCGGAAAGAATAGATAACTTACGTTGAACATTTGAAAAAATTAGATTTACTTTTAGATAAGTGATTATTTGTAAGAATATGTTGAAAGAAGACAGCTTGATTGTGTGAGAAAATAGCAGAGTATACGAATAATTAATACGATGAATACAACTTGACTCTCTATATATATAAGGGTGTGGCGTTATTTTTGTATTCGCCTGGGGAGTTGTCTACCCGTTTAGTTTCGCTGGGGCCTTTGATATTTAAGCGGCTGATTTGAACGTCTCTTCCTCTTTTCCTGTTGCTCATCCTGCGAGACACCACTATGAGTTAGACTCTGGTCTACCCCCTTCTTTTGGGGCTTTGCCCCCCCCCCCCTTACATTACTGTAAGTGATTCATACAGCATGGACTATTCCTAGTCTCATGTCTGTTGCTTTTATGTTTATCCTTTGTATTACTTATGCATGTATGTTCATGTACACCTCTATGTATTATGTACCCTGTTAATTCTTGTGTTGTATATAAAATGTTTTGTCTATCAACCGTTGTCGGAGTTTTATCTTCAAGTATTATCACTTTGAATCTTACAAGGGTATGAAAACATGTTGTTAAAATGAATATATTTTCATATCATTTTTCATTGCTAATATTGACAACATTTTGATTTATAAAAGACAATCATCAGAGTATAATAATACTTTGGTCCGTTTTTAGATGTAAATGATTTTAATCCGGACTCATCGAGAGAGAAGCAGAAAATAATTTAAATTCAAAACGGAAGCATTGTTTTTCCGAAAAGTGTGTAAGCTATGCGATCACTTCTTTGTCTTTGTACATTGGTGTTTTTCGCTAACATGTCACTATATTGTATTTCCTCAGTCTAACAGAAATAATACACACACAACACACACACAACACACACAACACACAGCCACACACACACACACCACACATATATATAATATATAATAAGCTGTGAAGGAGATTACATATATATAGCCATGGAGATGCTCAAAAACAAAGCACAGATAGAGCCAAGAAGCAGACCTCAACATAGAGAGAGTAAAACTTGATAGGAGCTACTATGTGGACTAATACTTTAAGCGGAATGTATAGAGGTTAGCATTTGATATCATAATCCATAATGCTATCAAGGTATGTGTATTAGTGTGTGTGTGTGTGTAGTCGTGTGTGCGTTGCTGATTGTGTTTGGTGGTGTGTGTATATTTCTGTTAGACTGAGGAAATACAAATCGTGAATGACTAGCGAAAAACCGAGTGAATTACAAGAGCACAAGACTGACGCATAACCTACACACTTTCGGAAAACCCAATGCTTCCGTTTTGTAATTGTTAAATCTTATAGTGTTCGTTCTCTATCGTGGAAGTCCGATTGAAGAGAGTCAGTTTATATAAAACGGATCAAGAGCGAGGTACGGAGAAACTGCTCTGTAGTTGTCTTTTCAGGTAAGAAGTAATAGTCTATTCAATTTAGAATGAAAAATGATATGAAAGAGTATGACGAATGAATTAATAGCGAGACATGGTCGATTGTGTATATTACCCTGTAAAGCAAATTGATAGAGAACTTAATATGATAAGATATCATGAAACCATTGTGAGAGAGACACACACACTCCACACCTACCGCCAGACTAATATAATCTTTCGAGGTGTATCATAACATAACTCAATATAAAGTAAGGAGTAAAGGAAATAAGATAAAAGGCCAACCTGAGACAGAATAGTCCATGCTGTATGAATCACTTACAGTAATGTAAGGGGGGGGGGCAAGCCCCAAAAAAGAAGGGGGTAGACAGAGTCTAACTCAGTAGTGCGTGTCTCGAGGATGAGCAACAGGAAAAGAGGAAGAGACGTTCAAATCAGCCGCTTCACATATAAAAGCCCAGGAAAACTAAACGGAATAACCCCAGGCGATATACAAAAATAACGCCACCCCTTATATATAGAGAATCAAGTTGTATTCATCGTGATTGATTATTCGTATACTCTGTCTATTTTCTCACCCACAACAATGCTGTCTCTCCAACATATTCTTACAAATATCACTTATCGAAAGTAATCCTAATTTTTCAAATGTTTCATACGTAAGTTATCTATCTTTCCGCATTGACTTGTGCATTAAGACGTTCAATAATTCTCAAAAGAAACAAGTAAGTGACAATTAATTTTCTGGCTTTGAAATTCGAACACAGGACTTGTATTATATAGGGAAATGATTTTTTTTCTTTGGGAATACCAGCAGAATAGAAAAGCCAATTTGAACTTGAAGGAAAATTGAAGATCAATGCGAGGTTGTAACTTAAATAATAATTACAACTTTCATGCTTCTTCTTTATTGGAGCGTCGATTTTCCATCTTGTAGAATGTGGTAACCTCGGCTCCTATTTCCTTTTTTAATACTGGCAACAAACAGAATAATGAGTAGGTGATTTATACGAGTAGCGGCTTTTTCTCTCTATTCATACTATGCTATCATTGAGAGTATACATAGTGTTAATTATGGATAGGATGTACTATAGAGCTAGCTCAGAGAGGGGATATCTAAGAGAAGATTGAAGAGAGATGTAATACGGAGAAGAGAGAGAAGAGAACATAGAGAGGAGATATGCAGTAGAGAGAGAGTGAAACACGCTATGAATTTAGATAATATTCCAATATATATATATATATATATATAGGACGTGAGTATCTATAAGAGACAGAAAGAGACAGCAGAGAGAGAGAAGGATGCAGAGAGAGAGGAGAAAGAAGTGTAGTGGACATCACGTCGATCAAGAGTAATATATAATAGGGAGAGATGAGTGCGAGAGCGAGAGAGAGAGAAGTATATGGAGGATACGAGAGAAGAAGAGAGAGAGACGAGGTATATATAGAGAAAGAGGACGGCATATGTAAGAGGTCATGTGTGTTTGTGTGGTGTGTGTGAGATAGTATTTCAAGAGAAAAAATAAAATGAATAATAGATGAGTAATTAAGAGAAAGAAAGAATATTAGCGGAGGAGAGAGAGAAGAGAGAGAGAGAGAGCAGAGAAGAGTGTGTGTGTTTGTGTGAGAGAAGAGAAGAGAGAAGAGAGAGAGAGAGAAATGGCGAGAGTGAGAGAGAGAGTGAGAGAATATAATGACCCAGAGGGATTAGCGAGATGTGGGAGGTAGAGAGAACTCGAAAGAGAAAAAAGAAATAATGGAGGAAGGTAAAAAACGTATGGCCATTGAGACCCTATTAACCCCTATAGCGAGGATGCACCGGTCGGTGTTCGTGTTCTATAAAGGAGAGGAATGAATATATTTCGGCTGCGATTTGGTTCCCTCATGTTGCAAGATAACTTTTCCGTCTTAGCCGAGGACAACGATGGCAAGATCACACTCCGCTAGGAATGGCTACGATCGGCAGATTGCGTGAACACAGTAGCGTTCATTCCTCTCGACGGATGCTGTTTGCATTGATACACACTACGCAGCGCTAATAGCCCATGGGAATGTAGAATCCAGATTTCCCTCCGATAAGTCGATGCGTAACTAAGGCCACGCCGCAGGCCGACACTGGGTCTTTACCATGGCTAGGTAACCATCTAGGAAAGGAAAACAAGTTTCCAACTGTTTAAACTCCGCTTAAGAATGAGCTTGTGTGACATTCTGCTTGGCCGAGGGTAATAAATTAGAGAGAATATAGTTCTATGTGAGCTGAGAGTCCAGTTAAGCCTCATATGTATAATTGGAAGTGTGGAGGCTGGAGAAACACGATCAGATGCCTGAATGGATCTTTAATTCCAGTTTCGCGCCATAACGATAACACGATACCTATCGAGCCGACAAGAGGAACGTGAAACAATTTCTTCTTCAGATCGCCACACGTAAGCTAAACTGCGAGTCATAGTGGCAGACAAAGTGCCGATTAACAACAAGATAGCTGTGAACAAGCAAACAGAGGAGAGAGCGCGAGAGACTGCGCGAGTAGGAGTAACGCTCACGTGTGGCTTATGAGTTCGGAGCATACCTTTGGAACGGAGCGACTTAAACTGCAATCGAGAGATAAAAGCTTCAGTCAATGAGGACACGAGCATCGGCACCCGACAACAGGGAGACGGCCACCTTATATAGAGCTAAACCACACCACGAAAGTTAAAGAGCCATAGCGCATGAGCAACAAAAAATGAAGGCCATGTGTGCGAACACCGACACGAACACCACAGCCT
>CM042166.1:25183000-25200626 GCA_023376005.1 Doryteuthis pealeii | reverse complement strand
ACGAGGACTTACAAAGAACACCGGATTCTTATTGGCTTGCTTACTTACTTATTACATCTGGAACTAAGGATGCCGACCAGATACTTAACAGCCCATACCTTTTTTATGGGTGCATTGACGTAGCTTTATGATCCCTTCGTGCATGAGTATTTAAGTTTTAGGTTTGGTTTGTTTTGTTTTGTTTTACGGCATATCAACCTCAGTGGGTCATTTAATGCCGATTAAGTTTTCGAATAAATCAATTCTTAATGGATAATACAATTTTTTTATAAATACATTTTTCTATTTAACCCATAGATGGGACCCTAACAGGTACTACCACTCCGGGTCAGAGTGGACCAGGGAGC
The DNA here is from genome assembly GCA_023376005.1 of Doryteuthis pealeii. NCBI lineage: Eukaryota > Metazoa > Mollusca > Cephalopoda > Myopsida > Loliginidae > Doryteuthis > Doryteuthis pealeii. The sequence goes on along the minus strand of CM042166.1, from coordinate 25,200,279 downwards.
AATGGTGATGAAAGGGTGCTCCACATTCCCCAAACCTCCAAAACTGGAACCTCACCATCAGATAGAGTTTAACGTCATTCCCAGGACATGTAGACCCACCGTCTTCTAGCACCCATATGATAAAAAGGGGTTGGGGCTTGCCATAATGGCAATAGGGTTGGGAAAATCATATAGGTGCTAGGGCTTGACGTGACCAGCCGATTGATCGGAGGGGGCCTCTCCAACCGCCCGTCTAGCCCAAAATAGGGCCAAAGTGGAGTATTGCATGTCATGAACTGCTTATCCACCTGGGCTCTATCCTTAAGCATCACGAGTCGCCACCCACGACCAACAGGTGGCCCCATTGGGGGAGTCTTACCCCTCTGCAGAGGTGCAGTCGGTGCATTCTAACGCCCCAGCCGACAGGGTGGTATTTAAGTTTTAATGAATTATATTAATTAGAAAGATTAACATAATAACAGCAAATGATTATTTATTAAATACGGTTTTGTTAAAATCATTATGCAAATTATACCCACTATATACTAGATATTTACCACGTTCCCCACCTATACGGGTTAGGCACAAGACCCTATTTATGTGGGACCACTCACAAACCGATGCTCATGTGTAAAGAATGCGTTGATTTCGTTAGCATCCTCCCTCAAGGGGGCACCTAAGGCACTAAACACAGCTCTGCCCCTTTAAATCAAAGGGGCATGTATTGCCTGGTGGGATAGCTCCCTGGGATCAACGCTGTTAATTGTAGCCACGGTCAAGGGTCGAAGCCAATTTATTCCCACCATATAATATGCAAATCTTTATGTCTTAGAGATATATAACACATATTTCAGGATTTTAAATGCATTAATAATATGGTCAGTTCTGAGGCAAATCTAACTTAACTAGAATCTAATAGATATATCGCTAATAGTAAAGTAAGTAAGTAAAGTCAACGGGGCGGCCTAAAGTCGGTATCAGCCAGTCAGCGAGGGAGTCTATCCCCTTTTCAATAGCGCTAGACCAAGGAGATTGTTTTTAGCATCTGAGGTGGGGCGCCACACCTACCATCAGCTCCTTACTTTACCGCACAGATCCCTGTGCTACTCATACGCTGAGTTGGCGGGGACCGGAATCGAACTAGGAACCTTGTGGTTTCTAGCTGAACGCTCTACCGACTGAGCTAACCCGACCCCTTAAGATGCTAATTAAGAGTAAATAATGATATGTTCATAATCATTGAGAATAATAAACTAAATAACAAAGGGAGTCGTGACGTTAGTGATGACGTAATTTCGGTTACAGACAGACATTCATATAAACTGTATTATAATAAAGATGTATAGGAGCCACTTGAAAACGGCACTGACTCTGTGCAGTGGTGATTGTATATACTTAACTATTCACAGTCTATTTGAAATCATTGTAAATCATGAGTTTCCTTGACGTTTGTCACGACAAACCGAGACGCATATTAAGTTGGGCCATAAATAATCTAGTTGTTGTAGTTTATCTCCGATTTTCAGAAAATCCTAATAGCATCGGTGAAGACAGAACTAAAACCAATGGCACCAACCAAAAGGAAAAAGCAGCGATTAATAATTTATTGAATAATAATAATAATAATAATAATAATAATTGATAAGACCCAACAAAATAGTAAATGTAGACTATGCGGTAATAGTGAATGTAACAAACTAGCACAACGGGAGTACAAAACTAGACACGACTGGGTTGGGAAGGTGATCCACTGGGAATTATGCAAAAAATCTAAATTTTAACCATACAACAAAATGGTATATGCATAAACCAGAATCTGTTCTTGAGAACGAAACGCATAAAATTCTCTGAGACTTTGAAATAAAAACGGATCACCTTATCCCAGCAAAAAGACCAGACCTAGTGTTGATAAACAAAAAAGAAAGAACTTGTCAACTGGTGGATTTTGCAGTGCCAGCAGATCACAGGGAGAAGCTAAAGGAAAATGAAAATATCGACAAATACCTGGACCTTGCCAGAGAACTGAAAAAGTTATGGAATATGAAGGTCAAAGTGATACCAATTATAGTTGGTGTACTTGTAACAGTCCCAAAAGGATTGGAAAAGGGTTTGGAAAGTTTGGAAATCAGAGGAAGGATTGAAACCATTCAAAACACTGCACTGCTGCAATCTGCCAGAATACTCAGAAGAGTTCTGGAGACCTGAGGAGACTTGCTGTCACTCAGACTCCAGTGAAAGACCATCAGCTAATGCTGATGTGAATACTCAAAAGGAGTAAATAATAATAATAATAATAATAACAACAACAACAATAATAATAATAATAATAATAATAATAATAATAATAATAATAATAATGTAGTTTGTGCACTTGGAAGGGTCACGAAAAGTTTAGAAAACAAACTAGAAATTGGAAATCTGGGGAAAAATGCGTCCACCCGGACAACTGCATTGGTGAAATCGGCTAGAATACCCAGAAGAGTCCTGGAGACTTGAGAAGACTTGCTGTAACTCAAACTCCAGTGAACGACCAAGGAGAATGCAACACAATGTCAATTTCTTAAGCGGATTCAACAGGTTTGAATTCAGAGTTTTCTTTCTCCTAGATTACATATCAAAGTTTAAAGAGCCCAGTCTGCCCTACTATTTACCAATAGCTGGAGGGAGAATAGTTGGATTCATACCTTTCCCTTTTAATTGTATTAGCGCTATGTGAAATGCAAACAGCCTCGTCCAGGATTTGAACTCTTGTCAACGTGTCAACTCTAACCATTTCACCACACACCTCCATTTAACTTATATATGTGACCCTAACAGGTCCTACTACGTCGGTTCAGAATATTCTTTAAGAGAAGAACTAGATATATAATTAAGTTGACAGCAATTATTGCTTTTTTACATATGTTCGTTAGGATTGAAAAGAGATAGAAAAAACAAATGTTCATAGTACGCTGACAGATATCTGTTTCGACCTTTTATAAAAACGGTCATCTTCAAGAGCAACTATATTGACGAAAGAAAGAATGAGAAATAGTATTTCCATTTACTATATACTTATAGGTTCGTTAGTTGACAGGAGTTTAGAAATACGGTCTGTTAATCTGGTTTCATGATGACGTACCAGAAAGCTTCAGCCAATCAAAATGATCCGTGGAATATTGATAAGAGATCAACGGGACCATGTGCACGTGCTTCGGGTTGAATTTTAAATCACATTGTCACTTTTGTTGATTTCAAATTAAAGTCTCACACCTCTTCTTTTTAAAAAATGGTAATTTAAACTAAATTTCTTATTTACTTATGTCACAAAAACAGACAAATAAAACAAATAGCATTGTATATCAAAAACATAAACCAAAAACTAAAAACAAAAAACAAAAAAAAAACATATAGCATGTTTAAATCGAACTCAAAAGATTTAAATTCCACCCTCGTATGTCATCCCGTCGAAAGAAAAAAATCCACAAAAAAATCAGGGAATTAACCGAATTTAATGAAATTTTCATTGTTGATAAATTAATGAATTGTTAGGGAGAGTTATCTCCCCCTAACGATTCGAACCGGACTCTCTAAAGAGGAGGGGGAATAGACTGCACAGCAGATCAGAACCGAGCAGGTGACATACTTGTATCGAACATCAAGCTAGAACTCTAATCCAAACCCATCCACTGTATTCCCTGTCAGTGAAGAATAAATAAGACAAGTATTGTTATTGTTAACAATTTCCCTGTTTTTATTATCATTTCTGTTATTCCTACATCTCAGATACAACTGAATAAAATATTTAATGCACCAGTTATTTTATTTAAAAACTTTTACAATTTTTCAAGTCAGTTAACTTTGAGCTACGTATCTTTGAGAATCTGTATTACGTGAACACCACTGCCATCTTCTGTCTTGTCTGTGAACCAAGCCTGGGCCTGGTACTTGATACTGTTGCAATAAGGAACATGTTGAATAGAAAATTTGATACAACCGTGTGGTAAATTCGGTAGGCAATGAATTTAAGAACGCATGGTGTGTATATAATTTATTTTCTACAGTTTGGTCTGGTTTATATTATTAACGACACATAGTCTCTTCATAGGTTATTTAATACTGAAATGTTATCCATGCGTAGATGGTTGTAATCTGAAATGTATTTGTAATATTCCAGAGTAGATCTGCCAATAAAGGCAATGAAGGGGTACTCCACACTTCGAGTAAAATCAATTGTTCTGAAATGGAATTGCCAAAATGTAACCGATGAACCCCGATTTAGTATTTTTACATGTGTGGACTCCCAGTAATTTTTTATGGACCCAAGAGGTCCCTGTGAACTACGGTTGAGAACAACTGTACTAAACTGAATGTCGTTTTGCGTGTGGACTCCCAGTAATTCTATATTGACCACGGGGGTCCATGTGGACTACCGTTGAGAACCACTGTTCTAAACTGAATCGCCTTTTGCGTCTGGATTCCCAGTAATTTTACATTGACCCCGAGGGTCCACGTGGACTACGGTTGAGAACCACTGATCTAAACTGAATAGCCTTTTACGTTTGGACTCCCAGTAATATTAAATTGGCCCCCGGGGTACAAGTAAATTAGGGTTGAAAATCACAAATCTAAACTGAATCACCTTTTGCGTGTGGACTCCCAGTAATTTTACATTGACCCCAGGGGTCCATGTGGACTACGGTTGAGAACCACTGATCTAAACTGAATAGCCTTTTGCAACATTTCCCTCACAAAAGAAGTTGTAAACACGATTCTGAGGGAAACAAAACAAAATCTTCTTTTGACATTAGATATTTATTTGGACTATTCATTTCCTGAGTCGATAAGTTTAAAAGAAAAACGAATAAGTCGTAAAATAATCGCATTTACATACTTCTTACTCAATGTCTAGTTTCATGTCAAAAGTTAAAAGGTTTTGACACCAGATTTGGTGAAATGCCAATCTTTAAAGACGATGCCAAACAAGATGAGTGTGCCGGCCGCTTTTGATGCATCTAACATTTGTAACAAAAAAAATAGACATAAACCCCAACACGATATCAAAGGGCATAACGATCTTTATGATTCCAGGAAATTGTTAAAAGTTGCCTTAGATTGTTTCATATACAAAAAGATAACTCCACAAAGAAAAGATTTTAATAATAAATGGTCGATTTTGATTTTTCCGACTGCTGTCCTGATCTTTATTGTGCTGTGTATAAACACAAAGTTTCGGCCGCTTTATTCTCTGGCCTTCTAGGGGTGTTTCCCAGTGTATCCACGTATAACAATGATCTAACCTGGGAAATCATTTTTGATGGTTTGACAGTTGATCAAACAGCCGTCGAAGAACTTTTGATGTTCATATTATCATTTATTTTTTATTTAATTATCTTATTGTTGATATAAATTGAATCTTTATTATTTTTGCTCAAAAAGTAAAATCTAGTCCACCCTGTCGGCTGGGGGTAAGACTCCCCCAATGAGGCCACCTGTTGGCCGTGGGTGGCGACCCGTGATGCTTAAGGATAGAGCCCAGTTGGATGAGCAGTTCATGACATGCAATAATCCACTTTGGCCCTATCTTGGGCTAGACGGGCGGTTGGAAAGGCCCCCTCCGATCAATTGGCTGGTCATGTCAAGCCCTAGCACCTATATGATTTTCCCAACCCTATTGCCCTTATGGCAAGCCCCAACACCTTTTTATCACATGGGTGCTAAAAGGCGGTGGATGCGGGTCTACATGTCCTGGGAATGACATTAAACTCTATCTGATGGTGAGGTTCCAGTTCTGGAGGTTTGGGGAATGTGGAGCACCCCTTTATCACCATTGCTCCCTGGTCCACTTTGACCCGGAGTGGTAGTACCTGTTAGGGTCCCATCTATGGGTTAAATAGAAAAACATGAGTTTATAAAACAAAATTGTATTATCCATTAAGAATTGATTTATTCGAAAACTTAATCGGCATTAAATGACCCACTGAGGTTGATATGCCGTAAAGCAAAACAAAACAAACAGAAAATTGTTAAAAGTTGCCTTAGATTGTTTCATATAAAAAAGATAACTCCACAAAGAAAAGATTTTAATGATAAATGGTCGATTTTGATTTTTCCGACTGCTGTCCTGATCTTGTTTTGTGCAAAGTTTCGGCCGCTTTATTCTCTGGCCTTCTACGGTTGTTCCCTGTGTATCCACGTATAACAATGATCTAACCTGGGAAATTATTTTTGATGGTTTGACAGTTCATCAAACATGCGTCGAAGATCCTTATGGTGAAACTCGAGTAGGTTATTACCGTGTATATTCATGTTAATAGATTTGCTCTGCTAACGTATTGAGCACTTTAAATTTGTTATATCGTTGCCTTATCATCGTGAAACTTGAATCAGCTAACCACTGTGACCATTTTCACCGGTAAGTCACCTTTTCTACAAATACCATATATATATATATATATATAAATATTCCGTAGTTAGGATCTTTCCACGTGTGGTTTAACCAAGCTGATGCAGGTAGACCATAAGGAGAGCTCAATGTGCCTGATACCAGTGAGTAGAACAAAGAAACTAATCCTACCCATTTCAAACTAAGACACCAACCCTACCCTCCCCAAATTGATAGATTTAAAAGCGATGTTACTTTGGGAAATTCTCAGTAAGAGTCATGTTCTTGTGATTACCTGAAGATGCCGTAGTAATACGGTTGAAATAAATTATTGTAATAAAGCAAGTTTAGTTTTTTCTTCATACACTATATATATATATATATATATATATATATATAGTGTGTAAGATGGTCACTGTTTCAGCTTTTACTGGAACGGTGTGCCAAACGCAGTATTATTGGTAGAGTGCTCAATATAAAATAGAGCTGTTATATAATATAATAAAATAAATATATAAAAGTTTTACATATCTATTTTTTGGTGACAAAGGAACATTCACGGCCATTTTGGTTTCATGCGATAACAATCGTCAGGTGTAGATGTAAAACCTTTATATATTTATTTTATTTTATTTTATTATATTATATATTATATATATTATATATATATATATATATATGTGTGTGTGTGTGTTAATGTATGAGTAATAGCTTACCGGTGGGTACGAGTACAATCGTTGGAAGCGCACAGTATCCAGGGGTTAAGACTGAGAAAAAACAAATACAAAGTACTCAATACAATGTAGAGCAAACATTTATTTATATAATGGATAAAAGTAACCTACTCGAGTTTCATCGTCTGATTCGTCAGGGTTACATCCGTTGAATTAATCGAGTTTTCGATTAATCTCTTTTGGTACAATACATGCCCGTTGGAATGGGACTTCATTCCAACGGGCATGTAATGTACCAACTGAGATTAATCGAAAACTCGATTAATTCAATATATATATATATCTTATTATAATGGAGATTGTGTGTGTTTTCTGTCTGTAACCGAAACTATATTCCTACCCAAGTAACAATTCTCTTAGTTATTGACATCACATTATCCATGATTTTATTTTTATCTAAAGCTCAATTATTAATAAAATTGTCTTACATTATTAATACTGTTAACTATGTCTACATACTAACAACATGCAATTATATTTATACATACAACAAAATAGCGGTTTACAGTGTGAACGGGAAGGCTAATTTGCATATTAATATTAAAAAATCGAATTTAATAAATATGTGCTTAGTATTATTGATTTCTAACTGTTTGATTTTATTTTATTGATTATAAGCAAAAATCTCTTCAATGAATCTTAAATGAAATCCATTAACAAGATAAAATAACTGTCATTTTATTCTTTACTTCCTCTTATAACTAAATACTTAAATTAGAAAAAATAACAATGAAAGACGAGAGTGATGGAAGAGTAGTTTCAGTTGTTCCATTTTTTATTATACTCCCTCTGTTTCAAATCTTTTATTATACTCCCTCTGTTTCAAATCTTTTTATCTGTATTCTTATTTAGTTTCATTAACCTTTCTAATTTAATACAATATTTTATTACATTACAACTTAAATACTTGCACCCGGAGGGTGCATATATTTGCTAGTATATATAATTTGTAGTTTGTCTTTCTGAGCAGCGATCTATTTAACATTACTGTATACCTGCCCAAGGGAACTTCACTAAAGGAGACGTTAGAAAATAGGTATTCAGGTGAATTCATTTTTTTCATCTTTTGTGTGACACGTCATGTACGAAAGAACCTCTTAACACTAACTGTGCTCCAATTACTGTAATCAAACTTGTGGTGTGTAACCTTATTTAAAACAGACTTTATAATCAAATATAGAAAGTACAATATAATTAATCGAACAGTAAATAAGTTTAATCAGTTCAACAAAACATGCGTTCCAGAAGGAAATGAGCTTGAAGTGCTTATAGGATTAGGGTGCACCACAAGTGTTTCGAATGTTTTAGCAAGTTTAATTTCTTTCACATGTGTAAAAGTTTCTGCTGTCTTTTAAACATTTAATTCAGTGGTTCTCAACCGGGGACCATGCGGACCCGGGGACCATGCAGACCCACGGGGATCATATACACAATTTTGGGGACCCAGGTAAGCAAAATCTATTTAACTATAAAATTACAATGGGATTTTTTAATTTATTTCACATGTGTAAAAGTTTCCACTGTCTTTTAAACATTTAATTCAGTGGTCCTCAACCGGGGTCCATGTGGACCCTCCGGGGACCATATAAAACTTTTTGGGACCCAGGCAAGCAAAATGTATTTAACTATAAAATTATAATGGGAGTTTTAAACATCGGATGGCTATGGGAGTGTCCACCCGAGTAAAATAGGGTTAAAAGGGGGTCTATAGGTAAAAAAAATGTTCAGAACCATTGATTTAAGCGGTTTGATTGTTATGATATTTGTGGCAATCTTTAGACTTCAAGCAAGAGCGCTCTCCAGCGGAGATCATTTGTGTTAAGCAGAGCGCGATCCTTAATCAAGAATCCTTGCATTCCTCCTTAGTGTCCCTTAATCTTTGGGTATGATCTTTTGGTTGTTTCTTGGTGCTCCTCAGTTTGCAGGTCGTTCGTCAATAAGTGCAAAATGGACGTATGTTAATATCAGCCGATTTAGTAGTTAACCAACCACGTATTCTTGCTATTGATTGGCTAAGGTTTAAACCACATGGTCTCACTTAGTCTATATATTTAAGAGGTGGATTGCAACACGGCTTATATACCTCAAAATAACCCAACATTTATAATACTAGTCTGGTCACGTGAAGCTCTAGGGCGTATCTGATTGTCCTAACCCTATTTCTCTCATGGCATGCCCCAACCTATCTTATCATATATATGCTAGAATGTGGTGGCTGAGGGTCTAAGTGTCCTGGATACAACGTTAACCTATATGATGGTGAAGTTCCAATTTTTACCACTTCATGAACATTGGTTCAGAGTCCACTCTGACTCGGAGTGATAGTACCTGTTAGGATTTCATCTATGGATCAGATAGAAAAAAAGAGTTTTAAAAGATATATTTAAAAAAATGAGGTTAAAAAAGATTGAATTAAAAAAATGAATTTCCATCAATAATGAATAAAACAATACATCTTCAGCAAGAAATAACCCAACAAGGTTTGGCATGTCGAAAAATCCAACTGTTAGACAATACACCACAATTAAAAGCCTTATCCACACTCGCCGTCCACCACGAGTAGGATGTGACACAAAGTTGCAAGTATGGTGCATTTGCGAGAATCAAACACGCTTCTCAATTGAAATGGATTTGGAAGACGTAGCTTGCCGGCCATTTCATCATGTCAGAACGCCCACATCGCGCAGCCAACCAGCTTAGGTCCTTACTTAGGTTAGACAGGCGGTCGGAATTCCCCTTCCAGTCAATCGGCTGGTCACGTCACGATTAAACGGCTTATTTACCCTAAACATCCACAACGGGTAGGATGTGACACAAAATTGCAAATATGGTGCATTTGCGAGAATCAAACACGCTTCTCAATAGAAATGGATTTGTAAGACGTAGCTTGCCGGCCATTTCATCATGACAGGACGCCCACATCTAGCAACAGAATGTAATTGGAAACTAAATCAACCCCGAGGAAGGTCACAGCTTAATCGATTTTGCGTCTGAGTTTTCAATTAAAGCATGAACATTCATCGCCATATTATCTTGACCCTTAAAAATGAATCGGTAGTGACAAAGAACTTAGGCAACTTATGTTGGCTACAATTTCAATTCGGCACAGCATTTCGTTGAGGTCCCACTAATCATTGATACTCGGCCATTGTGTCTGTTTGCAATGAAACCGGGTAGATTGGCGCCTTCCACTTTATCAGAAAGTTCAACGCATTGGAGAACAGCTGGATGATGTCCAAGGTCTATTCGACCCATTCACTAAGCAGTGCACGGTAGATCTGGACGAACACACGTAACAATTAATAGAGTTTCTCTTTTGAGTTGGTTAAACTACGAATATATAAAGATAGGAGCACTCAGCTAATGTAGATATTCGTAAGTTTGTGTTCAAGTTTGGTTGGTTGAATTTTAAGGCATGTTAACACTTGCTGGGTTATTTTATGCCGAAGACGTCTTGTTTTATTCATTATTGAGGGGACTGATTTTTACTTTTAAACACAATTTACTAGTGAATCTGAAGTCCTTTGAAGAGTAATACATTATCAACTTAATACTCCTTAACTCCTTTGTAGTAGTTCTAGCTTTGATATCAAGTTGTATGATATAGAAAAACCGAATCCGAACCATAACCCTAACATCAACCCCAACCCCAACCCTAACCCCAAAACTAACCCTAACCCCAAAACCAACCCCAACACTAACCCCAACCCTAACACTAACACTAACCGCAACCCCAGCCCCAACCCTATACTGCTACCTGATAAGTAAAAAGTCGACGGGGAAGCCTAAAGTCGGTATCAGCCAGTCAGCGAGGGAGTCTATCCCCTTGTCAATAGCGCTAGACGAAGGAGATTATTTTTTACCATCCAAGGTGGAGCGCCACACCTACCATCAGCTCCTTACTTTACCGCACAGTTCCCTGTGCTACTCATACGCTGAGTTGGCGGGGACCGGTATCGAACTAGGAACCTTGTGGTTTCTAGGCAAACGCTCTACCGACTTAGCTATTTTGTTACCTGATACTACTACCTAATCATTATATATACTAGCAAATATATGCACCCTCCGGGTGCAAGTATTTAAGTTTTAATATAATAAAATATCATGTTAAATTAGAAAGGCTAATGAAACTGAATAAAAATTCAGATAAAAATATTTGGAACAGAGGGGGTATAATCGGAAAATAGAACAACTTTGAAACTAACTGTTCCACCATTTTCCCTTACTCCCGTCTTTCAGTGGTAAATTTCCCTAATTTAACTATTTAGTTAAAATAGGAAGAAAAGAATAAAATTACAGTTATTTCTTTATGTTAATAGATTTCTGTTAAGATTTATCCCCGAGATTTTTGCTCATATTTATTAAGATAAAACCAAACAATTAGAAATCAATAATACTAAGCATATATTTATTAAAATCAAATTTTTTAAGATCAATATGCAAATTAGCCTTCCCATTCACACTGTAAACCGCTATTTCGTTGACTATATAAATATAATTGCATGTTATTAGTATGTAGATATTATTAACAGTCTTAATGATGTAAAACAATTTTATTAATAATTGAGGTTTAAATAAAAATAAAATCATGGAGAATGTGATGTAAATAACAAAGGGAATTGTGAATTGAATAGTAATATAGTTTCGGTTACAGACATACAAACCCACAATCTCCATTATAATAAGATATATGTATATATATATATATATATATATATATATATATTGAACTTATTGGTAAACCCTTGTGGTAAGAAATAATAAACCCGGCAAATAGTTTATATACATATATATATATATATTTGGGAGAATATGTGCTTAATTGAAGTCATACCTAATTTGAAAATTAATTAGTTGATAATTAATGAATTAGGCGTACATATCTGTTTAAATGCAAGGCGTAAACAAATCGAGAAATTTGTTTACTCTCATATATATATATATATATATTGTGTGTGTGTGTGTGTGTGTGTGTCTGTCTGTCTGTCTGTGTCTCTGTGTCTCTGTGTGTACAGTAGTTAACGTCCCAGATTTCATTGGGATGGATCTTCATAAAAAAACGTTATATTCGGAAGAAAAATGAATTTCAATCTAAATTTTATTTCAGTTTGATTAAAATATTGTTTTACACACGGTAAACAGACTAAAATAATAGGAGGAATCTAGATATAAACGTGTGAACCACGAACGAAAAAATCTTATACACACACAACACACACACACACACACACACACACACACACACTCACATACACACACATATATATATATATATATGGTATTTGTGGAAAAAGTGACTTACCGGTGAAAATGGTCACAGGGGTTAGTTGATTCAAGTTTCAAAATGATAAGGCAGCAATATAATAAATATAAAGTGCTCAATACATTAGTAGAGCAAATTGATTAACATAAAGGTACACGGTAATAACCGTAATATATATATATATATATATATATATATATATATATATATAGTTCCAAAACCATTTATTTAATAGGAAAGATATTGCTGGAGGCCTTGTTTAAAGCTATCAGCAAATTCTTTCTTTCATTTATGATATAAAATACTTTTATACTGAAATAAGAGTCCAGCGTTGGTATTAATGTGATAGTTGACAATATCGTATTGCTGTCTCGTTTGTTGTTGTAGTGATTTCTATCATCTCATATTTCCCCTCATCAATAACTTTGTCTAAGTTAAACTTGGTGATTGTCTCCGATGCATTTATATAATAAGTTTGTACGAGTGTTGCATAGCGCCTTCTTTACCGGCACTAAATAGGTATATGTTATATACTGGTCTTTTCACTGTACCAAATCTATATAACGTTATATACCTTTCTTACTTCTTACTCTGGTCGTCTATTCTTCTGGCCGGCTTTGCTTCTGATCGTCTATCATCTATCTTAGTCTGGTATATCTTCTAAGGTCTCGTCTGGTCTTCTATTGAGGATTCCGGGTCTGGTTTCTCTTGGGGTTTCTCGTTATCAGAAGCCTTATCTCATTGTTAGTTTTTATTAATAAACACAAGACTTCGATTTATGTTGATGTTACTTTATTCCAAATCCCCACCCAGACAATCTGCGCAGATGAGGCTTACATGTTGCTAGCTCGGCTTCTAAGTTCTAACTGACTAACTGAGTTGCTTACTCCTTAAACCGGAAGAGGGCTTTCTATCGGGGTTCCGGTTCTCACGATTCATCCCCAGAACGCAAGGTCAGAGTGAGGTCAAACGCTGTCACTCACTCTCAAGGCCATCAGCTATACTAATCGCCATTATGATTTCTACAATACCTTATAAAAGCATTAGGGATCCAATAATTATGTAACACGAGGGTGAGTCAAAAAATAATGCCGTTTTCTTTAATTCATGTGAAGTCTTTTTTTATTATAAAACTAACGAGACTCAGAGAAAGAATCCAACGAGTAAGACCCAACTTACCAATTAACAATGTCCTCCTTCTGCATGACAATGCTCGACCACCCACAAGCATCAGGACAAGGGATAAAATTGCCTCAATCGGGTGGACAACTTTACCGGATTATCAATACTCACCAGATTTAGCGCCTTCAGACTCCTTCGACCCCATGAAAAGGGTTTGAAAGGCAAACATTATTCCAGTGTCGAGGAAGTGAAAATCAATGTGATAGAAACACGTGAAGTCGAAAAACCAAAACGTGATTGGCCCACGAGGAGATGTTGAAAAGGTGTGACGTATTCCGTATAGATGTCAATGTTTAAAAACGAGAGATGCACTCCCATGTTTGCCTCTCAAAACATCTTTCATGTGTCCGAAGAGGTGATATTCTGAGACAAACGTTATTCCAGTGATAGGGGAGTGAAATCTATAGTGAAGAAATGGCTCAAAGTACAGTCAACGGAATTTTAGAAGATCTGGCCTGCAACAGACAGAGTTGGTGAGACGCCTGCCGCACAGGGGCTAAGCAGCTCAATAATGAGATAAACAAGACTACAGAGCGGCAACGTTTTTGTCGTCATAAACAACCAAATGTAGATGGGAATTTCCCCTGCAATGTGTGTGACCGCATCTGCAAGTCTAGAATTGGACTAATGAGCCACCATAGGGTCTACAAATGAATACATGGAGTGACGTCATCGTCGTCGGCGACGGACTCTGAAAAGAAAAGAAAGAAAGAAGAAAGTATTAATATCTATTAATAATGGAGATTCGCTTCCGTTTTTTGTCAGAAAGAAAAATTACGTCACTGCTTACGTCACATTACCCAGAATCGTCACAATATAGAATAAATACACTCAAAATTTGAACATGCAACATTAGACAGTCCTCATTATTTTTAAAACAAGTTTTAATAAATACATGACTGGTATTATATATCTATATATAGTTTGTTTTATTTTAATACATATTTAAAGTTTACATTTCAAATTGTTTTATTTTTTAATCATTTAATGAATTTGATGATTTTACTTACTTAGGGTACAAACTCGCTGATATTAATTTTTTTACTCCCACCTCTCAGGTAATATGCTTCAACAATCTATTTTTACATCGCCCGGAGGGTATTTTTTATTTTGTACTAGTATAGATAATGATGATAAGATCTGATGTAATCATTGGATTTCTCCTCTCCCTAGCGTATCTATTCTGATGCTTACATGAAATCGATTCTGATATAATTGAATAAATTCAAACATCAAGTGGAGGAGCCCTTCACCACTAGCACTTGATCCACTCGAGACGTTCACTGTAAAATTGCAGTTGATTCAAAACTCAAAGATTACAATTGATATGCCAAACAATTATACAAATAGTTGTATCAATATGCATATCCTCTCTTGTTACGTGGAAATATATAAAAATAAAAATAAACTAATAATAAAATAAAGAAAGCTAATAAGAATATGTAAATATTTTAACATCAAAATTCATTGTAAATATTTTAACATAGAAATTCATTGTAAATATTTTAACATAGAAATTCATTGTAAATATTTTAACAGAAATGCATTGTAAATATGTTAACATAGGAATGCACTGCAAATGATTTTTCAATACGAAAGTATTGCAAATGATTTACTATATGTATGCATTATAAATGAGATTATTATATGAATGCACTATGAGGGCAAACTGAACCTTCTCCTTTTGCATAACAAATGTTTTTGGTTGATTTTATGGGTAATTCCATGTCATATCATTCAGACCATGTCACTTAACCCCGTCAATTTTCCTGAAATTTTTTCCATGTTTGGACTATGTTAACATTAGAGGATCCCCAAAATTTGAGCTTCCAATTCCAAAAATTGCCATAGTTATGTCGACTTTTAGCTCTCAAAATTTGAGGGTAATCGCGAAAAATGGCGACTTTTTAAAATATATTTGTGTCTGTAAAATAAGTTCTAGAGCTTCCCTACTCATAAAAATTGGTTTATAAAGGCATTTCTACACAAGAAATACAAAAATGCTATCAAAATTTTTAAATTCAACCAATTTTAAGTTATTGATAATTTCTGATCTTTTCCTAGCTAGATCAATACCCCGGTGTTGCACTGCGTCTATGACAAAAAAAAAAAACAAAAGAAAAAAAAAACAAAAAACAAACTATTATTATCTCACATATAGTGAACATTCTTTGTACCAAAAAAGATAATTTGATATTTGCTCAGAACTGAAGCTATAACATTTTGGAAAAATATTTGAAAATTTTGCAAAAATTATTATCATGACTTTATCAACCAGTTCCAACTCCTAAAGCATAACTTCTAAAATTAGCCTAGGATGCA
The DNA here is from genome assembly GCA_023376005.1 of Doryteuthis pealeii. Classification (NCBI taxonomy): domain Eukaryota; kingdom Metazoa; phylum Mollusca; class Cephalopoda; order Myopsida; family Loliginidae; genus Doryteuthis; species Doryteuthis pealeii. The sequence goes on along the minus strand of CM042166.1, from coordinate 25,184,435 downwards.
TGTTCATCTGTGTGGCTTTCAAATTAAACTGAGACTGAAATAATTATATTTACCAACCCCTCCGCACGATTAGAATGTGACACAATGTCAATTTCTTAAGCGGATTTTTAACAGGTTTGAATTCAGAGTTTTCCTTCCCCTAGACTGGGTGCTTAACCAAGGTTAAAGAGCCCAGTCTATCCTACTATTTACCCATAGCTGGTGGATGAGAAGGGTATAAGGTCTATGTGAAATGCAAACTGCTTCGTCGTAAATTTGAACTCGACGAATACATTTCCTATTATTGTAACCATTACATCACGCACCACCACAAAGAGTGAAATAATATACAATCTGCCTATACACCAACAACTATGGTACTACTAACCAGGCTTGAACTGCTTCATGACAAAATTAGCATATTATATATATATATATATATATATATATATATAATATATATATATATATGTATATATATACCAGTCATCCACAGACACGTGTTTCGAAGTTTACTTCTCATCAGTTCGGCTAAACATTCTTAACAGCTACTTCTAGCCGGGTGAAAAACCCAACAGAATGTTCGTCTATCAAGCATCACATCTATCGGGGACTGTCAGCAAGGGGCGAACAATTAATAAATACAAACAAACTTACAGGGTGTATGGTTTTACAAACACCAGAGAACTCAAGTTTTCTTTAATTCTACACACCCACCCACACACACACACACACACACACACATATATATATATGTGTGTGTGTGTGTGTGTGTGTGTGTGTGTAGGAAACATGTAGAATTAAATGTAAAATTAAACATAAGACACGTCTCCTGTTTAACAATCTTTTCAAGCTTTCTGGCCAATTTGTTTACATTTGGCTGGAATCCGTAGATTAGTCTACCAAAGATTTCATCCCAAGTACTTTCGGCACTGCGAAGTGCCATCATCAAGGGTGATGTGCTTGTGTTCCATTTTTTTTTTTCAAGTTAGTAACAGTGAGATTAACTAAAAGTAGAACATGTAGAAATTAAATTAAGGAGTGTGGGGACTGGAAGGAGAATTGGTAGGAAAAGTGTTATAGGCATTTTGAAATGTGACTACTACATTAAAAATTAATCTTATATATATATATATATATTATATATATATATATATATATATATAGAGAGAGAGAGAGAGAGAGAGAGAGAGAGAGAGAGAGACAGACAGACAGACAGACAGACAGAGACAGAGACAGAGAGATTGGGTGAAATCCGAGAAAATGCAATTAAAATTTGTGAAAAAGTGGAGAAAACAACAGAACCAATTTAAATCAAATAAAATTTCTCCCCTCTGTGTACAAGAAGCGTCAACAGATTTTTTTTATCATTATTTTGAAACAAGAAACTTCTGTGTATGTATAGAATTAAAATACGTTGACGGGAGGGTGGAATAAAATGGAGGCAAAAGGGAGA
>CM042166.1:25155500-25178000 GCA_023376005.1 Doryteuthis pealeii | reverse complement strand
GCTAGTATTAATAATGGAGATTCGCTTCCAGTTTTTGTCCGTGACAAAAACTACGTCACCGCTTGCGTCATACTACCTAAAATCGCCATAACTGAATAAATACACTCAAAATTCGAACATGCAACATTAGACAGTCCTCATTGTTTTTTTAAAACAAGTTTTAATAAATACATTAGTGGTATTATATATATATATATATATAGTTTGTTTTATTTTAATATATATTTAAAGTTATCAGAACTAAGTTTCCATTTCAATTTTTAAAAATCTTTTACCCGTTTAATAAATTTATTTTATTTTTTATTCTTTTAATAAATTTAATGAATTTACTTTACTTATGATACACACTCTCTGATATTAAATTTTCAACTCCCATCCCTTCAGGCAATATTTATTTTACGTCGCCCAGAGGGCGTCTTTTTATATTGCTAGTATTACTAATTATCCATTGACGTCGGATTGTCCAAACCAAACAGCAATTAACATCAAATTGACCGGTGCTGATTGATAACTCGTCCCAAATTATGTTAGAAAATGGGAAATGACAAATCCGATTCATCTGCAAAATATGACATGAATAAAGAAATTAATGAAAACCACAAGATTCCATATATAGATCAAAGGAACCAAATAAAAAGATTTATCAAGCAAAAATGGCAACAACGATGGAATAGTTGTGCATCGAACAAATTATTATCAATTAAGCCAACATTAGGAGAATGGAATCCTGGATATAGAAAATCCCGGGAGGAAGAAGTAATACTTGCTCCACTGCGCATTGGCCATACAAGGCTAACACACTCTTTTATGCCCAAGCAAGAGGATCAACTTTGGTGCGGGACATGTAAAACACCCTACACCGTCAAACATATTCTCATGGAGTGTAGAGTTTCTGCTCCAATCAGAAAGAAATATTTCAACGCAAATAATACGAGGAATCTCTTTGAGAATACTAATATGGATGATATTTTATCTTTCTTGAAAGAAGAAAATATATCTGAAATTATGAATCAGATATAAAATAAAGAAGGCGTGTGGTGTAATGGTTAGAATCGTAGGAAATGGAGACCCGAGTTCAAATCCTGGACGGAGCTACAATTCACATACCACTAATACCCTTGGGAAACTATTGTCCTTCCACCTATAGGTAAATAATAGGACAGACTGGGCTCTTTAACCTTGGTTTGGCAACCAGTCTAGGAGAAGAAAAACGCTGAATTCTAACCTGTTAAAGCCGATCAGAATAGGCTCAGTCTTAATTAGTGATGTATTTCATTAAACTATTTAATACATTACGAGATACATCTACAACAATAGTGGCTAATGTGCTAGACTGTGACATCGAAGTAAGCTAGTTCAAATCCCAGTTGTGCTATTACATTCACTTTCCGACTAATACACTTGGGAAAGGTACGGACCTCCTCTCACATCTGTGTATAAACTAGTAACAAATACTGCTATTCTATGAGGATGGCTTTAGCATTAAACAACTCATGAAGGTTGATATGCCATTAAACAAAGAAACCAAGCCAAACCTATCTCAATCTCTTCATGTGTAAAGAAAAAGAAAAGATTTTGGCTTGGAATGTTTTTTCCTCTTTTTTCTAATCCACCCTTCTCTTGTTCTATGAGATTCTCACTTGTCAGATCTCTACAATGTTTCCTGAATAAGAAACATTGCATCAATTATACAGAGGTTAAAAAGGACATGGAGATATTTTTATACGAAACCCAAAGAATTTTATGCTCTAGGCATTTGATAAGTAGGTTTGTTCGATGATAATATATAATTGAAAAGGAAGGAAAGTATTTTCTTGATTTAATTTGTAATTTATAATTAAATATATGTCAATTATATGTCTCAACAAAAAAGTGACCGTAAAGTTTCGCAGCCGAATACTACCTGCTTCTATGAGAAAATATATTTTAAGATTACACACACACATACACACATACACATATGTTTAAGCAGTTTACATGTTCCTTATATATATATATATATATATATATATATATATATACTGTAAAGGAAAATTGAGTATCAACTTTTATCTCACACTCTAAAATTTGGGGATTAAATAACCCACAGGATTATCATACCATTAACCAAAGCAATCTGAACCAAACTAAATGAAGTTAATGAACATTATTTAAACCGATTTGAATATATTAGTTTGTTACAAAAATAATGGCCGATTTCAACTACATACATTTATTGTTGAAACATTAACAGTAGAAATGTTAAAATTAGTCAAAATACGAACCTTGGCCAGCTATGCATCTCTGCCATCGAACTACGAGGTCATTTATTCCACATTGGTAAAAAGTTATTGGCTGTGATGCACCAAAATCTTTAAATGGTGATTCCACCTCTTCTTTAGATTGAAAAGTTTTACCATTAAAAATGTACTAAGCACACTTCATATGCCTAAGTCTTTGGTGCTCATTGAGCTCATGAGGAACACATTTATTAAGCTTTTTCACCTTTCCAATACTCTGTAAATGGCGTGAAACTGTTGCAATGCTGACACCAAGTGTCTGAGACATCTCTAAGTNGTCATTTGTCGTAGATTTTGCTCAACAACTTCCTGCAATTGTTATTGACAAGACTGCATGTCCGTCCTCTGCCTTCTTCATTTTCAAGACTCTCATCTCCACTGCGAATTTCTGGAACCACCTTCGTACTGTCCGATCACTTGTGGATTCATCTCCCCATGCTTGTTGATATTAGCAGCAGATTTCAAGGCATTGTGCCCAAGCTCGAACTCATGCAACATAAAAGGCGAAGGTCATGTTTAGGCATGTTCATCTTTGAAGGCTTCCTATTTCAAAAAAATCTTTCAATCTGAAAATAAATTAAATTTATTTTTTGAGCACACATTAATTATATCTATATGCAAAAATCCATGAAGAATAAAGCAACAAATTCTATGTTATGACATTTCAAAACCGAGCACTTCCATCGGCCATTATTTTTGTAACACACCTACATACTAGAATGAGATTGAAACAATGAGTAACTCTTTATCAAATAGCTATAGGGCCAAATCTGCCTCACATCAGGTATTTAAGTTTAATGTAATAAAAAATATATTAAATTAGAAAGGCAAATGGAACAAATAAGAAATGCAGAAAAAGAATTGAAAACAGAGAGGGGTATAAATTGACAAAGAGAAAACTGAAACGTACTGCTTCCTCACTCCGTCTTTCATTGCTAATTCTAATTTAACTACTTAGTTAATTAGTGTTATGCAGGGTTTAAGGTCATAAATAATAACTCACACAGGTATAAAATGTAGGGAACAGTTGTTTCAGCAATATATATCAACGTACAATGGAGAGATTTCCCTTGTTTCAGCTTACACGAAGAACTGTATCTGGTTACTACTGTAATTGTACATGTGTGTCCTCCTTTCACATGATTATGGCACAAGGCGTTGTTATGTGGGCACCGACCTCCACAAGCCGAAGATCATGGGATGGTAAGAGTTAGAAAAAGATTGTGCGTCGATTCCGCGAGCTCTGGGGCCCTTGTGAATTGGCACTGGGCAGGGATACTGGGATCGACGCACAATTTGTAGTTGGCATCCCAGCCGCGTCCGTCGAGGACGAGTAAGGCTGGGCCTACTGGTGATTATACATGTGTCCCACTTAAGCACGGATATGGCATCAAGGGGCCGCTTTCATGTGGGCACGCACGCACGAATGCCGAAGACCATGGGGTTGTGTAGGAAGAGAAAATTGGGCGGGGTCAACCTGGTCCCAGCCCTGCCATGCTTAAGTGTCCCTATTTCTCCCCCTTGCTCTCTCTCTCTCTCTCTCTCTCTCTCTCTTCTCTCCCTCTCTTCTCTCTCTCTCTCTCTTCTCTCTCTCTCTCTCTCTCTCTCTCTCTCTTTCTTTCTTTCTCATCACCTATCCCTATTGGTCCTCACACCTAAAAAGTCATCGTCCAACATCCAGCATCTGCACAGAGCTGATCAAATATATGTCTTCGCGGGTCAGCCCACGCTGGTGAGTCTCATTGGTATGGGACGTAAATAAGACACCATGTATTCTTATGAATCTCCCCCCCTTTCTGTCTTTTCTCTCCCATCCCACCCCCTCTTTCTCTCTCTCTCTCTCCCTCTCTCTCTTTCTCTCTAGCCATCTATATCGGTCATCCCGAAGTTTTTTGTCCAGGACATTCAGTACCCCTTACAACATTTTTTGTTATCGTAGCTAAATCATCTTCAAATCCAGATATGTTAGCTGCACTATATATATATATATATATTATAAATATATATATATATGAGCATGAGCAAGATGGAATGAAAACAACACACAATGCTGTTAAAGAGAAAACGATTTATAAAATATTCTCTTTAACAGCATTGTGTGTTGTTTTCATTCCATCTTGCTCATACTCATACTGTCAGATTCATTTTCTTTCTTTTAACTTATATATATACACTCAAATTATGCTTTATCACTCAGCATTATTAATACTTCTTACCAGTTTTATCCTCATCTTTATTTTCTAATTATAGAGCTGCTTTACTTGCAACTGACTCAGGCTGTGAGGTTCTGAAGATTTGTTAGCTACACGAACAAGACTTGAATTAGATTAGGTTTTCGACCATAAACACTCAGCCAAGAGTTATTTTCATTTTTATACATTTATTTCGTCCGAAATGGAGCCAAGTCTTCTCAGACAGCCATTTTAAAACAAAAAAATATATTCCTCTGCAAATAATAAATTTATTAATTATCTGATATTGAATTTTCTGAGAGACTAGAAATAATCCTTGTTATACGGAGGATATACAAGATCACAAATAGAATCATACCTAACTTATTTTTGATTGGATGCTTTTAACTATCTACCGATCAAACTGATTCTGTATATATATATATATAATATATATATATATATATATAAATATATAATATATAATATGAGGAAGAATGAATAAAAGTGTACAGAATGGAATGATAAGAGATGAATTTAATCAATATCACTTACACATGTGTTTTCGGTCAGTTTATATCTTTGTGTACACGATTCAAACTAATGATGATCATTAAATAAACAAATGAAATGAAATAATATAATAGAAAAATGTAAAAATATTCCGTACACAAAGAGAAAATTCGACCTTCATCAGAGTGAAATTTTATTTTTGAAATGAAATAAATAATAGAAAATGTAAATTTTTCCGTACACAGTGAAAATTCCGCCTTCATCAGAGTGAAATCTTAAATTTCAAAAAGTGATATTGATTAAATTCATCTTTTATTATCCATTCTGTACTTTCTTTCTTTATTCATTCTTCCTCATATTGTCAGATTCAATTCCAATTTCATTTTTACAAAACACACACACACACACCACACACAACACACAACACACACACACCCCACATATATATATATATATATATATATATATATATATCTGTGTGCGTGTGTGTGTGAATTATAATAGATATGGATCAACAGACACACACATATAAACACACACACACACACACACTCTTTCTCTCTCTCACACACACACAAACATAAATACACACCTACACACCCTCACTCAGCGAATTTGGAAGATGTAAGACACAAAGCAGAATGGACGATCACTAACAACAGCTTCATTTTCAGAAATCTTTTGTCGAAGAGATTTTTATCTCGAAATATAAAGAATAAATTTAAGGTTAACAACCAACACCATAGTTACCTTGCACTTGCATTGTGATAGCCTTCAAAACCGCCACAACCCTATATATATATATATATATATATATATAGTGTGTGTGTGTGTGTGTGTGTGTTGTGTGTGTGTGTGTGTTGTGACGGATTTGAATAAATCCGACAAAATGTGGTTGGGAATAGAAGGAAAGTGTGGATATAACAACACAGACATTTGAACACAGTTGATATTTCGCCTCATTGTATGAAGCTTCAAAAAATAAAAGCTTCATATAATGGAGTGAAATATCAACTGAATCCAACTGTCTGTGTTGTTATATCCGCACTTTCCTCTTTCTCAAACACTTACACACACACACACACAAATATAATATATTATATATATATTTATATATTTATATATTTATATATATATATATAAGATGTTCGACGTCATCCTTCAAAACCGTTTATCCTAAGCGTCTCATAAATTTTCGAATCTATTTCTAAGAATGCTAACTTCCCATTCAAAACATTGTAAACAAACCGATCCCAGTCTTCTTATTATTCTGTGAAATAAAAGCCCTGAAGAATATCTACTAAACAGATTGAAACACTGCAGTGTTGGCTGAATAGATACCACTCATTTCATTTGAACCTGTGTTTTTTCAAATGTTTTCACTATATTACATACCTTCGGATTCACTTCCATTATGTGTATAATTTAGAAGCTGCTCCATCACTCAGTAATGTTGGTATTTTCTGAGTGTATTATCCTTCTTTCAAATTCTACTTACCTTTTTCATCGCAACTGATTCGGGTTGTCAACAACGAGAAACTGCATACATCAAAAACAAGAATAAAGAACAAGATCTCGCAGTTTCTAATTCTTTATTTTTATTTCTGATGTACGTTTTTCGTTACTTTGCGAAAAGTAACAACCTTAGGGAGTTACAATAGAAAAGCAAGAAATATTTGGTAGCAAGATGAAAGGTTACAGAAAAAAGGATAAGAAATACATGGCTCGTTCAGAGATCTGCTTATCGTTATGCCACCTGGGTTTCTTGGCAAACGTCGTTTTGATTCCATATTTGCTTGCATTAATATTATGCTTCTCTTTCTTCTCTTTGAAGCTGTCGTTTTGAAACAGAGATAGCAGTTGGCCGGGTTTTTTTTTCTTCATTAATGAATGGTATCTATCTCGCTCGTTTTGATTTGAATTTATGTCCATCGAAAGAAACGCATTCCGTTTGGTTTTACTTCTTTCTGTTTGTAGACTTGTGAATTTAGTATTTGGCTTTTCTTTTCTTTTATTGCTAACCCAAATTATCCATTTAGAAGTACATGCTTTGCGTAGACGGCTATCGTGACACAAACTATTTGTCATGAATGCAATCGTGACAATTTTGCCGAGCCGAAGGCGTTCGTCTCGCATGTGTCTTGCTGATATTATTAACCTGGATATATGCAAAGCACGCAAAATAACATATCCAGTGGTTCGTTAGATGTTTGGATTTTACGGCATGTCAACCAACGTTTTGTTTTATTCACTCTTGTGACTTGTCACGATTGAATAAAAACAAAACGTTTGTGGCATAAAAGAGTTGACATGCCTTAAAATCCAATCATCTAACCAAACACTGGATATTTTGTTTTGCCTGTTTTGAATATATCCAGGTTAATAATATCAGTAAAGACACATACGAGACGAATGCCCTCGGCTCGGTAAATTGTTACGATTGAATAAAACAAAACATTTTTGGCCTAAATTGTCACCCAATTTTTCTAAGTCAATTTTTCTAAGTCAATATTTCTAAGTCAATTTCTTCTATTTAACTCATAGATGGAGACCCTAACCGATACTACTACTCCTGTCAGCGTAGACCTGGGAGTGAGGGTAATTAAGGGGTATTCCTTTCCTAACAAAAAGTTTTGTTTTATTCACTCTTGACTGGTACGCACATTTTTAAAAGTCAATTTTTCAAACACATTTTTTCTCATAGATGGAGACCTTAATCGGTACTACTACTCCGGTCAGAGTGGAGCTGGGAGTAATGGTGATTAAGGGGTATTCCTTTCCTACCAAAAAAGTTTTGTTTTATTCATTCTTGATTGGTACGCCAATTTTTAAAAGTCAATTTTTAACACATTTTTTCTCGTAGATGGAGACCCTAATCGGTACTACTACTCAGGTCAGCGTGGACCTGGGAGTAAGGGTGATTAAGGGGTATTCCTTTCCTACCAAATAAGTTTTGTTTTATTTACTCTTGATTGGTACGCACATTTTTAAAAGTCAATTTTTCAAACACATTTTTTCTCATAGATGGAGACCTTAATCGGTACTACTACTCCGGTCAGAGTGGAGCTGGGAGTAATGGTGATTAAGGGGTATTCCTTTCCTACCAAATAAGTTTTGTTTTATTTACTCTTGATTGGTACGCACATTTTTAAAAGTCAATTTTTCAAACACATTTTTTTCTCATAGATGGAGACCTTAATCGGTACTACTACTCTCCGGTCAGAGTGGAGCTGGGAGTAATGGTGATTAAGGGGTATTCCTTTCCTACCAAATAAGTTTTGTTTTATTTACTCTCTGATTGGTACGCACATTTTTAAAAGTCAATTTTTCAAACACATTTTTTTCTCATAGATGGAGACTTAACCGGTACTACTACTCCGGTCAGAGTGGAGCTGGGAGTAATGGTGATTAAGGGGTATTCCTTTCCTACCAAAACAGTTTTGTTTTATTCATTCTTGATTGGTACGCCAATTTTTAAAAGTCAATTTTTAACACATTTTTTCTCATAGATGGAGACCCTAACCGATACTACTACTCCTGTCAGCGTAGACCTGGGAGTGAGGGTAATTAAGGGGTATTCTTTTCCTACCAAAACAGTTTTGTTTTATTCACCCTTGACTTGTATGCACATTTTTAAAAGTCAAATTTTCAAACACATTTTCTCTCATAGATGGAGACCTTAATCGGTACTACTACTCCGGTCAGAGTGGAGCTGGGAGTAATGGTGATTAAGGGGTATTCCTTTCCTACCAAAAATGTTTTGTTTTATTCATTCTTGATTGGTACGCCAATTTTTAAAAGTCAATTTTAACACATTTTTTCTCGTAGATAGAGACCCTAATCGGTACTACTACTCCTCTCAGCGTAGACCTGGGAGTGAGGGTAATTAAGGGGTATTCCTTTCCTACCAAAAAAGTTTTATTTTATTCACTCTTTATTCGTACGCAAATTTTTAAAAGTCAATTTTAAAACTCATTTTATCTCGTGGATGGAGACCCTGACCGGTAACCTACTCCGGCCAGCATGGACCTTGGAGTAAGGGTAATTAAGGGGTATCCTTTCCTACAAATAAGTTTTGTTTTATTAACTCTTGACTGGTACGCAAATTTTTAAAAGTCAATTTTTAAAACAGAGTTTTTCTCGTAGATGGAGACCCTAACCGGTACTACTACTCCGGTCAGAGTGGACCTGGAAGTAATGGTGATTAAGGGTATTCCTTTCCTACCAAAAAAGTTTTGTTTTATTCAGTCTTAACTGGTACGCAAATCTTTAAAAGTCAATTTTTAAACACAATTTTCTCATAGATGGTACCCTAACAGGTACTACTACTCCTGTCTGCGAGTATCTGGGAGTAATGGTGATTAAGAGGTATTCCATACTCCCAAAAGCTCAAGAACTGAGTGTTCACAATCAGATTGAATTTTACGTCATACACAGTACACGAAAACCCTCAGCCACCGCCTTCTTCAACATATATGAAAAAGGTTTGCGGCTTGCCATGAAGACAGTAGTGGTGGGACAATCATATAGGAACTAGGGCTTGATGAATTCAGCCGATTGATCAGAGAGAGCCTCTCCGACCTACTGTCTACTCTAAGTAAGGGCAAAAGTGAAGTGGTCCATGTCCTGGACACCTCAGCCACTAGGATTCCGTCTTTAAGTACCAGGGGCCACCACCCACGGCAATCAGGTCGCTTCATTTGGGTTGTCTTAGCACTCTGTAGAGGGAGGTTCAGTCGATGTATTATAAAGACCCAATCACCAGGGCAATATCCAGTGGTACGTAGGCTTACGAGTTTTCTGTATTACGAACTGTAATTCAGTCGATTTTTGTTTTTTGGCTTTGTGTTGTGTTTTAATTCGAGTATCTGTGTTAACTGAGGAAAATAAGCCCTGTCGACTGGGGCAGTAGAATACGTCGACGGCAGCTCTGTAAAACCGCGCCGTGTTGGCCGTTGGTAGAGACTGATAATATCTAAAAACGGAACCAAGGTGTCTGAGCATTTCATGAAAGGGTTACTGTCCATGTCGGTCTTTACTTGGGCTAGATGAGCAGTCACAGAGGACACTCTGATCAATCAGCTGGTCACATCCAGCCCTAGCACCTATATGATTGGCCCGATCGAATTGCTTTCGTGCAAACCATCCAGTCTTTTTATCGTATATGCCTAGAAAGGCGTGTCTGAGGGTCTTAGTGTCCTTGGTAAGATGTTAAACTGCATCAAGCGGTGAAGTTTCAATTCAGGAGCTTTGAGGAATGTGGAGTACCCCTTCATCTCCATTACTCCCAGACCCACTCTGACCTAGAGGATTGTACCTGTTAGGGTTCCATATATTGGTGAAATAGATCAAAATGAGTTTCAAAAATGTTTTCTAAGGTAATTTATGAGGAAGTGCGTCCCGGTCTCCTACCTCAAAAATTGCTACCCGGTGACTATTAAAATAACGACTCAGCTCAGTCTATTCAAAACTATCCATCTTCATATCTATCAATCAATCTATCTATCTATCTCAATTTGTTCATATTTATCTATATTACTTTAAATACTAAGATTTTTTTAATTCATGTTTGTTTAATGTTTTGTTTTTAGTTTAAATAAACAAGAATTACGACAAAAAAGATGCGACCCCCCCCACAAATACATTTACTTGTCGAAAATATCTATCTCTATTTGTTCATATCTATCTATATTATTTTGTTTGTTTATCTATCTATCTCAGTCTATTCCAAACTATATATCCATCTTCATATCTAAACAAGAATTACGACAAATTATGATAAATAAACATTAACAAGAATTACGACAAGCTGGGGTTGTTATTTTGATAGTCACCGGGTAGCAATTCTTGAGGCAGGAGACCGGGACGCACTTCCTCATAAATTACCTGTTCTAAAATTGAATTTGAAGAAAAGAAGAATACTCATCAAGAATGAACCAAAAAACGTCATCGGCATAAAATAACCCATGGGATGACGTGCCGTAAAATGGAACCAACCAACCAACCAACCAATAAAATAATAAAAAGAAACACAATGCGTCTTAAAGACAGGAATAAATTTTTACTAAGCAAAAATATAAGGTGAACAGAGTAATTATCAATTGCTAAGTTAAATTAACAAGTGCCGTGAGATCCCGTTATTTTCTCTCCGGAGGTTTCGTCAGCCATTATTTATATAAAAAAAAACTGATTTCATTCTCATTTATGACTTATTGAGTGCTATAATTTGAGGCACGGGCGAGCTTCAGATATGCTTATGTTACTAAGTTCCCTAAAAACATTTAAGTCTCCAAATTTATTAGTCCAAATAATAATATTATTTATTAAAAAAATAAATATCAGAACATATTACAATACATAATTCATTACGTTCTATTTCATTATGTTTTTATATAATACAGTGTTGTTTTTTCTAATTCAAAAATGTAGCAAAATGTAGCAAAAATATTTTCTATTGGATATTGGCGAATACGCAGACACACAAACAATTTTTTCTGTTTTGTTGAGGTTTTCCTCACCTTAGTCACGTAAGACACGAAGTAAGAAGGACTACACGACAGCAAAAATAAAGTCTGAGTAAACAGAAATCATGTTTACACGACTAAAACCAAACGATGTTAATTGTTTTCGCAAGTCTGGAGTGTCATACAATGATAACTAAATAACGTCCCCCATTTGAGAATAAGTGCTTTATCTGCATGTTGTTCTCCGTTTGGCGACTAGTAGTAATAGTAGTAGTAGTAGTAGTAAGTAATAATAATAATAATAATAATATAATAATAATAATAATAATAATAATAAATTTAAATTACTTATGGCGGCCAATAATAGTAGATGTGACATAGGGACAAACAGAAAAACAACAAAGACTAGAAAACAAAAATTGGAAGAAAAACAATTATATGGACACTTCAAACGACAAATTGGAGAAGTTGCACACGAAAAGACCTGGACGTGGATAAGAAAAGGAATAATGCCATAAGGACAAACTATATCAAAGCGAAAATTGATAAGACCCAACAAAATAGTAAATGTAGATTATGTGGTAATAGAGATGATACTGTAAACCATGTACTCTGCGAATGTAGCAAACTAGCACAACGGGAGTACAAAACTAGACACGGCTGGGTTGGAAAGGTGATCCACTGGGAATTATGCAAAAAATCAAATTTTGACCATACAACAAAATGGTATATGCATAAACCAGAATCTGTTCTTGAGAACAAAACGCATAACATTCTCTGGGACTTTGAAATAAAAACGGATCACCTTATCCCGGTAAGAAGACCAGACCTAGTGCTGATTAACAAAAACGAAAAAACTTGTCAACTGGTGGATTTTGCAGTTCCAGCAGATCCAAGGGTGAAGCTTAAGGAAAATTAAAAAATGGACAAATATCTGGACCTTGCCAGAGAACTGAAAAATTATGGAATATGAAAGTCAAAGTGATACCAATTGTAGTTGGTGCACTTGGAACAGTCCCAAAGGGATTGGAAAAAGGATTGGAAAATCTGGACATCAGAGGGAAGATTGAGACCACCCAGAATACTGCACTGCTGCAATCTGCCAGAATACTCAGAAGAGTCCTGGAGACCTGAGGAGACTTGCTGTCACTCAGACTCCAGTGAAAGACCATCAGCTAACGCTAATGTGAAAACTCAAAAGAAGTGAATAATAATAATAATAATGATAATAATAATAATAATAATAATAATAATAATAATGATAATAGTAATAATGATAATAATAATAACATTAATGATAATAATAATAATAATAATAATAATAATAATAATAATAAATACCAATATATCAATAATAAATACCTGGACCTTGCCAGAGAATTGAACAAGCTGTGGAATATGAGAGTGAAAGTTATACCAATTGTAGTTGGTGCACTTGGAACGGTCCTAATAAACTTGGAAAAAAACTGGAGGATCTGGAAATCAGAGGAAGAATAGAGACCATCCTACTGCACTGCTGCAATCGGCTAGGATACTCAGAAGAGTCTTGGGGAACTGAATAGACTTGTCACTTAGACTCCAGTGAAATACCATCAGCTAACACTGATGTGAAAAACTCAAAAGCAGTGAAAATGATAATAAACAGAATAGAAAGTGTAGAATATCTGGCGAAGACATGGACATGGCTAAAAAGGGGAAACCTCAAAAGAGAAACTGAATCCCTGATAATTGCAGCACAAGATAATACCATAAAGACAAATTATATAAAACCAAAAATAGATAAGACACAACAGAATAGCAAATGGAGAATGGAGAAAGAGACGAAACTGCCAATCACCTAATAAGCGAATTCAGTAAACTAGCACACAGAGAGTACAAGACTCGGTACGAACTGACAGGGGAAAGTGCTTCAATGGGAATTATGCAAGAAACTCAGTTTTCATAATTCAATTAAATGTTATATTCACAAACTGGTATTTGTCCTGAAGTGTGAGACGCACACAATTCTCTGTGACTTTGAGGTACAGACGAATCACCTAATCCCAGCCTGGAGACCAGTCCTGGTGTAGATCAACAAGAAGAAGAGAACTCGTCATCTTGTGGATTTTGCCGTACCGGTCGATCACCGAGTGAGAGGGAAATAAAGCGAAAAGATTGAAAAATACTTGGACCTTGCCGGAGAACTGCGAAAACTATGGAACATGAAGGTGAAGATCGAGCCAATTGTAATTGGTGCTCTTGGAACGGTCCCCAGAGGTCTGGAAAAGAGCCTGGATGAACTGGAAATCAGAGGAAGAATCGAGACCATCCAGACTACAGCATTGTTGAGATTGGCTAGAATATTCAAAAGAGTCATGGAAACCTGAAATGATTTGCTGTCACTTAGCTTCCAGTGGTAGCTAAGGTGGTAAGACTCGAATGGAGTGAAATAATATATATAAATATAGATAATAGTATGTACAGAAATAACCTACACGAGTTTCACCATAAGGATCTTCAGGATTCAGGTGCGTGGTATATTAGTTATTGTCTCAGAAAATGGAATCGGCGAGATATGATGGAATCTTGGAAATGTTTACATTTCAAAATGCGTGAATAGTTCATGAAGTAGTGGCATTCGTATAATGAGGTAAGCAAGTGAGTACCCGGTATTATACGTATTTTTTGTAATTTAACCATTCTAGTTCTTTTAACAATAACAAAATAGATAAAATTATTATAATGAATTATTCTTATCCGAATATATAGATGAATTATTTTTTATTATATCTTCATGAATATAAATCAAATGTTCATTATTTTGGCTCAAAAACCAAGATGTAATGATGGAGAATATGTATATACATACGTATATACGTATTTACTTTGTCAAATTCTAATTTTTAAATATTTTTACGAATATGAATAAAATCTTATTATTTTTTTGCACAGAACGTAAGCTCTGGTGATAGTGAATGTGCTTATGTATTTACTTTTTTTATTAATTGTTTTATTTTAGTAGTTTCCTCTGGACATACATACACACCAACTATCCTTTATATATGTACTAGAAGTGGCTACCCAGCGTCGCTTGGGTAAAGGGGTGGTAAAAAGTTAGTCTCGCAGATCCATCGTTGTTGAATTGCGTGTTGGATCTTTACAAGAAGCCCCATTAAAATCCCTGCGTAAAAACGACCTTGCGTTGATCCAGACAATGTGAAAATAAAAATTAATGTCTCCTATTCAAAACAATAAATGCAAAAAAAAAAAAAAAAAATTCCATGCTGTTATCATTTAAATTCTATTTTCTAATTATCTTCATGAATATAAATCAAATCTATTATTTTTGACTAGAAAGCAAGCCCTGGTGATATTTAATGTGTATATATATTTACTTTGTCGTTAATTGTTTTATTTTCGAAGTTTCCTCCGGACATACATATACACACAACTGCCCTTCATATATGTATAGATAGATTAATATTTTGCTTAAGTACCTGGGGCAAATCATAGTAATTACTTCCACAAAGTTTCCCAAGAGGACCAGTGAAAATAGTAGAGCTTCTTGTAGTTTCATCAATTGTTTTAAAGATGGTTCTAAATGGAAGTTCATTTTGATGAAGTGAAAAGCAAATGGTATGTGCCTTAGTTTTTCTCTCCAGAGTTGTAAGCATCCCTGCTTCAAAACCCCTGGTATTGTTCACCAAAACTGTCTTAACAGTATTCCCACTGCTGAACACTTTGAGAACAGCCATATCATCTTCTGGTACTTTTTACAATATCACAATTTTTACTTAACGGACACCCTTTACGGCATTCATGTTCGGTACCTAAACTTTGTCCCTACCTTTGATTACCCTCGAATATTTGCATGAGAAAAGGAAAGAAAATCTTTGAGAAATAATTGACATCTCCTTATATGAAAAATGAAATTATTCTATATGAACGTAAGCAGGATCCGCCATTTTGGATTCCGCTCATTTAAAATGGCTCATCCAATTTATTCCATGTAAATCTACGAGTACTTCATATATTAATACGTAGTGAAAACCCACTTCACCGCCCAATTGTGGATCTATAAGAAGGTAAGTAGAGATCCCTAATATTTACGGAAGGAGACCAATCAAGTCAATGATCCTCTCAGCGGGATCTGGAATACCTTAAGTGCATCCTCTGAAGACGATGGCTTTGGCATTAAATAACCCTCGAATTTTTACATGCCATTAAAAAAACAAGAATAACATGACGACCATCTTTTTCATAAATGTATTGTACAGAAATCTAAAATGATAGATCAATAGATATATAGTTATTTACTATGCTTAGATTAGATGTGGCACAAGGCCAGAAGTATGGGGTGTCCAGTGAGAATCGAACTCACTAACTGTAGGTGATGCTTATGGGCGGGATCATGGTGGCTGAACTTTCCTGGACATGCAACGCTCCACTTTGGCACCTACGTAGAAAGTTGGTCGGAGAGACCCCTTCTGATTAATCGGCTGGTCACGTCAAGCCGTAACACCTATAGGATTGTGCCAACCCTACTGTCATTATGGCAAACTCCCAAACGTCTTTATCATAAATGTGCTAGAATGCGGTGGCTGAGGGACGTATTGTCCTGGTTATGACGTTAAACTGCATCTCATGGCGAAATCCCAACTCTGGAAATCTGTAGGATGTGGAGTGTCCTTTTATAGCTCTAACCTCCAAGTCCACCAACCCCAAAGTTAGAGCCTTATCTATGGCTTACATATATAAAAACATTAGTTAAAAAAAATATGTTTAATTTAAAAAAAATAGCTAAACATTTCAACAAGAATGAATAAACAAAATGTTTTTTTTAACATAACATAACCCAAGACAAGTTGACATAACGTAAAATCCAACAAAACAACCAGCACACCTTGGGAAAAGGATGAACTCCCTCAACCCATCAGGTATGTATTAGTTTATAAAATAAGTAATATTATATATATATATATATATATATATATATATATATATATACTAGCAAATATATGCATAAGTATTTAAGTTTTGATATAATATATCATATAAATTAGAAAGGCTAATGAAACTGACTAAAATATATCTGCATATATCGAAAAATAGAACAACTTTGAAACTAACTATGGTAATAATTTAACTATTTAGTTAAAATAGGAAGTAAAGAATAAAATTACAGTTATTTCTTCTTGTAAATAAATATTTTAAGATTTATCCACGAGATTTTTGTTTATATTATAGAAATCAATAATATATTTATTAAGCAAATTAGCCTTCTCGTTCAAACTGTAACCGCTATTTTGTTGTATATATATTGCATGTAATTTGACGTAGATATGGTCAACAGTACAATTCCATGGAGAATTTGACGTAAATAATTAAGGGAATTGTGACCGGTTCAGACAGAAAAACGCACCAACGGCTATCACGACCCTTCCGCGTGGCGTTATAAAAAAAACCACGGGACGCGTGTATATAACATAAAAAATAACGACACAAAAAACGCGTCCATTTCTGAAAAACGTCTCTGATGATAAAGTTACTTTGAAATCGATAAGACTAAACATCTTTTTATTTTTATTTCATACACATTTTAATTGCTTTCCTATCATTAATATATAATAATAATAATAATAATAATAATAATATATATATATATATATATATATATATATATATATATATATATATATAGAGAGAGAGAGAGAGAGAGAGAGAATTAAACAAAAGGCACGTCTCCTGTTTAACAATTTTATTAATGATTTTTTTCGAGCTTTCTGGCCAACTTTTTTACATATAATTTCTACGAGTTCCCCTCCTAGTTACTCTTACTACTGCTAACTTGGAAGAAATACTGGAACCCAAACACATCACCCCTGATGATGGCACTTCGAAGTGCTTAGGATAAAAACTTTGGTGGACTAATTTACGGATTCCATCCAAATGTTAATAAGGAGACGTGCCTTTTGTTTAATTCTACATGTATAAATGAAAGAATGCTGCCGAAAAAGGCTTATATACCATTAACCAAAGAAGCCAGGTGGAGTGACAGCCCAGATTCCCATGATTCTCTCTCTCTCTCTCTCTCTCTCTCTCTCTCTCCTTCTCTCTCATTCTCTCCCTTTGTCTGTCTGTCTGTCTCTCTCTCTCTTTCTCTCACTCGATCGATTGTTATCTGTCCCTATAGGTAATCATTCCGGCAGGTCCTCAACATTACAGCAAGTGTGCGTACAGAACATACTTGAACACATATCTAATATTCGCTCAAACACGAACATAAGGGACCTTCAACTGAATACCAATTCCCCGTGGCTAACAAATACCTCTAAGAAGGCTTATATACCATTAATTAAAGAAGCCAGGTGGAGTGACCGCCTGGATTCCCATGATTCTCTCTCTCTCTCTCTCTCTCTCTCTCTCTCTCTCTCTCTCTCTCTCTCACACACACACACACACACACACACACACACACACACACCTCATCCCGCCAGCTATGTGTTTACAAAACTTTTGTTTACAAAGTAAATAAGAGGTGGTCGTGTTGAGGGCGGTGTACCGTCAGCTATGAGTTTACAAAATAATATATATATATATATATATATATATATATATATATATATATATATATATATGAGTAAGAAAAGGTGGAATGAAAACATCACACAATGCTGTTAAAGAAGAAAACAATTTATAATATATTCATAGCTGATACTGATCAATATTTCGATTTTACAAAAATCATCATCAAAATTCGCTACATTTGGTTGACAAAAGATATACATGAGACATGGCCGACATATATATGGCGCGAAATGCCACGTTGGTGAATATTGTAACGTCTTTCGTTTTTTGCAGTATTAAGGTTTTTTTGTTTTGTAAACTCATTTGACTTTCCTCTCCGACCCAAACAACTACGGGACTGAATGAGCTCTGATGATGATTTTTGTAAAATCGAAATATTGATCAGTATCAGCTATGAATATATTATAAATTGTTTTCTTCTTTAACAGCATTGTGTGATGTTTTCATTCCACCTATTCTTACTCATATTGTCGGATTCATTTCCTTTCTTTTAACTTATATATATATATATATATATATATATATATATATATATATATATATATATAGCAACCCCTTCGCACGAGCAGGATGCGATACAAGGTCAATTCCTTAAGCAGGGTTTAATAGGTTTGAATCCAGAGTTATCCTTCACCTAGTCTGTTTATATAACAAAGGCTAAAGAGCCCAGTCCTCCCTACTATTTACCCTTAGCTGAAGGGAGAGTTATTAGATGCATACCTTTCCCAAAGTTATTAGCACTTTGTGATATACAAACAGTCTCTTCCAGGATTTGAACTCTGGTCAACGAGTCCATTTCCTACAACTCTAAGCATAACACCACGCGCCTCTAAATAAGGAAGATTTTTTTAGTGGGTTGGCACGTACCCACATTTTTTAAAGGATCTGAAATTTATTTTTTATCCGCAGATGGTAAACTTGCAAATCATACTTAAAATCCCATGACCCAGAAAAAAAAAGAACCAACAAATTCTGTAATAAAACTGTTAATTTTTAACTAGGGCTATTTAAGGTTAGGGTTAGGGTTGGGGTTTATGGTTAGTTTAATGGGAAAATAAATAAAGAGTTTGGTTTCTGTTTTTTCTGGGTCACCCGGTAATACCGTCCTGTCGGTGGGGCGTTAGAATGCACCGACTGCACCTCTGCAGAGGGGTAAGACTCCCCCAATGGGGCCACATGTTGGCTGTGGGTGGCGACCTGTGATGCTTAAGGATAGAGCCCAGGTGGATGAGAAGTTCATGACATGCAATACTCCACTTTGGTCCTATCTTGGGCTAGACGGGCGGTCGGAGAGGCCCCCTCCGATCAATCGGCTGGTCACGCCAAGCCCTAGTACCTATATGATTTTCCCAACCGTATTGCCCTTATGGCAAGCCCCAACCCCTTTTTTATCATATGGGTGCTAGAAGGCGGTGGCTGAGGGTCTACATGTCCTGGGAATGACGTTAAACTCTATCTGATGGTGAGGTTCCAGTTTTGGAGGTTTGGGGAATGTGGAGCACCCTTTCATCACCATTGCTCTCTGGTCCACTCTGACCCGGAGTGGTAGTACCTATTAGGGTCCCATCTATGGATTAAATAGAAAAATGTAAGTATAAAAAAATTGTATTAATCATTAAGAATTTATTTATTCCAAAACTTTATCGGCATTAAATGACCCACTGAGGTTGATATGCCGTAAAACAAAACAAACAAACAAATCACCCGGTAATATCGGGGCTTTGAGTATGATTTGCAAGTTTTACCCCGCAGATTTATGAGCTAAATCTATTTACAGCAACGATATGAACAAGATCCATCTTCGATGATTGTGAAAAGAAAAGAAAGAGGCTTTGTATGAATAAAATATCAGGATAAAATGGAAGAAAATCTTCGAATGCAAGAGATGCCTGTACAAATTGAATAAAAACCTTCTGACGTCACAAGATGGCCGACAATGATGTATGTTTTCAGGGCACAAGAAAGACGATCTGCTTCTGCTCAGCAGATTCTTAATTGAAACATCAAGAGACGGCAAATTTCTCACCAATGGATATATAATTTAACGCCAGTGCACTACACTTTGATAACTTCGATGGCTCTTAAGAGTCTTCAACCTTGGAGACCTCGGATTGCTCGTAGGCTTAACCTATCTTCAAATGAATATTCTGTTTGTATAGAATTACAACCTTGCAGGTAACTCTAATACTACTCGACCCTGCCATCTTTTCTCTGTTAGTCTAAACCCTTTTCATGTATTCATTTCCCACGTTTTTTACTTATTTGTATCATTTTAAAACATGCCAGATGCTCAACGATATGCTATAGCGAAATAAAAGCCACAGATAGTCTTGACTTCCTACGCAACTCTCTTGAAGTTTATACGAGTCCTTGTATGTTGGTCAGCCATTTTTTGTATAATGATTTATCAATCTTGGAGACCTCAGATTGCTTGTAGGCTTAACCTATCTTCAAATGAAGGTTCTGTTTGTATAGAAATACAACCTGTCATGTAACTCTTACACTACCCGACTC
This sequence comes from Doryteuthis pealeii, assembly GCA_023376005.1. Taxonomy (NCBI): domain Eukaryota; kingdom Metazoa; phylum Mollusca; class Cephalopoda; order Myopsida; family Loliginidae; genus Doryteuthis; species Doryteuthis pealeii. The sequence goes on along the minus strand of CM042166.1, from coordinate 25,157,492 downwards.
TGCCATCTTTTCTCTGTTAGTCTAAACCTTTTCATGTATTCATTTTCCCCGTTTTTTACTTATTTGTATCATTTCAAAACATGCTAGATGCTCAACAATATTCTATGCAGAAATAAAAGCCGCAGATAGTTTTGTCTTTCTACTCTACTATCTTAAAGTTTATACCTTTCCGTGTGTGTTTGTCAGCCTTTTCTTAGGTATAATAATCCATCAACCTTGAAGACCTCAGATTGCTCGTCGGCTTATAAACTCTCTTCAAATGAAAGTTATGTTTGCATAGAAATCCAACACGGCAGTTAACTCGGACCATATGACCTTTAGGCACCCCTTTTGAGACCTCGATTCATAAGGCCACTTTTTAATTTACACCGTCAAAATCCGGATGTTTGTTAACAGATGATTTTTAGATTTTAAAAAACTTATAAAACTAACCCCTAACCCTAACACCTAACAAACCACCGGATTTTGACGGTGTAAATGAAAAAATGTCCTTAGGAAACGAGATCGCAAATGGGGTGCCTAAAGGTCATATGGTCCGGTAATTCTAATACTACTCGACTCTGCCGTTATTTCTCTGTTGGTCTAAGCTATTTTCCCATATTCATTCGTATTTGCATAATTTCAAAACATGCTAGATGCTCAATAATATTCTATGGAGAAATAAAAGCCGCAGTCTTATCTTTATATACTACTCTCTTGAAGTTTATACGTGTTCGTGTGAGTTGGTCATCGCTTTAGTATAACAATTTATCAACCTTGGAGACCTCAGATTGCTCGTAGGCTTATAACCTCTCTTGAAATGAATGTTCTGTTTGTATAAGAAATACAACCTGGGAGGTAACTCTTACATGGCTCGACTCTGCCATCTTTTCTCTATTAATCTAAACCCTTTTCATGTATTCATTTCCCACGTTTTTTACTTATTTGTATCATTTTAAAACATGCCAGATGTTCAACGATATGCTATAGAGAAATAAAAGCCACAGATAGTCTTGACCTCCTACGCTACTCTCTTGAAGTTTATACGTGTTCGTGTGAGTTGGTCATTGTTTTAGTATAACAATTTATCAACCATGGAGACCTCAGATTGCTCGTAGGCTTATAACCTCTCTTGAAATGAATGTTCTGTTTGTATACAAATCCAACCTAGCAGGTAACTCTAATACTATTCGACTCTACCATCTTTTCTCTGTTAGTCTAAACCCTTTTCAAGTATTCATTTTCCTCGTTCTTTACCTATTTGTATCATTTCAAAACATGTTAGATGCTCAACGATATTCTATGGAGAAATAAAATATGGTAACCTCTCCTTGTTTATTTCACTTTGAGGATGGCATATGTCTTGGTCGGCCGTATATATATATATATATATATATATATATATATATATATATATATATATATATATATATATATATATATATATGTGTGTGTGTGTGTGTGTGTGTGTGTGTGTGTGTGAGAGAGAGAAGAGAGGGGGAAGAGAAACAGAGACAGAGAGAGACAGAGATAGAGAGAGACAGAGAGGCAGAAAGAGAGAAAGGGCAGACAATACTGAAATGAGATAGATAGATAGATAGATAGATAGATAGATAGATCTGTACATTCTGTGATAGGTCTAAACTGACTGAAATAGATAGACAGATACGTACAGGGGACGGTAGATATATAAAGAGAGACGGACACAGAGAGACAAGTTATATCTGAACATGCTCAGATTAATAGATAGATAGCTAGATCATATTATATATGAAATCAATGAATGAATGTTAGCTTGATTCGAACGTTTGACACAGACAGCAAATGATATATTTTAAACAGCAACATTTTGCTGCCTGTAAATAAACAGTAAAATTCAATTGGAAATACTAAGTTTTCAAGTTACTTTTCCGAAGTATAATTACTTGAACGAATCAATTCTCTCTCTTCCTTTGTTTCTTTTTAATAATATTGATGCATTAAACTCATTTCAAACAACGGAAACCAAATTTA
>CM042166.1:25133000-25150500 GCA_023376005.1 Doryteuthis pealeii | reverse complement strand
ATGAAAACAAATTAGCGTTATTCATTATTCAATGTTTTTTTATATTTCTTCTATATATCACAACCTTTTCTTTCTGTATTAATAGTTCTGTTCTGTTCTGTTGTTTTCTGTTCTTTCTTTCTTTCTTTCTTTCTTTCTTTCCTTCCATTTTCTTTTTTTTCTTTCTTTCAGTCTACTTATTTGATGTTATTTTATATTATTTGTATGTATTATCTTATTTTTCTTTCTTTATTACGATTTCCGTTCTGTCTTTCTTTGTATTTTTCTTTTGTTGTTGTCTTTCTTTTTGCGTTCAATCCAGTTATTTAAAGTTTTTATATTCCTTTTATATATCATCACCTATCACTATCACATGGACCGTTCTTTTTTTTTTCCTTTCTTTCTTTCTTTTTTCATTCTTACTTTTTTAATTTCAATCTACTCATTTACGGCTTTTTACATTACTTCTCTCATTTTCTTTCTCTATTACGAATTTTGTTATGTTATGTTCAGTTCATTTTTCTTTCTTTCTTTCTTTCTTTTTTTCTTTCTAATTTCACTCCTCATCTTTTTGCAAGCTTCTTCATATAGCTCCATTCTTTCTTTCTTTCTTTCTTTCTTTCTTTCTTTCTTTATTCATTCTTTCTTTCTTTCTATTTTTATTCCTCACCTATTTGCAAGATTCTTAATATTGCTCCATTCTTTCTTTCTTTCTTTCTTTCTTTTTCTTTCTTCTTTCATTCATTCTTTCTTTTTATTTTCACTCCTCACCTATTGCAAGATCTTAATATTGCTTTATTCTTTCTTTCTTTTTCTTCTTTCTGTCTTTTCTTTCTTGTTCTTTTCTTTTTCTTTTCTTGTTCTTTCTTTTCTTCTTCTTTCTTTTATTCATTCATTCTTTTCTTCTCTATTTTCACTCTTCACCTATTTGCAATATTCTAATATTGCTTTCTTTCTATTCATTCATTCTTCTTTCTATTTTTATCCTCACCTATGCAAGATTCTAATATTGCCCCATTCTTTCTTTCTTTCTTTTTCTTTCTTTCTTTCTTCATCATTCTTTCTTTCTTTCTATTTTTCCTCCTCACTATTTGCAAGATTCTTAAATTGCTTCATTCTTTCTTTCTTTCTTTTTCTTTCATTTTCTTTCCTTTCCTTTTCTTTCTTTCTTTCATCATTCTTTCTTTTCATTTTCACTCCTCACCTATTTGCAAGATTGTTAATATTGCTTCATCATTTTCTTCTTCTTTTTTTCTTCTTTCTTTTTCTTTCTTTCTTTCATTCATTCTTTCTTTCTTTCTTTCTTTCTTCTATTTTTACTCCTCACCTATTTGCAAGATTCTTAATATTGCTTCATTCTTTCTTTCCTTTCTTTCTTTTGCTCTTTCTCTTTTTTTTCTTTCTTTCTTTCAATTTCATTCTCTTCTTTCTATTTTACTCCTCACCTATTGCAAGATTCTTAATATTGCTCATTCATTCTTCTTCTTTCTTTCTTTCTTTCTTTCTTTCTTTCTTTCGTTCTTTCTTTCTTTTTCTTTCTTTCTTTCTTTCTTTCTATTTTTACTCCTCACCTATTTGCAAGATTCTTAATATTGTTCCATTCTTTCTTTCTTTCTTTCTTCCTTTCTTTTAAAAAAAATTAAATCTACTTATTTATTGCTTTTTTACATCACTTCTATCCTTTTCTTCTCTATTAGGAGTTTTGTTTCTCTTACGTTCCGTTCTTTCTTTTTCTTTCTTTCTTTCCTTTTTTTCATTCATTCATTTATTCATTCATTCTACTTATTTAGTGTATTCTAGATCCCAGCAATATATCATCTTCCATTTCCTTCTCCGTTCATTATTTCTTTTTTGCTTTATTTTCTCTTCTTCTTCTCCCTTCTTTCTCAACCGTTTTTCCATAATTTTCATTCTCTTTCAATTCTTTCCCATACTTATTACCTTTATTCCTTCTCCATTGTTGGTTTTATTGATTAACCGCCACATTCTACGCAATCACACAATAGTTCCACTTAAAAATCACCGACTTCCGGTTCCCACCAAAACAAATTGCTTAAAACCCTTAACCTATCGATTCGTGGCCGGTCACGTTAACCCTGTCCGTAACTACAGAAATACACAAAGACTCAATCACTTAATTACCTAATGTAGATTCTGATTGATGCGTAGGGATCCGTTTAACCTTCAGCGTCACGATTCGTCCGTAATTTCAACAATAAAAAAATAAAAACATCGAATACATTCCCTGTTACCAAATATGGTTAATTATTCATGCGAATTCGCGCCGAGAAAAAGTGCGTGTTTTGCCGTCGAGATTCAACAAAAGAGTCAGATGACTTTTTGGCATTGACGACTCGGATGCCTGCGGGCAATTTCGTTCCATCATCTGACTGATGAGCAAAACGTTAAAATTATGCATAGTTTCCCCCCCCCCCCATCTCCTTCCGATATTTACCCTCTAGACATTATGACAGGGTACGGATCAATTTTATTCATGAAAATCTCAGATTTGATTATATTCTCTCCGGGCCGATTTGAAATTCACTGACTGTTTTTCCCAGAACAATAATAATACTCCATTCAAATGTGGTGTCCTAATATTCATCTGGTAGTGAGTCTTCAGATCTAGACCTCTGGTTTGGCTTGATTGGGTTGGTTTGATTTTACGGCATGTCAAACTGTTCTATATCCGACTACTAGGAAGCGCGTGGTGTAATGGTTAAAGTCATGGGAAATGGACTCGTCGCCCCGAGTTCAAATCCTGGACGTGGTAATTGCATTTCACTTAGCGCTAATACCCTTGAGAAAGGTATGAATCCTACTCTCCCTCCAGCTATGGGTAAATAGTAGGGCAGACTGGGTTCTTTAACCTTGTTTAGGCAACTGGTCTAGGAGAAGGAAAACTCTGAATTCAGACCTGTTAAACTCCGCATAAGAAATTGACCATGTGTCGGCTCCTGCTCGTTGGAGGGGCTGGGTAAATATATATATCCGACTACTGGACTTTAATAAAACCACAGACATGTTTATATAAAAATATGACCCGTCTTTATTTTCTTCGGTGTGTGGGTGGTGAGGGACGACGAGTGTTCACAATGAAAATGTCGGGTGGTTGGTGAAGAGCTCAGTGTTCACAATGAACTGCCCGAGGGGTTGATGGCGACGGAAGGCGACGAGGTTACGCTCACTACTGCTCGCTGGGGACTGTTGACACCCTTCATCCGCTAGCCTTTATATACAATGAATATGCCCACGCATTTTTATCTTTTGATCTGATAACGGACATTTTTATATATATTTTATCTTTCTCTTCGCATTTTCACCGGAAGAGGAGTTTTCCATTTTCTTTTTTTTTCTTTTATCTATTTCTTCATCTTCTCCCTGCTTCTTGACTGGAAGACCTCTCTTCCGTTCTCCCTTTTTTTAAATATATATTTTTATCTTTCACTTTGTCTTTTTGCCGGAAGCTTCCTCGTCCGTTGCACGATATGCAACAAAACCTTGGGTTATTTCATTTCGAAGACGTTTTTTTCATCCTTTGAAAAATAAAATTAATATTTGCCACGCTCTTTCGTAAAAAAATGTAAAGAAATACTTGAAATCGAGTAGGATGTGTCGCAAGGACAATGTCTTCAGCGGAATTTAATAGGTTTGAATGAATTTTTTTTTCTTCTCCTAGACTGGTTGTTTGACCAAGGTTAAAGACCTCAGCCAGAACTATTATTTACCCATAGCTGAAGGGAGGATATTACGGATGATATTTGATGAAGCTTCAGCTAATTTTTTTTCATTAAATATACTATTTTTTGGCATATGGATCTTTTTATTAATGACGGTTTAAATTTGACTGATTCCAAATGTAACAGATATATAAAATTTAAAGACACTTCAAAGATTTCTCTATTATTGTTATGAATAAAGCTCCGGAAATATGTAAATATTAATAAGCTAGTTCCTACCTACGTGTGTTACGTCCTGTCATCACCTCAGAGAATAATCGACTATATCATTGTAATTTTGAGGAATTAATGGAAAGAAGAACGTACTAGACGTCAGATGGAAAAGGAAAGCAAATACAGAAAGAAAGAAAACAAAGAGAGGAGGAAAGCTGGGAGATAGAAAGCGATAGCACTTATCGTCTGTTTCAATGAAGTAGGAAGAAAAAAACAGAAAAGAAAAAAGAAAAAGAAAGTTTTAAAAAAATAAGGTAAAAAGAAAAGAAAAGAGAAAAATGAATAAATAATTTTGCCAGTAATTATCATACTATTTACAAATTCAACTATTTTTCGAATAGCTCTTAGTTGTCGTCGGGGTGGCCTAAAGTCGGTATCAGCCAATCAGCGAAGGAGTCTATCCCCTTTTCACTAGAGCTAAACGAAGGAGATTGTGTTTGCGTCTGAGTTGGAGCGCCACACCTGCTATCAGCTCCTTACTTTACCACACAGATCCCTGTGCTACTCATACACTGAGTTGGCGAGGGCCAGTATCGAAATAGGAACTTTGTGGTTTCAGCCGAACGCTCTACCGACTGAGCTAACCTGGCCCTTTCTAAAAGGCTTACAGCATCTAGTATTCTCAAGCGGTTCCCCCATCCAAGTACTGACCAGGCTTTATGTTGCTTAACTTCGGTGATCGGACAAGAACCGGTGTTCTCAGCGTGATAAACCTATCAAACCGTGTAATAGCCAAATTATCACACGGTGGTATATCCACCTTTATTGCAAGTTTGAATTAATCAAAATAGATTCTAGCCAAAGTTTTAAACTTGGTGAAACATCTCACATTATTCACAAAAATAGAAGTTAACTTCTTCTTTGATAAATAGTGGGGACGGAGACACGAGAGAGAGAGAGAGAGAGAGAGAGAGAGAGAGAGAGAGAGAGAGAGAGAGAGAGAGAGAGATTTTTTTTTTGTTGGTTTATTTGTTTGTTTGTTTTGGTTAAGCGAGTCAGCCATGTGAGATTTGATTTTCAGATAAGAAAGGTCACGGTTCAAATCACACAAAGGATTGTTTCTTGTTTATTTTATTTGATGAAAATCAATTTTCCATTAAATTCAATTTCCGAACTTTCAGAAAAAAAGATAGCGAAATTGTTGGAGTACAGCTCGAATGTTTCAAAAAGAATGTCTGTGATAATATTCTGAACTTGGCTGGTCGTCACTTGAAGTACAAAGACGCTAAAATAGATTTAAATCAACAAAAGTATTTTTTGCTTTTTATTCACATATATTTTGGGGTGACATACAGGGTGAACCGTAATGGTGGGACACATTTTAAATACTTTTCAGATTATAAAAACGACACAGAGTACTAAGTATATTTATTACATAACTGATACTCAGGAGGTTTACATGTCATGTAAGATTTGAATATTATATTAAATTTTCATTACTTTCAGGTATTGATTTTGGTGATCCTTATAATGCCGTGGAGTCCAAAAGAAATTGCATATGTAGTCGAAGTCTACTTCACCAGCCAAAGATCTAACCCCAGTGGACTATTTTCTGTGTGGTCACCTAAAAGATCGAGTATACGCTGGCAGGCCCCACAACAGCGGAACTGAAAGAGAGAGATAACAGCTATTCCAGTTGATATGCTAAACCACACTTTACGTGATATGAGAAATCGAGCTCTCGAATGTTTTTGTCATGATGGTAACCATCTCCAGGACATAATATTCAAATCTTAGATCACATATAAAACATTTGTGTACCAGTTCTGTAATAAATATACTTAGTACTCTGTGTCACTTTTGTAATCTGAGAAAGTAACATTTAAAATGGGTCCAATCCTTATGGTCTACCCGTATTTCAAATATGAAAATCAGATACACTCTGTTAAAGTTTGTTTTCAGAAGTAAAAGGTCAAAGTTCAAGATGTATATAAAAATATTTTTGAATCCTTTCCAAGAATTTATGAAATTTATTTTTATATTACCTATGGTCACGTAACTTCTTTTAAAATCATATTTAAAATGTGTATGGTTATGTGACTATTCTTTTAAAATCATATATAAAATATTTATGGTTATGTAACTATTTAAAAAAAATCATATTTAAAATAGATATGGTTATGTAAGTATTTTCTAAAATCATATTTAAAAGAGATATGTTTATGTATCTATTTTTAAAAATCATGTTAAAATATTTATGGTTATGTAACTATTTGTTTTAAATCATATGAAAAATATCTATGGTTATGTAACTATTTTTAAAATCATATATAAAATATATATGGTTATGTAACTATTTTCAAAAATGATATTTCAAATATTTTGTGCTTTAATCTAACATAAGAAATTTGAATTTTAGTCGAATCACTATTTACTTTTTAACAGCGCTTTAAATTTAGGTTGGTTTCGTATTTCGTTGAAATATTTTTTGAAATCCAACATTTTGAATAACTCTAAAATTTAAATGCATTCTCCACCAAATAGAAATTTAAAAAAATGAATAATGACCCTTATTTAATTTATTCTATTGACAGCTATAGTCGTGTATAAATATTTTGTTTTGCAAATTGAGAATTTTACAAATTTTCACCGAAATTTTAAATTCAAATTTTCTTGAAATAAATAAAAATAGTTAAATAAATAAAAAGTAAGAAAAATATCTTATTATAATGGAGATTGTGGGTTAGTCTGTCTGTAACCGAAACTATATTACTACTCAAGTCACAATTCCCTTTGTTATTTACATGGCATTCTCCATGATTTTATTTTTATTTAAACCTCAATTATTAATAAAATTGTTTTACATCTTAAGACTGTTGACCACATCCACATACTAATAACATGCAATTGTATTCATATATACAACAAAATAGCGGTTTACAGTGTGAATGGAAAGGCTAATTTGCATATTGATCTTAAAAATTTAATTTTAATTAATATATGCTTAGTATTATTGATTTCTAATTGTTTAGTTTTATCTTATTGAATATGAGAAAAAATCTCGGGGTTAAATCTTAAAAGAAATCCATTAATAAGAGGAAATAACTGTAATTTTATTGTTTACTTCCTATTTTAACTAAATAGTTAAAATAGGAAAATTTACCAATGAAAGGCGGGAGTAACGGAAAATGATGGAATAGTTAGTTTCAAAGTTATTCTATTTTTCAATCATACCCCCCTCTGTTCCAAATCTTTTTATCTGCATTATTATTCAGTTTCATTAGCCTTTCTAATTTAATATGATATTTTATTATATCAAAACTTAAATACTTGCACCCGGAGGGTGCATATATTTGCTAGTATTCGTAGTGGCTTTTTTCTTTCTTCTCTAATATGTATTACAGGTAAACAGTTCAAACAACATTCGTTTATTTGTTTTGTCTTTGGTTTAATTGTTTGTCATCACAAAAGCCACCTTATCTATAAGTTTACATGCAAATGTGAGATTTACTACCTTGAGACTGGAATCTCGAATCAAGCAGCACATACCCTACAACATCCGTTCCGGCAACGTGGACTGTCCCACAGCAGCAGGCATAAATAATCCGTCCACCATTGGACAACATCTATTAAGAAATTCTACTTGCGCTCGGTCCTACCACCCTTCTATGTTTTCAGTCCTTTGCAGTTCCAACAGCGAACTACAACTGCAGATTCTCGAGTCTCTTTTCATCTCCCGCACTCAACCCTTCCTGTGCGTTCAGAAGCAGTCCCAATAACTACTCCTTTTTGGCACTTCAAGCCTCAACTTATCAAACGGGGGCACTCGTAATTTCCGAACCCCCCCTCGTGAGTTGTAAGTTTCGTAATTTTACGAATTCTCTTATCTTATTGAGAAAAAAAAATCCCTTTTTTCTCACTGCTTTCTGACTTTTCTGTTGTCTACAACAACAAAAAAACTAATCTTTATCACCATCTTTCAATGAATTTTTTCTCTGAGGAGCATTGATCGAAAAAAAGAAAATCATTTCTGATTTTAAAATCTAACTAGGGTACCCTTTCTTTTCTTTTTAAGAAAAAAAAAACACACAATTTATTTTACAACATGCATATGCTTTTACGCGTCCTTTTTAAATTCTGTACTGTAAATAAACTTTTTGTTTGTTTTCAGTGAAAGTCAAGTTTGCAGAAACTTTTTGTTTGTTTTCTTCATCGCCCTGGCAAGCCCTCAACTTGCCATCCAATATCCACACCTAACTGTTGTGTGTAATTTTTCTTGTCGGCCACAACAAAAAAAGTGCTTTCTTGGATATGAAATAATGATTCCAGAGGGAATTTCCCAATTCTAGATTTTAAGGCTTCCATATTTCAAATAAACGATGCAATAAAAATCTAGATTTGAAAATCTTTGAATTTGAAACTGTTGTATCGTTGAGGTGGTAAAAGATACACGGAGAAAATAGTGTGCTTGAGATATATTTTATTCAACACTTTTATCTGGTGCTAAAATATACTTACTACATAAAAACAAGAAGTAGAACAATTCACAAAGACAAACTTACATTGTGTTAAACTAAATTAAGTTTTATTAAATTAATGTTACATACTATTAGTACATAATATTTATGGCAATAGTGTAGAAATCAAAATGGCCGTTATAACTACAGCCCACGGCCTTGAAGGATGAGTGGCAAGGCTTGACCTCACTCTCACCTTGCCTTTCGGGGATAAATTGTGAGAACCGGAAGGCATAGAGACCCTGTCTTCCGGTTTAAAGATAGTAAGTAAGTCGCAGTCAGTCAGTCAGTTAGCAAGTAAAAGCCGAGCTCGTAGGACGTAAGTCTCACCTGCGCAGATGTCGGGTTGGGGATTGAAAATAAAGTAACATCAAAGTAAATCGAAGTCTTTGTGTTTATTACTAAAAACTAACAATGACACAGGGCTTCTGATAAGGAGAAATCCCTAACAGAAAACCAGACCCGAAGTCCCCAAGACAGTTCAGACGCTAGACCAGACCAAGTCCAGATGCTAGAAGATAGAACCAAAGCCGACCAGAAGAAAATACGACCAGAAGTAAGAAGTAAGAAAGGGTATACAACATATATCGATTTGGTACCGTGAAAACCTCAGTACGTAACATTAATATCAGTGAATATTTCATTAAATATTTCTGTTGTAGAGAAGTTAACACCCTACAGAATGGACTGGTTCATAGCCTATAATAGCGACTAGCAGTGAGAGAAACGAAAAATTATATTCGGACAAAATGACTGCGTTTTACTACAAACATTTGACCCTCCTTCATTTNAAAAGAGAGAGAATGAAAATGAACTTGACGAGTGTAATCCCGGCAAAGGATGGCTCGATGTGGTAGAATACCGTACAGACGTTTCGACTTTATTAAGTTCATCAAGCGGTATATAGCTACGATTTCCTACGACTAAAATAAACAAACATCCAAAAATCTTATTCACTTCGCCGAAGGGCATACGGTTTGTTTGTTATTATTCTCCCCAATAACACCCCTTACTATTTATGGTAGAGGCGTGGTAAGTATCCATTGACAAGCTTAATTTCGCTAGGATGGTCAGCTGTGTACTGTGGCGAGGCGATAAAAGTGTTTCACTGGTGTTGTGAAGTCCCCGGTTTCGATTTCGTCGGAGGGAAATCGTTAGTATATACAGCTGATGGCTTAATAAAGTCGAAACAGTTCTGTACGGTATTTACACATCAAGCATCCTTTGCCGGGATTACACTTGTCAAGTTCATGCGTTGTAAGTGCCTTCAAGTAAAAATTTAATATTATTTTATTCAGCAACGTTTCTAAATAAACAAACATCCAAAAATCTTATATTATATATATATATATTATATATTTGTGGTGTGTGTGTGTGTGTTGTTGTCTGTCTGTCTTTCTGTAAACAGCAACTGAAGATAATTTTAATCGCTTCTTTGGCTACTTACCAAGCACTTTGAAAACAATATAAAAAAAAGTTTTTTCACAAAACGTATTCTCCTGGACGATGATCTAAGGTCGAAACTAGTTGAGAACAATAAAAAAATGAATAACATAAAAGAAAATATCATTATTTGCCTTATCACTTTTGTTCGTCTCTTAAACACACACACACACACACACACACACACAACAACATATATATATATATATATATATATATATATATATATATGACTACAGTAAAGTTATATATATATATATGTATATATATACGTTATATATATATGTATATATATATATGTATATATATAGTAAAGTAAAGTCGACGGGGCGGCCTAAAGTCGGTATCAGCTAGTCAGCGAGGGAGTCTATCCCCTTTTCAATAGCGCTAGACCAAGGAGATTGTTTTTAGCATCTGAGGTGGGGCGCCACACCTACCACCAGCTCCTTACTTTACCGCACGAATCCCTGTGCTTCTCATAGCTGAGTTGGCGGGGACAGTATCGAACTAGGAACCTTGTTGGTTTCTAGCCGAACGCTCTACCGACCTGAGCTAACCCGGCCCCTTCATGTATGTATATATTATATTATATAAATATATATACTATGTATGTATATGTTATATATATATATATAATGTATCTATAACTTATATATGTATGTATATATATAATATATATAATAATATATATAGTTAATACATATATATATATATATATATATATATATATATATATATATATATATATGACTACAGTAAAGTTATGCGAACTATTCGTCTTTGCTGCCTTTCACACCAATAAAACTAAATATTTAGTTTTATTGCTATTTTGTCTCACACTCAGTATTTCAACTACTCACACAGTGCCTACAAAAGTGCAGAAGTTGATATCTCTTTAAACCTGGGGGATCTAAAGAGTATTATCGTCCTACAATAAATTTTAACGACACCCCAAAATGTATTTAAGTTGTAAAGGGTATATCTTAGACTTCCTCAATATAATTATAACGGCATAGGCGAAAACCATGGGTCAATGCCTCTTCAATTATATATATATATATATATATATATATATATATATATATATATATATTGGTAATAAAGGCCTTAAATACCACGATACCCATGGTATTTAAGGCCTTTTATTCCAAAATAACTTTACTCAGTTTACAATAATTAAACATTGAGCTCTCATACGGAACTGAACTCTACAACAAACTACTGGTAGAGAATTAGGACCCGCTAGAGTCACTTGTACCAAGAAACTTGGTACCGCACCAAAGTATATATATATAATATATATATATATATATATATATATATATATATATATATATATGAAAAATAGATGGAAATTAATCCGACAGTATGAAATTTAACATTTTGAAAAAACAAATGATGTTATGTAATTGCTGACAGAAATCTGTTTCGACCAAATCGATAAACTAGTCTTCATCACGAGCAACATAGATGGGAAAAGAAAAATATCCGTTAGAAGCCTGTTTACAAAACGAACGCTTATTTTTTAATACAGAACAGGCATTTTTTTTTTATTTAGCATTTGAATATAGCGTTCGTTTAGAAAAAGTCTTCTAACGGAGTTGTCGTGAGAAGACTAGTTTATCGATTTGGTCGAAACAGATTTCTGCCAGCAATTACATAACATCATTTGTCTTTTCAATGAAATAATATAATATATATATATATATATAATATATAATATATATATATATATATATATATATATAAGTAAATAACAAGAGACTTAGAGATTTATCTTTATAGTCTATTTCAGGGAGCTAAATAAAAAAAATAAAAGAATTAAAAAATAAAATAAAAATTAGTTTTCAAATGCCTTTAAATTAATAAAGAATTCATCATTCGCATCTGATAGTAAGTTAGACACTTTGTCTAGCTCCCTGAAATATACTATTATGCAAAATCTCTAAGTCTTTTGTTATTTCTTAACTTATATATTTGCTCTGTGATCTAAATTAAGAGCACACATTGAGCTCTCAAACTGAGACAGTTTTTTTTTTTAATAAAATCTTGTGTCGTAAGGAAGATTTCTTCACTTTTTGGATTATATATATATATTATATATATATATAATTATATATTTATTTTGTGTGTGTGTGTGTGTGTGTGTGTGTGTATTTATAAAAATTGAAAAAAGTACAAATTTCATTAAAGGATGTTTATTAAGCATAGGTTGCCGTGTTTCGGTCTTTTCGATAGACCTTCAATTTTGTTGGCTTAAGGAAAAATATTATTTAATGAAATAAAAGTCTGTTTTTGTTGTGTGGCTGTTTTTGTTTCTACAAAAACATAGTATTACAGAATTTTGTTTGTATTACTTATTATCGGATTTACTTCTACTTTTTCATCATCATATAAAATATAAATTAATATTTTAAAGACAGGAATAAAAAGATTGTGATATGAATAAGATTTGATTTTTCGTTAAAACATACTTTTGCTGTCCGAAGCAAAATAATTTTTTTCTAACTCACTATAGAAAATATTTCAATGGATAAAGAATCATACAAATTATATGTTGAGAAAGATTATTTTCTCCTCTTTTTAACCATATGGATATTTTTAAGATTGGACTATAAATACGTGATACATTCTGAACTGAACAGCTTACGACTGTGAAATTTATTCACTAAAATTGAATTTCACTGCTGTAACAAAAAGTCAGGCAGGGGACCATATTTTATCATCAGCAGGAGTTGGTATACGGTGATTCGCAAATTGGGGGATTTTGGCTTAATTAATTAATTATATCCCTTAATCAGTAAAAAATCACTAACCAAATTTAGCGTATTTCTTAGTTAGAAGGATGTTAATGTGTATGCAAGATTTCAAATTCGAGTGACCTCCCGTTTAGAACTTATGCGTCGACACGTACATACCAAAAACTTACCCGGAATTGAAAAAATCCTGATTTTCATCATTTAAAACCAGATTTACAGTTTTAAAGTAGTTTTATCTTTTCTCAGTTTCATATTTAAATTCATTAACTTTTTTTCCTTGTTGGAGAATCACATCTCCATTCCTTTTCCTTTGGGTCATGTGCTAATATTGATAGATAGGTAGATAGATAGATAAATGGATAGATATCCTTATCTCTGGTAGGTCGAGATATCTGAGGAGGGATTCCCTGCCAGTACTGATAGCTCGTTGGTTAAGGACTTTGACTAATAATAAATCGGTCGGGTTTCCATTCTGGCTGGAGGTAGCCTGTTAAGTCTTGCCGCAATGAAGAGACATAATACCTCGAAACAGGACTACTTGTGTTGTTCATTTATTATACACTTTGGTATAATTTTTATCTGCGATCATACGGAGATCAATGACATTGGTTAATTTCCCTAGGCTATGCAGCAATATATATATATATATATATATATATATATATATATATATATATATATATATATACCAACCCCTCCGCACGGGCAGGATGTGACACAAGCTCAATTTCTTAAGCGGAGTTTATCAGGTTCGAATTCAGAGTTTTCCTTCTCCTAGACCGGTTGCCTAACCATGGTTAATGAACCCAGTCTGTCCTACTATTTATCCATAGCTGGAGGGAGAGTAGGATTCATACCTATCCCAGGGTATTAGCGCTAAGTGAAATGCAATTGCCACATCCAGGATTTGAACTCGGGGCGACGAGTCCATTTACCAAGACTTTAACCAGTACACCACGCGCTTCCTATATATATATATATATATATATATATATATATATATATATATATATATATATATGACGGTATGTGTGGCCTTCCACCTAAAATGTCCCTGTTTTAGCGCTAGCTTCAATTGAAATCTGAAGTCCCATCCATTATTTGTGTCTATGAAGTCATCGTCTAAAGTGACACTGCCCAACACGCTTACAAGATGGAAACGGTAGACACCACTGGGACTGTCGTGGGGACTGTATAAAGAAATGGCGTATAATAGAAAGAATTATTTAATAAAATGTTCTAATAAACTTAATTCTTCATTTTATTCGTCGCTGTTGTCCGATGGAAGTTGATTTCAAATTTTTTTCTCATCGAAATTCTTTTAAATATTCAAGAGCAAAGAAATCAGATTGTAAGACCCGAAACTCCCCGGGAACCAAGCTTTGTAATCACTGACGACGCCCTCTACTACGTAATAAAGCACATATTCAATGACTAACGATTATTTATGGACATTCCAAGTCTCTTATTAGATTTTGAAGAATAATTAAAGTTCCAATCACTGTCGAACTGGGAAGACAAGGCAACAAACGGTTGTAACTGAAATACAAACCCGAATGTCACAAAGTCTACTGCAGAATGACAGGATATATATAAAACTCCACAATGTCATTCAAATCAAGCAGTCAAGCAGCCAATCAGAACTCAAGGAATGGAATGACTCAAATCACCCAAATTCATGAATGGTTTATTCTTGATTTCTATATATACCAACTGTCTTGGACACTGCTTAAGTTGTACTTAGTTAGCTGCTGTTATTCAAACCAACAGTAGACTTACTGACTTCAATAGATTTAATTACCGAGCAAGTCTCAGCATGGCTGTTGTGAATCCCTGGACCAATATTCTAATGAATTAAAGATCTACTCGTAAAAACACACAGAGTGAATCTGAAAGGAGGCAGACTTACAACATGACAGGTTTACTGGTGTAACAAAGAATCGTTGCAAAACGAAAAATCTGTAAGGATGCTGGTGAAACATCACCAATTGTCCGCCTTTCATGCATCTCGACGATGTTTTACAAAGGATTAGAATTAAGAGTATTTACGGTTTCGAGGGGCTCTTATTTCTCCATAGTTGTAGGCAATTTGTCGGACAAAGAAGGAACAAACACGAAAGTAAATGCAGACACTTGTATTGACACAATTACATAAAATTGTAAATTTTAATGGTATTTGCTACGAACTTGTCTGAGGAGGAATGTTGTTAAGACGCTTCGTCTCGGTAGTTTCTCGTCCTTCAGTAAGTGTGTAATAGTACCGGCCTTTATGCAGTATGCAGATACAATGCCTTAGAAGGGAGCTGGTTGTAGGTTCTGTGATAAGTGGCCCTGTTTTGGGGCTTGGTAATGAGAGCTTGGTGTTTTTTCGTCTCTCCTCCAGTACTGCTTTTCGATAAGTAAGCCCTGTTTTGGGGCTAAGTGATGAATGAAGTGTAGGGACCGCTGTTTACGCGACTACCCTCAGTGAGTACTCCTTGATAAGTAGGCCCTGTTTGGGCTAAGTGATGAGAGCGATTGTTTTTCCATCTCTCTTTGGTAACGGCTCTCTGATAAGTAGTCCCTGTTTTTGGGCTAAGTAATGAGAGCGTTTCTTTTGATGTCGCTCTCCAGTAACTGAATTTCGATAAGTGAGGTTTTGGTATTTGGCGCCAACATACGATGTTGGCATTCGCCCCCTGGTGACAGGGGGAGAAAATTAGCTATGGAATTTCCAACAGAATTGAAGAAAAGCGAATATTTTTAATAAAAAAGCTATACCTTTTCCATAGCAAAGAAAAAATGGTAATATTTACGAACATAGATCAATATGTCGAGGCGCATGGTGTAATGGTTACCATAGTAGGAAATAGTACAGACCCTGGACTAGGCACTTTACATTTCATACAGGTGTAATTCCATGTCAAATCACCCAGAAAAAAGTAAAATTGTCACCCACCCCCTTCAGTTTTTCTGAATTTTTTCCAGGTGTGGACTATGGTAACATTACACGATCCCCAAAATTTGCGCTTCCAATTTCAAAAATTGGCGGAGTATGTTTTAGCTCTCCAAACTTGTTGGGGTTGGTGAAAAAATGGCTACTTTTTGTAATCTATTTTTGTCTGCAAAATAAGTTCTAGAGCTTCCCTATTACTAATATCAACTATCTTTTTAGTACAAATAATGTTCAATATGTGTGAAATAATAAGATAAAATGTTGTTGTCGTAGACGCAGTATCAGATCGGGATATTGATCTCGCTAAGAAAAAATCAGAAATCATCAATAACTGGTTGGCTTTAAGACATTTTTGATAGTATTTTGGATTTCGTTGGAGAAAATGCTTTTATAAACCAATTTTCCGGAGTAGGGAAGCTCTAGAAGCATTTATTTTCACCAACCCCAAACACAGACATACAGACGCAGGCTGTATACATAAAGATGTATATATTTATGAAAGAAAAAGTGTTGTTTTGGGTCCAACGGAAGAAAATCAAATATTTATTAAAATGAAAGTTCGTAAATTGGATTATGTTTTTTATATAAAAATAAATTTAAATCATATTAATCTTTAAAAAAAATGTATTTAAAATAAATAGAAATATTTGTATGTGTGTGTGTGTGTGTGTGTGTGTGTCTATCTGTGCTTGCATCTGTGTGTGTGTGTGTGTGTGTGTGTGTGTGTGTGTGTGTGTGTCTATCTGTGCTTGCATCTGTGTGTGTGTGTGTGTGTGTGTGTGTGTCTATCTGTGCTTGCATCTGTGTGTGTGTGTATCTATCTGTGCTTGCATCTGTGTGTATGTGTGTCTATCTCTGGTTGCATCTGTGTGTGTGTGTGTGTCTATCTGTGCTTGCATCTGTGTGTGTGTGTGTCTATCTCTGGTTGCATCTGTGTGTGTGTGTGTGTGTGTGTCTATCTGTGCTTGCATCTGTGTGTGTGTGTGTGTATCTATCTGTGCTTGCATCTGTGTGTGTGTGTGTGTGTGTGTGTGTCTATCTGTGCTTGCATCTGTGTGTGTGTGTGTGTGTGTGTCTATCTGTGCTTGCATCTGTGTGTGTCTGTCTGTCTGTCTGTGCATGCGTGCGCGCGTACATTTAATACCATAGATAAGCATTTCCCGGTATAGACCCTGTATATATATATATATATATATATATATATATATATATATATATATATATATATATTGTGTGTGTGTGTGTGTGTGTGTGTGTGTGCGTATTCGTGCGTGTTCTCTCCCACATTTTATAGCACAGGTAACCTTGTGTCTGTGTCCATTTTTACGATTATTTTAATTTTGATCTGTAGTAAAATGTACATAAATGTTGGCAACATTTCAAGGATTTGGGCGGGAAAGGCAGACATTTTTAATTTTGCTGACAACTGTCCGGTTTTATGACTTTCACAATTTTAAACGCTCAAATGAACACTTATTATTAGGGAGATGAAGGATAATACAAGTCAAAATTGTTAATCGTAATAACTACAGAAATGTTTGATATACGTGGTATTGCGTAGGTGTTTTGAGTTGGTCCCATGCTGTAGGAAGTGTCAGTAGTCGCCCATCATAGTTGGTCGAAAACGGCTTTGATGCGTCATTTACTTTTAGATATGTCTAGAGTTATCTCCCCTTGAACAGATCTCTTCCAGAAAGTATTATCTGCAAACAATAGTTCATACGGAAACAACATCAATATTAGAAGTCAGTTATTAGAAACAAAGACTGCGATCATAACTGGTCGTATTTATCTATAAATTTATAAAGGGCAGTTCTGTGAATATGTATGTCCGGGGAAACTTCGAAAATAAAACAATTAACGACAAATCTATACATTTATAAAGGGCATTTGTATGAATCTGTATGTCCGGAAGAAACTTCGAAAATAAAAAAAATTAACGACAAAGTAAATATATATACACATTAAATATCA
>CM042166.1:25110500-25128000 GCA_023376005.1 Doryteuthis pealeii | reverse complement strand
ATATCTTTCCATATCTTATTATAATGGAGATTGTGTGTTTTTCTGTCTGTAACCGAAACTATATTCCTACTCAAGTCACAATTCTTTTAGTTATTGACATCACATTCTCCATGATTTTATTTTTATCTAAACCTCAATTATTAATAAAATTGTCTTACATTATTAATACTGTTAACTATGTCTACACACTAACAACATGCAATTATATTTTTATATACAACAAAATAGCGTTTCACAATGTGAACGGGAAAGGTAATTTGCATATTAATATTAAAAAATCGAATTTAATAAATATGTGCTTAGTATTATTGATTTCTAACTGTTTGGTCTTATTTTAATGAATATAAGAAAAAGTCTCTTCAATGAATCTTAAATGAAATCCATTAACAAGATAAAATAACTGTCATTTTATTCTTCACTTCCTCTTTTAACTAAATACTTAAATTCGAAAAAATAACAATGAAAGACGAGAGTGATGGAAGAGTAAGTTTCAGTTGTTCCATTTTTTATTATACTCCCTCTGTTTCAAATCTTTTATTATACTCCCTCTGTTTCAAATCTTTTTATCTGTATTCTTATTTAGTTTCATTAGCCTTTCTAATTTAATACAATATTTTATTACATTAAAACTTAAATACTTGCACCCGGAGGGTGCATATATTTGCTAGTATAAATAAAATCTTAATTATTTTTGCACAAAAAGCAACGTTTAGTGATAGTGAATATGTTTATATATATACTTTTTCATTAATTGTTTTATTTTCGTAGTTTCTACCGGAAATAAATATTCACCAACTGTCCTATATATATATAGAAATATATTAAACTTTTTTCAATTATTATTTTTATATTTATAGATCATCAATTATTTCGTTTAATTACGTTGGTCGAGTGAAAAGTTTAGGGCTGAATACGATGCTCTCATTGAATGGACTAAATGAGATTTATTTTTCGACAAAGTCCCCCATCTCTCTCTCTCTCTCTCTCTCTCTCTTCTCTCTCTCTCTCTCTCTCTTTAATTTTGCTCATTTTCCCTTTATTTTTACCTTCTCTCTTTATCCCCTTCGTTCTCTCTTTTCATTGTTCATCTCTCTTTAGTAATTTCCCTTATCTCCTCTCCATCTGACTTTTTCTCTCTTTCACTTTTGGCATTTTCTTTCTCCTCCACTCCCTCTCTCTTTCACACACATACACACACACACACTCTCTCTCTCTCTCTCTCTCTCTCTCTCTCTCTATCTATCTATCTATCTATCTCCTTATGTTTTTACACTATTCGTTCTATCTTTCTAACGTTTAGTTTTTCCTTCATTATCCCTTTCTCTCTCGGTCTCTCTATCTCTTCTCCATTCTCTCTCTCCCCTCTCTCACTCTCTCTCTCTCTCTCTATCTCCTTTCCAATATCTCTCTCTCTCTCTTTTCCATTCTCTCCCTCTTTTCCACACACACACACACTCTCTCTTTCTCTATCTATCTATCTATTTTCCATTCTCTCTATCTATCTGTCTCTTTTCCATTCTCTCTCTCTCTCTCTCTCTTTCTCTCTCTCTCTTTTCCACCCCGCCTCTCTCTCTCTCTCTCTCTCTCTCTCTCTCTCTCTGGTCCACTCACTTTTCATCCGGATTGCAGTGATTGAACCTTTGTCAAGGACATTTCTTGTGCCGATCAATCAGCTGCTTATATCAAATCCTATAACCTATATATCTAATCTATATATGTATACTAGTGTTCCTTAATCTTCCAACCGTTATCATCTGGCCGCACCCTCTGATTAAAAATGAGGCCATCCCAATCATCCAAGATGAAATTAAAAAATGTAAATGCTGATTATCTTGTGTTGTTTATCCGCAGTATTATCATTTCTTATTAGTGTCGTTACCTCGGCTGAGGAATGAACCATTCCGTTTTTATTATTAAGAAAGAAAGGGAAGAAAAGGACATGATTCACAGAAAAAATATAATATTAAAAAAGAAAGAAAGAAAGCCGGACAAAGATAGAGAGAGGGGGTGATAACGCTAATCTATTTCAATCAAACATAATCAAAATATTAGAAAGGAAGAAAATGAAAGATAGAATAAGAGAGTTAAATCAAGTTTATCATATTTTTCTATATTCAATATTTTCCAATAGCACGTAAGTAAACATACAACATATTGTAAGGAAGGAAACGCGTAGTGTAATGGTTAAAGTCATGGGAAATGGACTCGTTGCCCCGAGTTTAAATCCTGAACGTGGTAATTGCATTTCACTTAGCGCTAATACCCTTGAGAAACTTATGGATCCCACTCTCCCTCTAGCTATGGGTAAATATTAGGGCAGACTTGGATATTTAACCTTGATTAGGCGACCGGTCTAGGAGAAGGAAAACTCTGAATTCAAACCTATTGAAATCCGCTTAAAAAATTGACCTTGTGTCGCATGCTGCTGGTGCGGAGGTGTTGGTAAATATATATAACACGTTGTAATAATTAAATTATCATACCCTGGTATATCCACACGTCCTGATATCATTATAATAATAATGAAATTGTTCGTTTTGTTTCAATTAATTTGCTCCCGGGTATTCTATTAAACAAATAAACCAAGATGGTAAAAAATATCATAATATCTTTTTTCAGCTAGTATATTAGGTCTGAGACCTGTCAGCTGTTCTTTATAAACATTTATTTCCTTCCACAGAATATTTATACTCTTTCCACAGATTATCTAGCATTGCCTTAAAGGAGTTCAGAGATGGGACATTCACTATTGATGATGGTAGTTTATTTCATATATTCACCACTCTGTTACTAAAATAATTTTGTCGTGCATTTGCTTTACGAAATGTCTTAAGAGTTTTAATTTATGACCCCTGGTATTGATATTTTGTGCAATGTTTAGTAGGTCAAAGTTCGTTGAATAAATTCCATGTGGATACTTGTAGACTTCAATTATATCCCCTCTTGTACGTCGATAAACCAAACTTGGTAAGTCAATGTTCCTAAGTCTTTCTTCATACGTTTGGTTTGATTTGGTTTGTTTTACGGCATATCAACCTCAGTGGGTCATTTAATACCGACAAAGTTTTGAAATAAATTAATTCTTAAATGGATACTCAATTTTTTTTTATAAACACATTTTTCTATTTAACCCATAGATGGAACCCTAACATATACTACCACTCCGCTTTCTTCATACGAAAGTTTTTTTTTAAATCATTCATTAGCTCTCCTTTGAACTCCCTCAATGAGTTTAATGTTCTTGATTAGTCTTGGTCTCAAAACCACATTAGCAAATTCCAAATGAGGTCTTACCAATGCAATGAATAATTTTTTCAGCCTTTCTTTATCCATGGAATTATATTACCTCCGTATTAATCCTAATATCTTGTTTGCTTTATTTAATTGTATTTCTACATCCAAGATAGGAGGTATTATTTTCGTAGCATTCCTCGTATCTAGTGGCTTGGCATAAAACTATACAATCTTTGCAATGAAGTTTTTATGGCTTCCCTGCAGATGTACCCATAAATATCTAGTTTTTGGGTTTATGGTTTCGGCCCTTTCTCCATAAATTCCCTGGGGATCCAAATCTGGCAACTGAATCGATTACTTCAGCACTTTAGTGTTTTAATTTTCTGGCAGTGTTCACCCATCGGCAAATCTTGACACTAAACAATATAATTAGGGGTCCCTAAACTGACATAAACGACCCAAGTATGTTTATAGATATGTCTTAATAGCCACAATGCCCTCAATCCTATACGTAGTAAAATCAAAGTCGACGGAATAGCCTACTGTCGGTATCATTCAGACAGCGAACTAGTCTATCTACTTTTCACTTGTGTTAGACCAGGGTGATTGTTTTTGTGTCCGAAATGGAGCGCAACACCAACCATCAGCGTCCTGCTTTACCGGCATCACTGCTAGAGAGGACTTTTTCTTGAGACAGTGATGTGTAGAGACTGGACAATAAATGATTGCTTATTCTACTTAACCGATTAAAAAACATGAAGTAGTTGAAGTAGCCTATTTTCAGTATCAACCGGACAGCGAGCGAGTCTCTCCCCTTTTCACATGAAAAAAAAAAAAAAAAAAAAAAACGGACAGAGAAAAATATCAAATGAAAGAAGGGAAAACTTTTAAATTTGCTTCATGTAATAATTTATTTCATTTTTAAACCCAAATCAATTTTATAAGTACAACATGATGACTTTGGTATTTGTTTGTTGGGATCCTTTCTGAATTTACTTGTCTCTTTGACCATAAGAGCTATAAGATAATTTTGGTCTTACCCACACATATGCATATGAGTTCTCTTATTTATCTATCTATCCTCCCCCCCCTCTCTCTCTCTCTCTCTATCTATCTATATATATATATATATATATATATATATATATATATAAAAGGTGTGATCAAATGTATTGAGACTGAATCTTTAGATTTTTAAAATCTACAAATTTAAATGGAGATGTATGCACTACTGCACAACTTGTATCATGAAGCGATGAAATTTAGATGAGTTAGTGCCAATTTGGAAAAAAATATCCAGTCTCAATAGTTTTTGAAGAACAGATTTTTTCAAATCAGCAGTTGATCAAGTGAGACAGCTTTAACTTAAAGCTCTTTGTGACTTTTTTTTTCTAAACTGGAAATTCAGGCAGTGAAAATATATGGTTGTTGCTGTTTTCCCGGATTCTTGGATTTAAATATATACTTTTTGAGGGGCCCCAAACCACAGAACCCCCGGAAGAAATCACTAACAACCATATTTTTGGTTGTTTTGCTTTAAGTCATATCAACCCTGTGTTTAAAAATAGCTCTTGTAATAATTATCGGATGGTAGCGAACATTTTCACACACACACATAAATACACACACATCTATATATCTGTATGTTTGTATACTAATCTCTCTCCCACACACAAAATAGAATACAAATGACACATACACACGGGAATATAAATATTAATACTCATGTTCCTTAGATGGACAACCCTCTTCATCTTGCAACATCCTCCGGTTAAAAATGAGACCATCCAAATCGGCCAAGATGAAATTCAAAAATGTAAATCCTGATAATCTGGTATTGCGTATCAACCGAATTCTCATTTCTTATGAGTATCGTCACCTCAGCTATATAATGGACCAATCCGAATTTATTATAAAGAAAAGAAGGGGAGAAAAAGGACATGCTACACATAAAAATTATACAGAAAGAAAGAGTGTACGGGAAAGATAGAGTGAGAGGCAAAGAACGTGCGGAAGCGATAACGCTATTATATTTCAATCGAAAATAATGAATAGATGAAAAGGAGGAAATAATGAAAAAGAACAATGAGAGAGGGAGAGAGAGAGACAGACAGACAGAAAGAGAGAGAGAGAGAGAGAGAGAGAGAGAGAGAGAGAGAGAGAGAGAGAGGGGGCAGATAGAGAGCAGGGGTTAAAACAAGAGTAATATACTTTTCAAATATTGAACTCTTTCGCAATAAGTAAATATATCAAAGGTAGTAATAATTAAGTCATTATAATATCACTCAAATTCGACAAGTATAGAGAACACAGTGCGGATCGAACTCAATACGTCTGAAAAATTAGCTTACTAGTCATAAAGTTCTATTTAAGTACAGTTTCTCTTGACCAGATGTATGGAAGTCCAAGTGGGAATCAAACTTACAAACTTTTATAGGTGATATAACCTATTGACTTAAATGGAATGCGCCGACGGCTACTATAAGTACCAGGAACAATTGTGGCTTGAGACGAAGCAAATGCGAGTCAGCTCGTAACTGTATTGGTCGGACGCAATCTCCACTTTCTTGGCTGTAACTTTCTACTCCTTTTGTTCAATACATTTGTATACATTGTTACCAGTCGTTTGTCTTATTTTTGACCCTTAAAACCCCACAACACTAACAATGATCTGCTAGGCTAGCTCTCTCACTATTGGGTTGATTCATAAATAATTTTCGTTTTAGTAAAATATAATCTATTCAAGAATAATTTATCAATGAATTAATCACTGTTTAATACACCCGTGTGCAAATTGAGTTGAGTTTATTTGGTATCCTTCCGTCTACGAGAGACGATGGAGTAGTTTCCAATTTTTTTTAACTAGGTGGCCTGGGCAGGTTCATATGGAGGATGAGCAAGTACAGTTGTTTAAGAGAGGGTTTATTTGCCCTATCAAATACAAATATTTTAAAACCTATTTATTTCACCCATGGATGCGACCCTAAGACACACGACCACTCCAGGTGAGAGTGGACCTGGGAGTTATGTTAATGAATGGTTACTCCACACTACCCAGAGCTCCAGAACTGGAGTCTCACCCTCAGATGTCCAAGCAGCAAATCCTCTCTATCCACACTGCCACTGTGATCGAAAGCAAAGGTAAAGAACCAATGCAGTTTGGCAGCGGTAGTGTCGCGATATACACACGTACTGCTAGTATCATAATTATAACGGAATTATTTGTTGTTGTTTTTTCGATTAATTTACACAGAGATGTAATATTAAACGCATATACCAAGCTGGCAAAAAAGATAAGCGATATTATTTTCGGATCATTCCTAATAGCAAATGCTGTAATAGTTAAATTATAATACTGCGGGGTGTCATCTTGTCTTGCTGGTATATACAGATACCCCGCAGCGTACCCATGTGCATAGTGTGGTACTATGCTCCGGGCAGGGTACCAAATGTCGTCTTATCAGTGTGTGTTGTGATGCGGGCCAATTATAGAGTGATGAAACTGCTTGTTCGGACCTTCTGTTCCCACGTTGTTTTTCTGATCAACAGAAAGGTTGAAGAAGAGCTGGTCTCATGCTTCTTAAATTCGGGCTGTGTCTGACGATAACCAAATTCATCAATGCTGTCAACGGGCCCACAGTCGCAATAACTACGAACACTTATTAATGATTATATACACAAATACCTTTATTAATCATAGAGTGATGGAAATCATGTACAATAACAAAGGGGTGTGGATGTCGAAGTTAAAGTCGGAGTTTGTAAGTTGACTGGCGATATACAGCTAAATTCTTATGGTTAAATAAAGTAAGCAAAGTCGTCGGGGTAGTCTAAAGTTGGTATCAGCGAGGGAGTCTATCCAATTTTCAACTAGGGCTATACCAAGGAGATTTCTTTTCGCGTCTGAGGTGGAGCAACAGACCTACCATCAGCTCATTGCTTTTCTACACAGATCCCTTTGCTACTCATACGCTGAGTTGGCGAGACCCTATATCAAACTAGGAACCTTGTGGTTTCTAACCGAACGCTCTACCGACTGAGCTAACCCGGCCCTAGTTAAATAATAATAACGGAATTTTTCGTTTAGTTTCAATTAATTTACACGGGGATGTACTATTAAACACATAAACTAAGCTGGGGAGAAAAAGATAGGAGATATTATTTTCGGAGCATTCCTCGTATCAGATGCTCAGTCGGTAGAGCGTTCGACTAGAAACCACTAGGTTCCTAGTTCGATACCGGCCCTCGCCAACTCAGCGTATGAGTAGTACAGGGATATGTGCGGTAAAGTAAGGAGCTGATGGTAGGTGTGGCGCTCCACCTCAGACGCAAAAACAATCTCCTTGGTCTAGCGTTAGTGAAAAGGGGATAGACTCCCTCGCTGTCTGGCTGATACCGACATAAGGCCGCCCCGTCGACTTTACTTTAGTATGTAGATAAGGGTGACATCCTGTTAAGGTACAGAACAGAGAAGAAAGTCAACCATGACACATGGTTAGAGTACAATTCATCTGGTCCCACACAGTTTGAAATTTACTTGAAATTGACTTTACTTAATTTATTCAAGAATAATTTATCAATGAATTATTGAATGTTTAATACACCCGCGTGCAAATTGAGTTGAGTTCATTTGGCATCCTTCCGTCTACGAGAGACGATGAAGTAGTTTTCATTTTTTTAACTACGTGGCCTGGGCGGGTTCATATGGAGGATGAGCTGTTTGTCCAAGCAGCAAATCCTCTCTATCCACACTGCCACTGTGATCCAAAGCAAAGGTAAAGAACCAATGCAATTTGGCAGCGGTAGTGTCGCCATATACACACGTCCTGCTAGTATCATAATTACAACGGAATTTTTCGTTTTGTTTCAATTAATTTATACATGAATACCATCAGCACATTACTTTTCTACATAGATCCCTTTGCTACTCATACGCTGAGTTAGCGAGAGCCGGTATCGAACTAGGAACCTTGTGGTTTCTAACCGAACGCTCTACCGACTGAGCTAACCCGACCCTAGTTAAATAATAATTACGGAATTTTTCGTTTAGTTTCAGTTAATTTACACGGGGATGTACTATTAAACACATAAACTAAGCTGGCAAAAAGATAGGAGATATTATTTTCGGAGCATTCCTCGTATCAGATGTTCAGTTGGTAGAGAGTTCGACTAGTTCGATACCGACCCTCGCCAACTCAGCGTATGAGTAGCACAGGGATCTGTGCGGTAAAGTAAGGAGCTGATGGTAGGTTTGGCGCTACACCTCAGACGCAAAAACAATCTCCTTGGTCTAGCGTTAATGAAAAGGGGATAGACTCCCTCGCTGTCTGGCTGATACCGACATAAGGCCGCCCCGTCGACTTTACTTTAGTATGTAGATAAGGGTGACATCCTGTTAAGGTACAGAACAGAGAAGAAAGTCAACCATGACACATGGTTAGAGTACAATTCATCTGGTCCCACACAGTTTGAAATTTACTTGAAATGGACTTTACTCTTTTATATCCACTAGTCCTGCTAGTATATATAAATACCTTGCGGCGTACCCATGTGCATAGACTGAAATTGCCAGCAATCATTTATCAAGTTGTAAAAGGGTGGGTGGTTCTGATCTGTTTTTTTGATAAATCTCATTTTGCAAGAGCAATGACGGTTTTGTTAATGGCACTTGTTGAAGCGGCAAATCGCGTCATGGCTGACGTGGATTTAGTAAAATGGCCAATCGTAAGCAAATTCGTCTAATCGAAGAAAAAAAAAGGAAATTTATCTCTTTCTCATGAAAATCATATAAGAGTTTAAAACACATCGTTCATCCATTTGCAACAGACTGAAAAGAAAATGAAAGAAATAGAAGAGAGATAGATAGATAGATAGATAGATAGATAGAGGGGAAAAGAGGGGAAGGTAGAGAGAGAGAGAAAGTGAGAAGAGAGGGGCAGAATTAAAGTATGTACCACATAAAGCGAATGAGACAAGAGAGACAAAGAATGAAGAGTAAAAGAAAGATAACTATATATATATACATATATATGAAAAATGAATGGAAGTGAATCCGACAGAGTGAAATAAATATTTAGAAAAAACAAACACATGATGTTAAAATTCGCTGACAGAAATCTGTTTCGACCCTTTATTGAGGTGGTCTTCATCAAGAGTGAGTTGTGTATGATAGATATAACGGTGTGAGTGGACATAAGACGAAAGTGGTGCAGATAAAACGTTCAATATTATAGCTGGAATTTAAAAAACATTATTTTTATTAAAAAATGTTTCATTTTGAAAATGCGTATTCTGTTTTGAAAATAAATATATATATATATATATATATATATATATATATATATATATATTAGAAAAGTTGACTTGCCGGTGAATATGGTCACAATGGTTGGTTGATGCAAAATTCTGAAAGGCAAGACAGCGATATAACAAATATAAAGTACTCAATACGTTGGTAGATCAAATTCATTACAATATAAGTACAAGTGATAACCTACTCGAGTTTCAGCATGATGATCTTCAGGGTTAAATCCACTGAATTAATCAAGATATTGATTAATTGCAGTCGATTACACGACATCAAAAGAAAGATAACTATATATATATACATATACATATATATATATATATATATATATATATATATATATATATGAGAGAAAGAGAGAGAGAGAGAGAGGGGGGGAGAGGGAGAGAGATAGAGAGATGAACAGAATAGTTGATAGATAGTGAGGGAAAGGGTGTAGAAATATAGATGACATATAGATAGATATATAGAGAAGGATTGATATATATATATATATATATATATATATATATATATATATATATATATATACATCATATTATTTTCGTCTCCGCTATTGATAAGTCCGGAGTATAAACAAACTCTGAAGATGATTTATATATATATATATATATATATATATATATATATATACAGAGAGAGAATGAGAGAGAGGGGGGACATAAAAGAAAGTGCTACTGAAAAAATGAAAGAAAATTAGAGGGAGAGAGAGAGAGAGAGAAAGAGAAAGAGAGTCTGAAAGAAAGTGTGTGTGAGAGGAGAGAGAGAGAGAGAGAGAGAGAGAGAGAGAGAGAGAGAGAGAGAGAGAGAGTGAGAGAGAGAGAAAGAGAGAGAGAGAGAGGGTATATATATATATATATATATATATATTAAAGAAAGTGTCGTATAAGCAGAATGAGAGACGAAGAGAGAGAATGATAAAAAAACACAAAAGAGAAGAAGGGAAAGAGAGAGAGAGAGAGGAGAGAGAGAGAGAGAGAGAAGAGAGAGGAGAGAGAGAGAGAGAGAGAGAGAGATTATGAAAAAGTACCACATAAATACAATAAGACAACAAGAGAGAGAATAAATGAGACATACAGAGAACGAGAATCAGATATCAAGGGTAAGAATGTAAGAAAGAGGGTGGGGCGCACTCTCATTAGCGAGATAGAGAGAGAGAGAGAGAGAGAGAGAGAGAGAGAGAGAGAGTGATGGGAAGAGAGAATGGGTTGAATGAACATAATTTTGATGTAGTTATTACACCTTTTAAAAAAGAAATCGTGATTTTATGTAATTATTCAATCAGAGGAATTAATTATCAATTTAATGAATTGTTAACGAGTAAAAATTAACTAAAATATTTGTTTAATTAATTGAGCACATAATTCGCCATCTTTAATTTGTTTTTTGTTTTTTTATCAATTCACTGATTATAATTTTAAAGAAAGAGTCGCCGTGGCTCCGAGGCTAATGTTCGCTTCGTCTTCAAGTATGGCTTTGACATTAAATAACACAGGAGGTTTGATATGCCATTAAACAAAGAAACCTTTCTTTCTTTCTTGTGGTGAGTCACAGTGGCTTAGTGGCTAATGTGCTGAACTGCGACAATGTAGTATGCGGGTTCGAACATAAGTCGCGCTATTAAGTTGCCTTTCAAACTAATACACTTGGATAATGAAGGAATCCTCTTATTAACCGGCTACAGGTTATATATATATATATATATATATATATATATATATATATATCTTATTATAATGGAGATTGTATGTTTTTTCTGTCTGTAACCGAAACTATATTCCTACTCAAGTCACAATTCTCTTAGATATTGACATCACATTCTCCATGATTTTATTCTTATCTAAACCACAATTATTAATAAAATTGTCTTACATTATTAATACTGTTAACTATGTCTGCATACTGCCAACATGCAATTATATTTATATATACAACAAATTAGCGGTTTACAGTGTGAATGGGAAGGCTAATTTGCATATTAATATTAAAAAATCGAATTTAATAAATATGTGCTTAGTATTATTGATTTTTAACTGTTTGGTTTTATTTTAATGAATATAAGCAAAAATCTCTTCAATGAATCTTAAATGAAATCCATTAACAAGATAAAATAACTGTCATTTTATTCTTTACTTCCTCTTATAACTAAATACTTAAATTCGAAAAAATAACAATGAAAGACGAGAGTGATGGAAGAGTAAGTTTAAGTTGTTCCATTTTTTATTATACTCCCTCTGTTTCAAATCTTTTATTATACTCCCTCTGTTTCCAATCTTTTTATCTGTATTCTTATTTAGTTTCATTAACCTTTCTAATTTAATACAATATTTTATTACATTAAAACTTAAATACTTGCACCCGGAGGGTGCATATATTTGCTAGTATATATAATGTTGTTCTGGTTCCAACGGGAGAAAATGTAATATTTTATAAAAAAAGAAGAAGGTCCGCAAAATGTATCGTTCTCAGAAAAAATGTTTTATTCTTTTTATTTCTTTTTATTTCACACACACACACACACACACACGCACATATATATATATATATATATATATATATATATATATATATATATATATATATATATATATATATACCAATGGTATTAGTCTGAAAAGGCAACATAATAGTGCGACTTATGTTCGAACACGCATTCTACATTGTTCTACATTATCTTCTATAATTATCGAATTTTATGCGATATGCGCATTGTAATTGCCTTCAAGCAAAAATATAAATATTAATATATACTTTATTCAACAATGCTTCTAAAAATAAACAAACATTAAAAAAATCTTATTTCCCTCGCCGAAGAGCATAAAGCTCCGGGTTTGTTATTGTTCACTCAACGCTCCCTTGCCTCATATGGTAGAGACGTCTCAGTATCATTGACAGGTTAATTTCGCAGGAATTTCTCCGTGCTGTATCGTGGCCGAAACAGTATAGTTTCTGACTATCCTGCTGAAGTCCCGGTTTCGATTTCTGTCGGAAGGAAATCGTTAGTATATATCGCTGATGAGACTTAATAAAGTTGAAACAGTCTGTACGATATTCTACACACCGAGTAATTCTTTGCGAAATTCACTTGTCATTATTATCTTCTATAAATATCGAATGTTATGCGATATGCGCATTGTAATTGCCTTCAAGCAAAAATATAAATATTATATATATATATATATATATATATATATATATTGCTGGAGTAATGAACTCGGCTTCTTCAGATTTTATTGGATTAGTCGGATCATACAAGTGTTTTATAGAAGGAGGGAAGTAGGTAGGTCGGTAAGTTTTGTGGTCAGGGAAAGATTTGATTGGTTATAGGGGACATCTTTGGGAAGAGAGTTGAGGGTGGTAGGTAGAGAAAATGAATGGTGAGAAATACCTAATGGGGGACAGGAGTCGCCTATCTTGGAGAGAGGTTTGAGTAGAGGAAGTAGCAAATGGGAGTAATAAAAGGGGGTGGTTAGATGACCATGAAATCAAAATCAAACATGTTTGTTAGTTTGTGGGTTATGGCCGAGTAGGTCACCTAGTGAGGGTCAACAGGGGGTTAACCTAACCCTTGTTCATTCATTCCTTATATTTTATCTCATATATATATATACATATATATATATGTGTGTGTGCGCGTGTGTGTGTGTGTTCATTTATTGTTTGAAAGGTGAAGGAACGATCAGTAGTATGGTGGTAGTTGATGTGATGACATGTTGTGCATTGCTTGAACTAGTTTGTGGTATGTATATAACGTGAACAAAGCAGTTATAGCCGTGGTTGAAGGTATCTGCTGTGGTTTGTATTACGGTGGTAGTTGGTGTGTTGACATGTTCTGCATTGCTACACTCCGTGTGCGGATTTTAAAGCCACACAGATAATCATGCAATGTAGTCTAATTCGGGAGCTTATACCTCATGAATCATGGAAGCAACCAAAAACATTTGTTGTTTGAAAGGTGAAGGTGCGATCGATAGTATGGTGGTAGATGGTGTGCTGACATGTTGTGCGTTACTTGTGCTAGAGTTCTTTATACTTGTACTCGTATTTGTATTTATGTATATACCCCCACCCCCGCACGAGCAGATATATATTTACTTAAGAGCTATTGCAATTTATTTCAATATGTATAAAGTATGATAATATTTCTTTAATTCTATCCCTCTCACTTTTTTCCTTCTTTTCATCTTTTTATTGTGTTTGATTGTAACAGATTACCGTTATCGCTTCCGTGCACCCACTCACTCCCTCTATCTTTCTCCTACTCTCTTTTTTTCAAATTTTTATATTTTTTGTGTAACATGTACTTTTTCTCCCCTTTCTTTCTTTATAATCAAAACGAATTGGCCCATTATTTAGCTGACTGCACGACACTAGTAAGAAATAAAAATTCGTCGGATAAAAAGCACTAGATAATCAGGATTTACATGATTGCATTTTATCTTGGACGATTTGGACGGTTTCATTTTTATTCCGAAGGTGCTGTAAGATGATAACGATCGTACATTCAAAGAACACGAGGATTAATATATAGATTACATGAAAATAATGACAAAATAAAATACGGAAGAAATTTTACCCAAAACTCTTTTATAGACAGAATTGCATTTTATCTTAGACGGTTTCATTTATAATCAGAAGGTGCTGTAAGATAATAACGGTCGTATATTCAAGGAACACGAGGATTAATATATAGATTACCTGAAAATAATGACAAAATAAAATACGGAAGAAATTTTACCAAAACTATTTTATAGACAGAATTGTAGAGCTATGAGATCTTATATAATAACTTGATTTTCTGCGTTCGTATCATAGTAATATCATTTCCTGTGAATTCTTATAATAAAATCATTTCCTATGCATTCTCCTAATGAAATGATTTGCAACGTATTCTCATAATAAAATCATTTCCAATTGTTGTGTAAGTCGGTGTTGAAGAAAAGACAAATAATATCTTATGTCTATCATTTACTCCAATGCCACAAAAACATATATATTGAACAAATCCCGACAAAGAGTTATAACAAATAGACTTTATCGTCGAAGAAAAGTGCTGGAATTTTTGATTCAATAAGCAAGCACCTACATCAATTCATTGATAACAAACTCTACTCGTGGGTAATTTATGAGGAAGTGCGAAAATAAGAGGTAATTTGTGAGTTTGTTTATTGTTTTTTCTTTTGAATGGAAAAAATATTTTCAAAAAATATTAATTTTTCTGCAAGTTTCATTGTGTTAAATATGGGGGGGGGGTAAATTTCACGGGGTAAAATAGGTGGTACCTATTGTTTATCTATCTTAGTCTATTCAAAACTATCCATCTTCATATCTATCTATCTATCTATTAAATACTAAGATTTAGTTTTATTACGAAGAATTACGATAAATAAACAAGAATTAATCTATTAAATACTATTCTTTTATTACTTTTCTTTATTACGATAAATTACGTTAAATAAACAAGAATTATACAAATTACGATAAAAAACCAGAATTATGACAAATTACGATGAATAAGCAGAATTATGAAAAATTACGATAAATAAAGCAGAATTATGACAAATTACGTTAAATAAACAAGAATTACGAACAAATTACGATAAATGAACAAGAATTATGAAAAAATTACGATAAATAAAGCAGAATTATGAAAATTACGATAAATAAAGCAGAATTATGACAAATTAACGTTAAATAAACAAGAATTACGACAAATTACGATAAATGAAAAGATTATGAAAATTAGATAAATAAAAATTATGAAAAATTACGATAAATAAAGCAGAATTATGACAAATTACGTTTAAATTAACAAGAATTACGACAATTACGATAATGAACAAGAATTATGACAAATTACGATTAATAAACAGAATTTGAAAATTACGATAATAAACACGAATTACGACAAATTTCTATAATTAAACGAGACAATGAACGACCCCCCCCCAAAAAAAAAAATAATAATACTTTAGCGCCCTAAGTTGGTTGTTTTCTTCAAGTAACACCGCCGAAAAAATAGCTGGGGTGTTTATTTTAAAATTCACCGGTCAGCAATTTCGGAGGCAGGGACCGGGACGCACTTCCTCATAAATTACCCTATCGTGATATTGAAGGGTCGTTAGATACCCGTGAAACTTTGTTTCCCACAGTTCATAGCTTGATTCTTCGCCATTGAAGAGAATCCTCGGGTTCCTAGGCGCATAACCTGTTAAGTTTTTATTTTCATTTTCAAAACCTTCTGGTGGATAGATGTATTCGTCAAAGTCTAAAGGAGCACTTAAATAGGCACTTTTCACATGAAGATGGGGTAATTACAGGCCATTCATCTATCTTGTTTTGTATTCTTTCTGTTGGACTTTTAATTGGAATTTTTTTTATTCGAAACTTATATGGACCCCTAAAGCTGTGGCAGCCCGGACTGAAAAATAATTCTGTTTAAAACTGGGAATATACAAAGCCCCTTTAAAATGCATTCGCAAATTTGCCCCTTCTTGTCTTTTAAATATATGCACGGGTCTCCGCGTTTCTGAACTAAACCATTGGATTTGTGAATGCATTTTAAAAGGGGCTTTGTATATTCCCAGTTTTAAACAGAATATTTTTTATTCCAGGCCGCCACAGCTTTACGGGCCCATATAAGTTTCGAACAAAAAGATTCCAACAAAAAGTCCAACAGAAAGAATACAAAACAATATAGCCTAGAGTAAAAAGTATTTGAAGACAGTTTGAGGCTACTAACCCCTCGGCAAGAACAGGGTGTGACACGAGGGCAATATCTTAAGTTTAATCGGTTTGAATTCAGGTTGTTCCTTCTCCTAAATTGGTTGCCTAACCAAGGTTTAAAAGCCCAGTGTGTCCTACTTTTAACCCATAGCTGGAGGCATCTACATTGTTATATACTAGCAAATATATGCACCCTCCGGGTGCAAGTATTTAAGTTTTAATGTAATAAAATATTGTATTAAATTAGAAAGGCTAATGAAACTAAAGAAGAATACAGATAAAAAGATTTGAAACAGAGGGAGTATAATAAAAGATGGAACAACTGAAACTTACTCTTCCATCTCTCTCGTCTTTTATTGTTTTTTTTCTAATTTAAGTATTTAGTTATAAGAGGAAGTAAAGAATAAAATGACAGTTATTTTATCTTGTTGATGGATTTCATTTAATATTCATTGAAGAGATTTTTGCTTATATTCATTAAAATAAAACCAAACAGTTAGAAATCAATAATACTAAGCACATATTTATTAAATTCGATTTTTTAATATTAATATGCAAATTAGCCTTCCCGTTCACACTGTAAACCGTTATTTTGTTGTATATATAAATATAATTGCATGTTGTCAGTACGTAGACATAGTTAACAGTATTAATAATGTAAGACAATTTTATTAATAATTGAGGTTTAGATAAAAATAAAATCATGGAGAATGTGATGTCAATAACTAAGAGAATTGTGACTTGATTAGGAATATAGTTTCAGTTACAGACAGAAAAACACACAATCTCCATTATAATAAGATACAACGTTTCATGTATGGAAAATTGACTCGTAGATCCGAGTTCAAAACCTGGACGAGGCTGCTTGCATTTCACCCTGGGAAACGCATGTATTCAACTACATACCCTCCAGAGGTATTAACGCTATATAAAATGTAGATATTCTTGTTCAGGATTTGAACTCGTCTCGTCGTGTCCATTTTTCTATGCTGGTAACCATTATTACACCGCCTTGTCGGCTGGGGCGTTAGAATGCGCCTCTGCAGAGGGGTAAGACTCCCCCAATGGGGCCACCTGTTTGCCGTGGGTGGCGACCCGTGATGCTTAAGGATAGAGCCCAGGTGGAAGAGCAGCTCATGACATGCAATACCCCACTTTGGCCCTATCTTGGGCTAGACGGGCGGTCGGGGAGGCCCCCTCGGATCAATCAGCTGGTCACGTCAAGCCCTTAGT
>CM042166.1:25075500-25105500 GCA_023376005.1 Doryteuthis pealeii | reverse complement strand
TTAATTTAATTTTTAAGTTGTCGGGGCGGTCTAATGTCGGTATCAGCCAGACAACAAGGGAGTCTATCACCTTTTCACAAGCGCCAGACCATCAGGTTATTTTAGGGTCTGAGGCGGAGTGCCACACATAATATCTGCTCTTCACTTTACCGCACAGATCCCTGTGCTACTCATACGGTGAGTTGGCGAGGGCCTGTATCGAACCAGAACCTTGTGATTCCTAGCCGACCGCTCTAGCGACTGAGCTAATTTTACTCTTAGTTCTAGTGTTATTATGTATTTACCTAATTTCACCAAGTCCAAATATAAAATAGTCAGAACTACTATACTGCTCAATATGACATGAATGCTGAGAACAGAGAAGTTTAAGAAAAATCTGCAACAGCATGACTCCTACAATACCGAATAATACAAATGAATGTAAAGAGAGAGAATGATGTTATTTTTTAAATACAACAGATACTAAAATAAATATTAATAATACTATGATGGAGATACTGGCTTTAAAGTAATAAGAACAATGATATTCAAGAACACATTCTTCATTTATCAATTAGTTTTCTCAGAATATATCTTTGGAATATTATTAATAGCTATACAACTGGGAATGACCAACAGGCTGTAAAAGAAGTGACACACCTTATATATATATATATATATATATATATATATATATATTATATATATATATATATATATATATATATATAAGTGTATTTTGGCAGCATTTCTTCTTTTATACAAGCTTTGTTGAACTGTACAGACAATTCCTGTCGGACAAGTTTTTCGTTGATCCGTTCCAATTTTCGGGCCATCTTTCTGGTATCGGGGTGTACCTGGTATAACAGTCCCACAAAGGTTTCAAAACGAGCGCTTTCGGCAATACAATTTGTCATCATCAGGTAGGAAACGATGGTATGATTTCGTGTCTCGTTTTTAACGAGAACGAGTAGTAGCAAGGATTTAGAAGTGGGAGGTAATAACCATTGGTAGTAGGAGGTTGTAGGAATGGTAGTAGTTATAGCGAGCTTTGCAGTAGTGATTTTATGTGGAAGGGGGGCACAAGAAAATTAGAACGAATCAACGAAAAACTTGGCCGACAGGAATTGTCTGTACAGTTCAACAAAACTTGTATATATATATATATATATATATATATATATATATATATTTATATATATATATATTCATTCGAAACTATTGTATAACTTTTTTCTTTTTTGCAACGTCAAGGTTTGTGTTTTGAACTCATATGACTTTTTCTCCGCTCTTAACAACACGGAGTATAAACAAGCTCTGATGACGATTTTCATAAAATCGAAATATTGTTCAATATCAGCTAAGTTATAAAATGTTTTCACTTTAACAGCATTTTGTGGTGTTTTCATATCTTTTTATATATATATATATATATATATACATATATATATATGAAAGATTCTGTATGTCTGTACAACAACCGAGTGCACATCCTTATATAAACAAAAATTGGCGTAAACTAAAATTCAATAAAATCTACACCCTATTTTTGTCAGGAGGTTAAAAAAAAAACCTTTGGACCATATGACATTTAGGCACCCCTTTTTGATCTCGATTAAGAAAGGACATGTTTTTCATTTACACCGTCAATATCAGATTGTTTTAACAGACGATTTTTAGATTTTCTTTAAAATTATAAAACTAACCCCTAACCCTTACCCATTAACCTTACCCTAACTCTACCCCTAACTCTAACCCTAACCTAACCCCTAACCTTAACCCCTAACAAACAACCGGGTATTGACGGTGTAAATGAAAAACATGTCCTTTCTTAATCGTGATCAAAAATGGGTGCCTAAAGATAATATGGTCCAAACTTTTTGCTCCTGAGAAAAGCTAAATAAAAAATATAAGGGTATAAATTAAGGATATTTAAAGAATTAATCTTAAAAAATGATTGAAAAATAGAAAAAGTTAATAAAGTATAAAACATAATGAAAAGTAAATAAATGATAAATAAAAGAAAGAAAAAAGAAAAAAAAAAAACAAGAATAAAAATAAAATAAACAATTTAAAAACAAAAAAATAAATATTTACCAACCCCTCCGCACGAGCAGGATGCGACACACGGTCAATTTCTTAAGCGGAGTTTAACAGTTTAAATTCAGAATTTTCCTTTTCTTAGGCTAGTAATCTATCCATGTATAAAGAGCCCAGTCTGCCCTGCTATTTACCCATAGCTAGAAGGAGAATTAGATTCATAACTTTCCCAAGGGTATCAGCTCAATGTGAAATGCATTCAGCTTCGTCCCGAAATTGAACTCGGGTCGACGGATCCATTTCCTACGACTCTAACCATTACACCACGGGCATCCAAGAGAACAAGAATGTATAAAAAAAATAAAAGATAATAAAAGTGTGGACATTCGTATTGAGTGACTAATATTCAGCTGTATTGGATGTTGAATCAGTTGTGACTCTAAATGGATTTATAACAACACTGATATAATTTGCCATTGGCTTCAAATATGGCGTAAGGTTTATCTTCCCCTCGAATGGGCATTTGATGATAAGCGCTCTTTAGATCCAAACAAGACAAAATCTCATATTTAGATATTTCCTAAGCCAGGTCATCCATTCTTGTTTGGCGGGTTAGGCGTCCAGTCAAGTCAATCTATTTATAGTACTACTTTGATCCACAACTAATCTCTTTCTCTGTCCTTCATTGGCCCCGATTAAAATTTGAGCTGGCCAGGGGCTACAGGCTTTCTTCAATAACCCCTGTCTAAACATTCTATTAACCCCAGCCATAAATAAAGTTTATCAGCACTTCCAGATCGTCTAGATTTAGTAACAATAGGTTTTCAGGAGCAATATGTGGGTACTAGCAGGACCTGTTGATATACCACGGTATGATAATTTTATCATTACAACGTTTGATGTGTTTACTTAAGAACTATTGCAAATACGAAAAAAAAAGTAGAATTATCTTGATATAAATATCTCTCTCACTTTTTCTTTCTTTCCTTCTTTTTATCTTTTCATTATCTTCGATTGAAACAGATTAGCGTTATCCCTTCCGCACGCCCACTCCTCTCTCTATCGTTTCCCTACTCTCTCTCTCTCTCTCTCTCACACACACACACACACACACTCTCTCTCTCTCTCATTCTCTCACACACACACACACTCTCTCTCCCTCTCTCTCTCTCTCTCTCTCTTTGTTTGTTATTTGTTTCTGTGTTGCATGTCCTTTTATCTCTTTATAATAAAAATGGAATGGCCTACTATTTTACTGGGGTGACGGCACCCAATCGAAATAAGAATTCGATGGATAAGCTACACCAGATAATCAGGATTTACATTTTTGTATTTTCATCTTGGTCAATTTGGACGGTCTCATTTTAACCAGAGTGTATTTCAAGATGATAAAGGACGTACAATTAAGGAACACGAGTATTTTTTCATAAATAAAAACGGTATGACCGCTAAAGAAGTGTATAAACTACAGTTGATTTTGATATGCGTAACAAGGTCAACATTTTAGGCCGAGTTTAACTGCTTTGAATTCAGAGTTTTCGTTCTCCTCAACTGGTTGCCTAACCAATGTTAAAGATCCCAGGCTGCTCTACATTACATGAAAGATCTTTTTATGATCTTTATATCATGCTTTATATGAAAGATCTGTTTGAAAATATCAACATGGAAGATATTCTCTCTTTTTTAAGAGAAATAAAATTATACCATAGAATATAGACATGAAACAAATCAATACCATACAACATAATCCCAATAATACTAACACATTTTTAAAACCAATTACTAAAAGTATAAATATGTTATGTTGGCAACCTTCCGTCTATTTTAGACGATGGCGTAGTTTTTTAATTGTTTTTTTGTTGTTTTGTTTTTTGCTGTTTTTTTTTTTGTTTTTTTTTTTTCTGTTTTGTTTTTTTTTTTTTGTTTTTTTCACTCACTTACAGCCACGTGAATGGCTGATCAGACCGATCCTCCAATGGCAGTCTCTGGTGCAATGGCTGCAAACAAAAGGTGATGCTTTCTGTAGGTGTTGGGGTGCTACTATTTTCCTTTCTTTTAGCTCTCTTTTCTGTGGCAGCTTTTTTCCACTCTTCTTGACTTCTTAAATACACGATATTTATCACATCCTAACCGTTAGGCATGACATAACCCCAGACGGGTTAATATGCCGTCAAAATCAATAAACAAACTACATCTACTTTACTGTTTCGCTTCCTGCTCGTACAGAGAGATTGGCAAATACTTATGTATCCAACACTAAAATAAATCTAGTTTATCTGAGATTTAAAATTACTTATTTCTATTTTTACAGCATTTCATTATGATCATGATGTTGGGTTCACGGTTATAATATAAATTATAATTAGTCGAACAAACAACTCCGACCAAGGGTGTTACATACACAAAGGACTTTGATATAAGTACAGCACATGGAGAAACATATAAGACATGAAATACATATACATGACAAAAATACATAATGTACATGTGAATGACACATAAAAAGAAGAAGGGTACAAAGTAGATATATCTAGAATATAGCAGTAATGAAAGGTTATGGAGAGTCCATAAGAAAGTCACTTACTGATGCCTGTGTTGGGGGTGAGAACTCCCACACAGGGAGGGTGAAGACAAGTGTCTAACCCATGGTTGTCAAGTCCCGAGAAGAAAAAGAGTCATAGAGTTCAAAACAGGCGCTTAAATACCAAAAAACCCTGGTGGTCAATAACGGGAACCCAGAGGGAAGTTAACTTTACCAGGCAAAGAGAAGACAATCCAACAATGGTTTTATATTTATTTGTATGCCAGATTCATTTTATTCCATAAAGAGGAGTCGGAGTTGCCGCACACTTATTTAATGTGTATTCTTAAAAAAAAATAATCACCAACAGATGTGAGGCCATCATATTAAACTTTAGCCCTCCACCCCACCCTCGTATATAGGAAGCGTGCATGGTGTAACAATTATCATTGTAGGAATTGGATTTGAGCCAAGTTCAAACATTCGCTGAAGTTTATTGCATTCTCTTTCTGTCCATGTCCTTGTGGCAGCCATGAAAATTATCTTGTGGGTGAGTTCTCGTGGCGTAGTGGTTAATGTACTGAACTGAAAAATCGTTATTTCTCGGAATTTTTTAGATGAGGCTTGATAATTAGTATTATTTGGATTATTCGGACTATTTTCCTCATCTTCATTGTTATCTGTACGACGTTTTGGCTGATGTGCCCTCCGGTCTTCTTCAGGTATTTCTTGTCAAACCCGGGAACTTTTTCGCACTTGGGAACCTTATTTTCGGACTCAGGAACCTTCTATTCGAGTTTGGAAACATGCTTGTCGTAATCGGGAACCTTCTTGTCGTAATCTGGAGACATCACGGAACTTTGATCCTAACTCTTTATTCAGTCCATGGAGGTATCCTGTTCTCGAATAGAAGATTCCCGAGTCTGAAAAGAAGGTTCCCGAGTCCAAAAAACTTCCAGTCCGACAAGAAATACCTGAAGAAGGCCGGAGGGCACATCGACCAAAACGTTGTACAGATAACAATAAAGATGAGGACAATATTTCGAATAATTCAAATAATACTGAAACATCGTTGTAAGTATTATTTACAGGAACGAACATATCTAATGATCAGTTTTGATATCCTAAATAACGCACTGAGGATCTATTTTCCTACATTTGAAAAAAAAAGAAAGTAAAAAGAAGTTCTTATTACTGTAATCATCTTTTAGTTCGAGTATACATGACATCAACCTCACGGCCAAAACGTCCATACTCTACCATTAACTTTTATTTCCTTGAAGATTTCGCTGAGACAACAGTCAATTTTGGCGCGAATGTTGACCATTATTAGTTTGACGCAGTTCAACTGTTCATTAACGAGTGTCGAACAAATAAATTCACTAGTTGAATCCCAATTAAACGAAAACATTCGATTCGTTGCTTCAAGCGACAAATTAAATGGCGGCAAAGTTTCGCAAACTTCACTGGAGACTCTTTTGAAATTCAGTATTTTGAAATTTAAATGAAGTGCAATTACGGGGCAGTGGGTTAACACCATGCAGGGTTTCAGTAAAAGGAATTATTTTAGTTTGTCTTTCTCTTCGAACCTCACATACCTCAAAGAACAAAAAACAAAAGACAAAAAAAAAAAGAAAAAAAAGTAGCAACAAAAAAAAAAAACATTTTTTTTTTCGCAGAAAACAATACGGTGCATGTCTGAAGTAAATTTAGTTACAGACCTTTAAATGTTGCGCGATTTCAAATGCGATTTCGTGCTAAATGAAATTTGCAGAACTGGGGATATTGGATCGATACGTTTTTTTTTTTTTTTTTTTTTTTTTAACAATTTAGCTTTTAACAAAATAATCGCGGTACAAAATAGCAAGAAATACTACCATTAGAATCACATTTTACGTATAACTAGCATTAGATTACCGAAACTCATAAAGTAGCCTAACTCTAGCACTTATACTAACCCAACCATAACAATAACAATAACCCTAACCCTTTAACTCTAATCCTAGCGTCTAAAATATGTATCGTATTTCCGTGAAATGTAATGCTTTTTATACGTAATCTCATGATGTCTCTTGATAATGATAAATGTTGCGCGGTTTCAAATGCGACTTGGTGCTGAATGAAATTTGCAGAACTGGGGATATTGGATCGATACGTTTTTTTTTGTTTTTTTTTAATTTTGTTTTTTTTAACAATTTAGCTTTTAACAAAATAATGGCGGTACAAAATAGCAAGAAATACTACCATTAGAATCACATTTTACGTATAACTAGCATTAGATTACTGAAACTCCTAAAGTAGCCAAACCCTAGCACTTATACTAACCCTAACCATAAGACTATCCCTAACCCTAATCCTTTAACTCTAATCCTAGCGTCTAAAAGATTTCCCGTATTTCCGTGAAACGTAATGAAATGTAATGCTTTTTATACGTAATCTCATGATATCTCTTGCGCACTGTTCTGCATCAGTACCTCATTGGGTTAACCCTACACAGTGTTTAATCAAAAATAATTATTTTGTTTTCACTTCGAACCTCTCCTACCTCCAAAATTAGACAACACTTTTTT
Organism: Doryteuthis pealeii; assembly: GCA_023376005.1. Taxonomy (NCBI): domain Eukaryota; kingdom Metazoa; phylum Mollusca; class Cephalopoda; order Myopsida; family Loliginidae; genus Doryteuthis; species Doryteuthis pealeii. Next base: position 25,098,390 of record CM042166.1, on the reverse strand, counting down.
TGTAGAATACTACAAGGTGCAAGTCTGAAGTAAATTCATTTATAGACCTTTTAGGTGTTGTGGTTTCAAATGAGAGTTGGTGCTAAATGATTTTTATTGAACTGGGGATTTTGGAAGGATTCAATTGTTCTTTTCTTTTTTTTCTTTCTTTTTAACAATTTAGAATTTAAAAAAAGGCATCTCCTTTTTTATGATTGTTTCCTGGCGTGAGGTCTGTTTCCTAATAAAATGGTTCAATGAAAGGAAAGATAACATAAAGAATCGTTGATAAGTTGAAAAACTTGCCTGAACTGTGGATATACCAGATATTTCCTAAGCCAGGTCATCCATTATTGTTTTTTGGGTTTTTTTTGTTTTGTTTTTTTTTTGGGGGGAGGGTAATCGTTCAGTCGAGTAAAACTATTTATAATACTACTATGATCCACAACTGGCCAGGGGCTACAGGCTTTCTTCAATAACCCCTTGTCGAAACATTTTATTAACCCCAGCCACAAATAAAGTTTATCAGCACTTACAAATCGTCTAGACTTAGAAACAATAGGTTTTCAGTTAGGATCAATATGTGGGAACTAGCAGGACCTGTTGATATACCATAGTATGGTAATTTTATTATTACGTTTGATATGTTAACTTAAGAGCGCTATTGTAAATAGTTCAATATGTACAAATTATAAAAATCATGATGTAACTCTCTCTAAAAACATTGCCTGTGGATACACCACAGTATGGTAATTTAACTATTACAACGTTTGATATGTTTACTTAAGAGCTATTGCGAAATAGTTCAATATGTAAAAAACAATAATGTTGATTTAAAATCTTTCTACTAGCAGGACCTGTAGATATACACAGTATGATAAATTAACACGTTTATATGTTACTTAAGAGCTATTGCGTTTTTCAATATGTAAAAAGTATAATAATCTTGATTTAACTTTCTTTACTAGCAGACTGTGGATATACCACAATATGATTTAATAATATTACAAAATAGTTTGCTTAAGTGTATTTCAAAATAGTTCAATATGTAAAAAGTTTAAAATCTTGATTTGACTCTCTCACCTTTTTTCTTTCTTTCCTCCTTTTCATCATAATGTTCGATTGAACAGATTAACGTTATGGAATTGTTTTCTTCTTTTCTTTTAATAATTTAGAATTTTAAAAAGGGGATAAAATGCAGAATAGCGCTCAAGAAATAATACCATTAGAATTGCATTTTACGTATAAATAGCATTAGATTACGGAGTCAGTTAAGGTAGTGTAACATTAACCATAACACTAACTCTAATAGTAACCTTAATCCTAACCCTTACTTTAACCCTAATCCTAGCGTCTCAAATGTTTCGTGTATTTCCGTGAAGCGTAATGAAATGTAATGTTTTTGATACGTAATCTATTGATATAATCTCTTGCGCACTATTCTGCATTAATACCGCATTGGCTTAAGACAACAGAGGTTTGCCTTAATAGGAATTATTTTGCTTTCTCTGCGAACCACATTTAGCTAAAAAAGAAAAGAATTTAAAAAAGACAAAACTTTTTCGCAGAAAACTACAAGGTGCATGTTTGAAGTAAATTCAGTTATAGACTTTCGAAATGTTGCGCGATTTCAAATGTGAGCTGATGGTTTGGTTTGGTTTGGTTTACAGCATATCAACCTCAGTGGGTCATTTAATGCCGATAAAGTTTTGAAATAAATCAATTCTTAATGGATAATACAATTTTTTATAAATACATTTTTCTATTTAATCCATAGATGGGACCCTAACAGGTACTACTACTGCGGATCATAGTGGACCAGGGAACAATGGTGATGAACGGGTGCTCCACATTCCCCAAACCTCCAAAACTGGAACCTCACCATCAGATAGATTTTAACGTCATTCCCAGGATATGTAGACCCGCAGCCACCGCCTTCTAGCACCCATATGATAAAAAGGGGTTGGGGCTTGCTATAAGGGCAATAGGGTTGGGGCAATTATATAGGTGCTAGGTCTTGACGTGACCAGTCGATTGACCAGTCGGAGGGGGCCTCTCCGACCGCCAGTCTTGCCTAAGTAAAGTTCTAAGTGGAGTGTTGCAGGTCATGGACTGCTCATCCACCAAGACTCCGTCCTTGAACACCACGGAGCGCCACCTATCCTGAAGCATCACACGTCACCACAGGTGCCCCAATTGATGGAGTCTTACCCCGCTGCAGAGGTGCAGTCGGTGTATTCTAACGCCCCAGATGACAGGGCGGTAAGCAACCTTTGTATGACGTTAAACTGCAACTCTCGGTGAATTTCCAGTTCCAGAGATCAGCGGAATGTGGAGCAACTCCTCAGTGCTATTATTTCCAGGTTCATTCTAACCTGGAGTCTTAGTACCTGTTAGGACTCTATCTATGGCTTAAATTAGGAGACGCCAAACTACCGTCCGCGTTCCGTATCCGGCCCGCGAAGGCATTTTATCAGGCCCACCAACGGTACTTGAATGTTTGTATACCATTTAAATTTAAATATCATGTTAAGCTTACTAAATCGTCATGGACTTACGGATCTACTGAATCAACCCATCGAACGAAATTCACTGTAAACATTTGAGAGCAATTCTCTTGATTGAATGTAGCAATTCCAAACCAAACATTAACGATATCTTGAAAGGCAAACATCAGTTTCACAAATCTCACTAGACATTTCTGCTAATGTTGCGTTCTTTGATAATGTTTTGAAAATAAATATTGTTGGTTAAATTCGTTTTGTGCATCTTACACCACTCATCCATGAATATAACATGGAAAAATAAATTTGGTTTTACATCTTTTTTTCAGACCTTTTGTTCTAGCTAGCAAGTATTGAACACAATACTAATTTGGCCCGAGTTCGTTATTTTTTCAATTATCCAGCCCACGCTTGTTTTTTTTTCAATTATGCGGCTCGCGCTCATTATTTTTTCAATTATCTGGCCACCGTGAAAAAGTATGGGGATCTCTGGTTAAATAGATGAAGAATGAGTTTTAAAATAATTGAATACCCATCAGGAGTGAATAAAATAAAAACGTTTTTGGCATAAAAATCCGGTGAAAATTCTAACCAACTAACCAACCAACATCAAGCTGACTGACCAACCGAACAACCTACCGGTACGCAACAAGATTACTACGCTAAATATTTTTCTGTCAACAAGGTTAGGAAGTAATATATGTTGTCTCTATATTTACACTTTTGTAATTAATGGTTTTAACGATTGCACGAGTAAACAGAGTGATCTGCCCTTGTGTCCAGTCTGAACTAGGTAATCAGCCATTTGCACTTTTACTCTTGATGTCTGAATCATGCCTTTCGTACTTTATACAAGTCTTTTAAAGAAACTGTATAAGTAGAATAGAGTGATCTGCCCTTGTATCTAGGCTGAACTAGTGATCTGCACTCGGCAGAGATATACAATATAAATAGAACTATGGAATCAGCCATTTGCACTTTACTCTTGATGTCTGAATCATGCCTTTCGTACTTTATAACAAGTCTTTTAAAGAACTGTATTAGTGAAAGAGTGATATGCTCTTGTGTCTAGTCTAAAGTAGGTGATCTGCCCTCGGCCAGAGATATATACAATATAAATAGAACCATGGAAGCAGCCATTTGCAATTTTACTCTTAATGCCGTATATTAAAAACTGTATAAAAAATGTAAATTTGTTTTAGCACCAATTATATTCCCACAAAGACATTGGAGTTTTTGTTGATGTTTTTTGTTGTTGTTTTTTTTTATTTTAATTAATATCGATTTTACTTATCACCTTCGGCAAAATTAAACGAACGAAAGAACGTCGATAAAGAATTGTTTCTTTTCAACACAAAGTATAACCGCTGATTGAGAAAATTGATTTTTTTTCTTACAATAATTGTACACACTTTTTTTCCTCTTGTTTAAGTAATAGGCGTAAACCACTCCTTTCTTTTTTTTCTTTCTTCCTCTGGGAGTTCTCTGTTGTTGATACAATCGTAAAGGCAAAAATCCCCTCCTGATTAAATCTGTTAATTATATAGTGTCCCTTTTGAAACTAATTCCAAACTTGCACTGAATAGTGTCCTTCAGTCCGAGAATGAATTAACGGGCGGAAATATCTATTCTCCTAGGGAATCCGTTCACTAATCAAGATGCAAGCAATAAACTTTCTTTCTCTTTGATGTGCAATGCCTGTTATTATCCAGTATTCTGACACTTATTTTGGCTATTCATTTGCTCCTCATCTCCCTCACTCGGATGGCGTTTCGTTCTAATCACGTGACTGATTAACTTTTCCGATGCCGTAAGAGATAATGATGTCCAAGACTTTTAAAAAATGTTAACGAATTCTCAACCGGATTTTCATTAAAAAACACGAAAAAAAAAGTAAAAATAGGTACCCTCCTGTAATAGGTAAACTCGACTACTTTGAAATAGGTAGAAATTGGTACCAAAGGCGTGCAAGAGATAATATTCATTTGAAATCGTATTTTACGCATAAATAGCATTAAAGGTGAAGTAGCCTAACACTAACCTAACCTAACCCTAACACTTAAACCTAAAACACACACACACATATATATATATATATATATTATTATTATTATTATTATCATTATTATGTTATACACAGGATAACCTACTCGAGTTCACCATAAGGATCTTCAGGGTTAAATCCACTTGTTGAATTTATTGATATAAGGCAATGGGCAAATGGTCACTCCTAAAATATAGAACTCGTTGACTACCACGTGACCTGGGGTAGATTTCTATTGTCCAATCACTAGCACTTTGCTGCTGCTTCTGCGTATTAATAGAGGCACATTCTAAACTTATGTCATTGACACTTGGATTCTCTTGGACGTAGGACTTACAAAGAATACTCTAAAACCGGATTCTTATTGGCTTGCTTAGTTACTTATTACATCTGGAACTAAGGATGCCGCCAGATACTTAACACCACTAAATTAGTCAGATATTGATTAATTGCAGCGATTGCCACGTATGTATTTTGTGATATTATAATATATATATATATATATATATATATATATATATATATATATATATATATTATATTCGGATGGACTAATTTATTTAATGCTGACTCGTATATATATATATATATATATATATAGATATATATATATATTATATGGTGGTGGTGTGTGTGTGTGTGTGTCAATTTAGAAATCCTCTTTAAATATGCATATCTGTTAATCTTTCCCGAAATATTTCGCATTTGTGTGTTCAATTCATATCCATTTTATTCGGAAGGCATGAAAATCAGCAATTGGTGCAGGTGCCTTCTATTTAATCAACGGTGATCTATCATTATCTATCATTAAAATTCCAAATCGAAAATGCAGCAATGGAACAAAAATAGCATCGATTTATTATTAGCAGAGGAAATATCCCTCGCATAATCTCATGCATATTTACTTGTTTTTCCATGTGTTCTCTTCTTCTTCTTCTTCTTCTTCTTCTTCTTCTTCTTCTTCTTTCTAATATATAATATATATATATATATATATATATTATATATATGTATGTGTGTGTGTGTGTGTTGTGTGTGTGTGTGTGTGTTTTGGGGAGAATATGTGCTTATTGAAGTCATAAAACTAATTTGAAAATTAAATTAGTGATAATTAATCAATTAGGTGTGCATATCTATTCGAAATTTAANGGGTACAATTCGATAAAATTCGATTGATGTTGTATTTTCGGCAAATACTTATGCTCTAGCAGAGTTTAGACGGAAACTGCTCTGTGTAGGATTAGAACCTAACTGGTGAGGCTGAAGGCGGGATTCTAACATTACACTAGCTGGTTTTTTCCGCAAAATTTTCTCGTTTGTTTTTAAAGACTGAAGTATATCATTTTGGTGATTAGTGGGCCACAGTGATGAAAGTAAACAACATCTGTTTGAGATGGGCGGTAAGCTGAAGATTTGTTGTGAGATATAGTGCTTAATTGAAGTGCATACGTAATTGTTGAAAATTATTGTGTGAATAGTTAATGAATAGGCGAGTATCATTGTTCAATGTAAGGCGTAACAAATCGAGAAATAGTCGATCTCTGTATTCTATTTCGGCTTTGATTGCTATGCAGTAGAGTTATGAGCAGGAAATGTTGTGTGTCGTTCGACTAACTGTGAGGCTGACAGGCGGGGAGTTTAACATTACATTGATCTGGTTTTCCCGAATTTTTTCGTTTTGTTTTTAAACTGTATTTTAATATTCTATATATAATGGAGTTGGTGTGTTTTTTTGTGCTGTTACACGAAACTTATTCTGTATCAGTCAACTCTTATTTTGACATACATCCTCCGAATGATTTTTAATTTTAACTAAACTTAATTATTAAGTAATTGTTCTTACGATTATAATGCGATTAGATATGTTAGCTACTGACACATGCATATTATAGTTTTATGATACAGAATATAGGCGGTTTCAGTGTAACGGGAAGGATAATTTGATATTGATATGAAAATGGCGAATTTATAAATATGAGAGGCTGTAACATTGATTTTCCTGTTTGGTTTATTTAATGAAATATGAAGCAAATTCTCTCATGAATTTAAATGAATCCATTAACAAGATAAAAATAATCTGATTTTATTGCTTTACTTCCGTCTTATACGACTAAATACTGTAAGATTAGAAAAAATAACATGAAGAGGAGAGTGATGGAAGAGTAAGTTTCGAGTTGTTCCATTTTTTTATTATACCGCTCCTGTTCAAATTGTTATTATACTCGTCTGTTAAATCTTATTATTATACCCTCTGTTCAAATGCATTTTTTGTATTCTATATAGTTTTATTAGTCTTTGCTAATTTATGAAATATTTTATTAGCATTAACTTAAGATACTTGCCCTGACGGTGATATATTTGCTAGTATATTATATATAGATATAGTATAAGTACTATATAGTATAGTATAATATGTTATATATATAGAAATGTGTATATTGTAGAATCCATCTTCCTTAACTTTGGCCATATAAAAACTTCACACTCATAACATCTAATGTTGTCCACGACGCACAACATATAACCAAGTATCTAAACTGTGGCATATACTAATGTAGAGTTGTCCCCACTTTGATACACTCCTCTGAGAGAAAAGGAAAATCATACCACTCTTTCTGACACCACAGCCGATACAATGCCCTTATTCACGTCCCTAATTCATCAGTATGAAATTTCCAGTTGAGAAGATCTATTAACCGAAGAAGGTTAATTTTGATAATGAACTTAATTATAAAATATTTTATATAACTAACAGACGGTAACGTTCTCGACATAACACACAATTGCATCATTTTTATACATCAAGTGTATTACGTTTTCCACACACACGATATATATAGTAGTATTAGTATATTATAGTAGAATAATGTAGAGTTTTGTATGTATGTGTATGTGTATGTGTAGTTATCAATTTTACACACACACACAACACATATATATATATATATATATTGTATATATATGTGTGTGGTGTGTGTTTTTATGTTTTTTTTTAAGTTGGGCGTTATTAGAAAGCATCTAAAAATAAATGAATGAACTCGATGTTATGGGTATTGGTGTTCACTTATGTTTTTTAATTATTTTTATATTAATTTTCGGGTTGTTAGATACCCTTTTTCAATGAATGTTGCTCCTGTTCAACGGATCTTTTGAAATTCATTTGAAAAAGGGCATCTAACGAACCCGAAAATTTATGATAAACAATAATAAAAATAAGTGATCCAATACTCCATAATATCGAGTTCATTCATTTATTTTTAAATGCTTCGTAATAACGCCAACTTTTAAAAAACATAAAAATATATACCGAGAGAAGATACGGAGACCCCTAAAATACAACAATATATTATATATATATATATATATATATTATATATATATATATATATATAAGGTTTATATAAGATTATCGAGATTGAAGCTGTACTCATCAAGAGGATGAACAATGAATGGATCGTAATTTTTCTAAGAATACAAAGTGTGTTAAATGGCCGAGTTTGAATTTTACCAAGGCAGAAATGAACTATGGATGGAACGTTTTTTGTTTTTCAGAATAAGATGTGTCAAAAGTAACAAAAATCTGATATGTTTTGACACAAAATGATTAAAGAAATATTCTTTTTTCGAACATTTTAAATTGTTTGTCCAACGGATTTTTTCTTCAAAATAAAAAAAAATGCTCTGATGAAGGTGTAAAAAAATCTCTCTTGTACGGAATATTTTCATTTTTCCTATTATTATTATCATTTTCAACTCATCTGATTTCTTAATAATAATAATAGCGTAATCCGTATACATTTTGATAAGACGGAACACATGTGTAAGTGATATCGATTAAGTGATTATCGGATTAAATTCATTTTCATCCATCATTACATTTTTTCTTACTGCTTGTCTCATATAATTATATATATATATATCTATAATATTAATTATATATATATATATATATATATGATATACGATATTTTATATATTAAAATCTATAATTAGTTATGAATATATGATACAATTAATAAGATTTCTACAACGCTGTAAACTTTAAGAGCACACCTCGCTATGATTGTGAGGTGTAGTAAATGTTAGGGTTCAACGTTTAATAGAAAACTGCTTTTTAATAGAATTGGATTTAAGAAAAAGAATTGATACCATCGCGAATGATAATCGTCTTCAGATAAATAATCCAACAAGTGTGACATGCGTAAAACTCAAAGCCAACAATCACTGAGAATATATCTTAAGTATAAGGAATGTGTGAGTTGTATACAAGGCATTTCAGCAAGCAAAACTAAAAGATTTAATAATTTATTAAATGAGATGTGTGTTTTCGTCTGTAACCGAAACTTATTATTACTTACTCATAGTCACAATTCCCTTAAGTTATTACAATCACGTTTCCATGATTCTATTTCAATTAACAGCAATTATATAAACTGTTTGACATTATTAATACTGTTGCTTACATAATACTAATAACATGCAATTGTATTTATATCAACAAAATACCAGTTTCATATGTAAACGTAAATCTACATTGCATATTGATATTAAAAAAACTGATTTTAATAAAATGTTGCCTAGGTATTATTGATTTCTATTGTTTTGGTTTCTTTAATGAATATGAGTAAAAATGTCTTCATAAATCTCAAGAAATTCATTAACAAGAGAAATAACTGTAATTTTATTCTTACTTCTATTTTAACTATAGTATAATTAGGAAATTTAGCATTGAAAAACGGAAGTGATGAAAGAATAGTTTCAGTTGTTCTATTTTCGATTAATCGCTCCGTTTCAAACTTTTTATCTTGACGTTCTTAATTAGTTTCATTAGCCTTTCTATTTAATCTAATATTTTATTACATTTAAACTTAATACTTGCACCGAGGGAATATATTTGCTAGTAATAATTAAGTTTACGACAAAATGGAATTCTAAAATTGCACATCAAAGACACGTTCATCGAAATATTTATTCAAACAACAAAGCCTACTCATGAATATATAGCTTAATGTGCGTGTCTGGATTTTTTTTTATAAAATTCTCCAGCAAGCTCCACTGGCGTGCGTCAGTCTGAGGACGTGCACATTTAACGAGTATTATATTATCAAGGATTCCTGATACGAAACTGAAAGACTTATCTGACAGTAACAATGTATTCATCTTAAGAAAATGATTCGTCTGTACTGCAATAAACTGTATAACGATAGTCGTAGGTGGGTGCGATCTAGGAAATCTATCTCTAAAAAACGAGACCACAAAAATCTTTCGATTATATAGAAGAAAATCAAATCCTGTGTTTTGGTCTTTATATGGTTGTTTTGTTTGTTTTGTTTGTTTTGTTTTATCAACATATCAGTCTCGTGGGTTTTTAATGCCGACAAAATTCTCAATATATTCATTTTAGTCGATAAATCTTTTTTATAATACATTTTTTCTATTTACCCAATAGATAGACACGTACTACTTACCTGGGTCAGAACAGGACCAGGGAAAACTGACAAGGTACATCTGAAGTAAATTTAGTTATAGACTTTCTAAATACTGCGCATTTCAATGTGAGCTGATGGTGTTGGTTTGTTTGGTTTGTTTACGGCATATCACTCAGTGTCTTTCAATCAAGATTATTAAAACTTTTTACATATGGAACTAATTTGAAAATAAACTTAAGCAAACATATCAAACGTTGTAATAATTAAATTATCATTATTGTGGTATATCCACAGGTCCCTGCTTGTAAAGAAAGTTCCAATCAGATTATTATACTTTTTTACATATTGAAACGCAATAGCTCTTAGTAACATATAAAAGTTGTAATAATTAAATATCATACTGTGGTATATCACGGTCCTGCTAGTAGAAAGATTTAATCAACATTATTGTAAATTTTTACAATATTGAACTATTTTCGCAATAGCTCTTAGTAAAACATATCAAACGTTGTAATAGTTAAATTACCATAAACTGTGGTGTCATCCACAGGCAATGTTTTTAGAAAGAGTTACATCATGATTTTTATAATTTTTACATATTGAACTATTTTATATCATAGCGCTCTTAAGTAAACATATCAAACGTAATAATAAAATTACCATACTATGGTATATATCAACAGGTCTGCTAGTTCCACATATTGATCCTAACTGAAAACTATTGTTTCTAAGTCTAGACCATTTGGAAGTGCTGACAAACTTTATTTGTGGTGGGGTTAATAAAATGTTTCGACAAGGGGTTATTGGAGAAAGCTAGTAGCCCCTGGCCAACGTCAAATTTTTAATCGGGGCAAATGAAGGACCATAGAAGAGATTAGTTGTGGATCCCTAGTAGTATTATAAATAGTTTTTACTCGACTGAAACGATTACCCTCCCCCCACAAAAAACAAAAAAAACAAAAAACAAAAAAACAATAGTGGATGGCTGGCTTAGGAATATCTGGTATATCCACAGTTTCAAGGCTAGTTTTTCAACTTATCAACGATTCTTAATGTTATCTTTCCTTTAATTGAACCATTTTATTAAGGAAACAGACTAAAGCGCCGGGAAACACATAAAAAAGGAGATGCCTTTTTTTAAATTCAAATTGTTAAAAAGAAAGAAAAAAAAAGAAAAGACAATTGAATCCTTCAAAAATCCCCAGTTTCTGCAAAAATCATTTAGCCCAGCTGCGCATTTGACAACCGCACAACATAATAAAAGGTCTTATAATTAAATTTTACTTCAGAATTTTTGCACCTTGTAGTAATTCTAACCAAAAAAAGTGTTGTCTAATTTTGGAGGTAGGAGAGGTTTCGAATGAAAACAAAATAATTCTTTTGATTAAACACGTCCTACGTGTAGTGTTAACCAATGCGTACTATATCATGGGATTAACGTAAAAAAGCATTAATTTTCATTACGTTTCACGGAAATACGGAAATCTTTTAGACGCTAGGATCAGAGTTAAAGGGCTAGGGTTAGGGAAATATTTTAGGGTTAGGGTTACTGTCATGGTTAGGTTTAGTATAAGTTGCTAGGGTTAAGGCCTACTTTATGATTTCGGTAATCTAATGCTAGTTATACGTAAATGTGATTCTAATTGTAAGTATCTCTTGCTATTTGTACTGCATTTATTTTGTTAAAAGCTAATGTTAAGAAAATTAAAAATTAACAAAAAATGTTTGAAATAACACTTAGTAAACATATCAAACGTTGTAATAATTGAATTATCATACTGGGTGTATCCCAGGTCCATGTTTTTAGAGAGAGTTACATCATGATTTCATAATTTTTACAGTTTGAAATCCAAATGCAATGCACTTATGTAAACTATCAAACGTTTAATCATTAGATTATCATACTCTGGTGTATCCACAAGGCAGGCTTGTATTTTTTGTTAATAATAAAACAATGCGGTACCTATCGAACATGCGCAAGAACATCATGAGATTTACGTATAAAAAAGCATTACATTTCATTACGTTTCAACGGAATACGAAGAAATCCTTGTAGACGCTAGGATTAGAGTTAGAGGGTTAAGGGTTATTGGTTATGGTTGGGTTAGGCACTTTTTGAGTTTCAGTAATATAATGCTAAATTATACGTAAAATGTGATTCTAATGGTAGTATTTCTTGCTATTTTGTAACCGCATTAATTTTGTTAAAAAGCTAAATTGTTAAAAAAAAAATAAAAATTAAAAAATTAAAAATTAAAAAACGTATCGATCCAATATCCCCAGTTTCTACAAATTTCATTCAGCACCAGGTGCATTTGAAACCGCGCAATATTTAATCAATTATCAAGAGACATCATGAGATACGTATAAAAAAGCATTACATTTCATTACATTTCACGGAAATACGATACATATTTAGAACGCTAGGATTAGAGTTAAAGGGTTAGGGTTATTGTTATTGTTATGGTTGGTTAGTTAATAAGTGCTAGAGTTAGGCTACTTTATGAGTTTCGGTAATCTAATGCTAGTTATACGTAAATGTGATTCTAATGGTAGTTATTTCTTGCTATTTTGTACCGCCTTAATTTTGTTAAAAGCTAAATTGTTAAAAAAAAATTTAAAAAAAAAAAAACAAAAGAAACGTATCGATCCAATATCCCAGTTCTGCAATTTCATTTAGGCACGAAATCGCATTTGAACCGCGCAACATTTAAAGGTCCTGTAACTAAACTTTACTTCAAGACATGCACCGTATTGTTTTCCTGCGAAAAAAAAATGTCTTTTTTTTTTGTTTGCTACTTTTTCTTTTTTTTTTTGTTCCTTTGAGGTTTATGTGAGGTTCGAAGAGAAAGACCACACCTAAAATAATTCCTTTTACTGAAACCCTGCATGGTGTTAACCCTGGCCGTATAACACTTATTTAAATTCAAAATACGAATTTCACAAAGAGTCTCCAGTGAAGTTTTGCGACACTTTGCCGCCAATTTAATTTGGTCGCTTGAAGCAAACGAATACGAATGTTTTCGTTTAATTGGGAATTCAAGCTAGTGAATTTTATTGTTCGATCACTCGGTTAATGAACAGTTGAACTGCGTCAAACTAATAATGGTCACATTCGCGCAAATAGATTGACTGTTGTCCTCAGCGAAATCTTCAGGAAATAAAGTTAATGGTAGAGTTAGGACGTTTTTGGCCGTGAGGTTGGATGTCATGTATACTGAAACTAAAAGATGATTACAGTAATACAAAACTTCTTTTTACTTTCCTTTTTTTCAAAGCAGGAAAATAGATCCTCAGTGCGTTATTTAGGATATCAAAACTTGATCGATTAGATATTTCTTCCTGTAAATAATACTTCTTACAATGATGTTCAGTATCATTTGATTATTCGAAATATTGTCCTCATCTTCGATTGTTATCTGTACAACGTTTTTGGTCGGATGTGCTGTCCGCCTTCTTCAGGTATTTCTTGGTCGGACTCTGGAAGTTTTTCTTGAACTCGGGAACCTTCTTTTTCGACTCGGGAATCTTCTAATCGAGAACAGGATACACCCATGGACTGAATAAAAGGTTAGGGTCAAAGTTCCCGTGATGGCTCCGATTACGAACAAGAAGGTTCCCGATTATCGACAAGAATGTTCCTAAACTCAAATAGAAGGTTCCCGGAGTCCTGAAAATAAGGTTCCGCAGTGCGAAAAAGTTCCTGAGTTTGACAAGAAATGCATGAAGAAGACCGGAGGGCACATCAGCCCCGAAACGTGTACAGATAACAATCAAGATGAGGATCAAAGTCCGAATAATCCAAATAATACTAATTATCAAGCCTCATCAATAAAATCGCGAGAAATAACGAATTTCAGTTCAGTACATTAACCACTACGCCACTAAGAACATCCCCACAAGATAATTTTCCACTGGCTGCCACAAGGACATGGGAAAGAAAGAGAAATGCAATAAACTTTCAGCGAATGTTTGAACTTGGCTCAAATTCATTTCCTCCAATGATAATTGTTTACAATAAACCTGCACGCTTCCTATATACGTGGGTGGGGTGGAGGGGTAAGGTTTATATGGATGGCCTCAAATCTATGGAATCGACACTTTGGTTAAAAAAGAATACACATGAATAAGTGTGCGGCAACTCGACCTCATCTTATGGAATAAAATGAATCTGGAATACAAATAAATATACAACCATTGTTGGAATTGTCTTCCCTTTGCCTGGGTAAAGTTAATCTCCCTCTGGTTCCCCCGGTTATTGACCACCCAGGTTTTTTGGTATTTAAGCGCCTGTTTGAACTCTATGACTCTTTTTCTTCTTCGGACTTTTGACAACCATGTTAGACACTTGTCTACACCCTCCCGTGTGGGATTTCTCCCCCACAACAGCATAAGTAAGTGACTTTCTATGGAACTTTCCATAACTCCTCATTACTGCATATTCTAGATATATCTACTTTGTACCCTTCTTTATGTTCATTCATATGTTACATTATGTCATCTTTGTCACGTATATGTTATTTTCAATGTCTTATATGTTTCTCGCATGTGCTATACTTATATTAAAGTCCTTTGTTATGTACAGCCTCTTGGTCGGGAGTTGTTTGTTCGACTAATTATAAATTATATTATAACGCCGTGAACCCAACACCATGATCATAATGACAGCTGTAAAAATAAGAAATAAGTAATTTAATCTCAGAATAAACTAGATTTATTTTAGTGTTGGATACATAAGTATTTGCCAATCTCTCTGTACGAGGCAGGAGCGAATAGTAAAGTAGATGTAGTTTGTTTATGGATTTTGACGGCATATCAACCGTCTGGGTTTTATGTCATGCCTAACGGTTAGGATTGATAAATATCGTGTAATTTAAGAAGTCAAGAAGAAGTGGAAAAAAAAGCTGCCACAAGAGATTGGCAAATACTTATGTATCCAACACTAAAATAATCTAGTTTATCTGAGATTTAAATTACTTATTTCTATTTTTACAGGCTGTTCATTATGATCATGGTGTTGGGTTCACGGTTATAATATAATTTATAATTAAGTCGAACAAACAACTCCGACCAAGGTGTTACATACACAAAGGACTTTAATATAAGTATAGCACATGGAGAAACATATAAGACATGAAATACATATACGTGACAAAGATAACATAATGTACATATGAATGACACATAAAAGAAGGGTACAAGGTAGATATATCTAGAATATAGCAGTAATGGGAGTTTATGGAAAGTCCATAAGAAAGTCCTTACTTTGCCTGTGTGGGGGGTAGAATCCCACCACAGGGAGGGTGTAGACAAGTGTCTAACCCATGGTTGTCAAGTCCCGAGAAGAAAGAGTCATAGAGTTCAAACAGGCGCTTAAAT
Source organism: Doryteuthis pealeii (assembly GCA_023376005.1). Classification (NCBI taxonomy): domain Eukaryota; kingdom Metazoa; phylum Mollusca; class Cephalopoda; order Myopsida; family Loliginidae; genus Doryteuthis; species Doryteuthis pealeii. The sequence continues at coordinate 25,083,055 of CM042166.1, read as the reverse complement.
ACAAAAAAACCCTGGTGGTCAATAACGGGAACAGAGGGAAGATAACTTTACCAGGCAAAGGGAAGACAATCCAACAATGGTTGTATATTTATTTGTATGCCAGATTCATTTTATTCCATAAAGATGAGTCGGAGTTGCCGCACACTTATTTCATGTGTATTCTTTTTAACAAAGTGTCATTACCGATAGATTTGAGGCCATCATATAAACCTTTACCCCTCCACCCCACCCACGTATATAGGAAGCGTGCATGGTGTAACAATTATCATTGGAGGAAATGAATTTGAGCCAAGTTCAAACATTCGCTGAAGTTTATTGCATTTCTCTTTCTTTCCATGTCCTTGTGGCAGCCATGAAAATTATCTTGTGGGTGAGTTCTTGTGGCGTAGTGGTTAATGTACTGAACTGAAAAATCGTTATTTCTCGGGATTTTTTTGATGAGGCTTGATAATTAGTATTATTTGGATTATTCGGACTATTGTCCTCATCTTGATTGTTATCTGTACAACGTTTCGGCTGATGTGCCCTCCGGTCTTCTTCATGCATTTCTTGTCAAACTCAGGAACTTTTTCGCACTTGGGAACCTTATTTTCAGACTCGGGAACCTTCTATTTGAGTTTAGGAACATTCTTGTCGTAATCGGGAACCTTCTTGTCGTAATCGGGAGCCATCACGGAACTTTGACCCTAACCTTTTATTCAGTCCATGGGTGTATCCTGTTCTCGAATAGAAGATTCCCGAGTCCGAAAAGAAGGTTCCCGAGTCCAAGAAACTTCCAGAGTCCGACAAGAAATACCTGAAGAAGGCCGGACAGCACATCGACCAAAACGTTGTACAGATAACAATGAAGATGAGGACAATATTTCGAATAATCCAAATGATACTGAAACATCATTGTAAGTAAGTATTATTTACAGGAACGAACATATCTAATGATCAGTTTTGATATCCTAAATAACGCACTGAGGATCTATTTTCCTGCATTTGAAAAAAGGAAAGTAAAAAGAAGTTTTTATTACTGTAATCATCTTTTAGTTTCAGTATACATGACATCAACCTCACGGCCAAAACGTCCATACTCTACCATTAACTTTTATTTCCTTGAAGATTTCGCTGAGACAACAGTCAATTTTGGCGCGAAATGTTGACCATTATTAGTTTGACGCAGTTCAACTGTTCATTAACGAGTGTCGAACAAATAAATTTCACTAGTTGAATCCCAATTAAACGAAAACATTCGATTCGTTGCTTCAAGCGACAAATTAAATGGCGGCAAAGTTTCGCAAACTTCACTGGAGACTCTTTTGAAATTCAGTATTTTGAAATTTAAATTGAAGTGTAATTACGGGGCAGTGGGTTAACACCATGCAGGGTTTTCAGTAAAAGGAATTATTTTAGTTTGTCTTTCTCTTCGAACCTCACATACCTCAAAGAACAAAAAAAAAAAGAAAAAAAAGTAGCAACAAAAAAAAAGACATTTTTTTTTCGCAGAAAACAATACGGTGCTGTCTGAAGTAAATTTAGTTCAGACCTTTTAAATGTTGCGCGTTTTCAAATGCGATTTCGTGCTAAATGAAATTTGCAGAACTGGGGATATTGGATCGATACGTTCTTTTTGTTTTTTTTTTTTTTTTTTTTTTTTTTAACAATTTAGCTTTTAACAAAATAATGGCGGTACAAAATAGCAAGAAATACTACCATTAGAATCACATTTTACGTATAACTAGCATTAGATTACCGAAACTCATAAAGTAGCCTAACTCTAGCACTTATACTAACCCAACCATAACAATAACAATAACCCTAACCCTTTAACTCTAATCCTAGCGTCTAAAATATGTATCGTATTTCCGTGAAATGTAATGAAATGTAATGCTTTTTATACGTAATCTCATGATGTCTCTTGATAATGATAAATATTGCGCGGTTTCAAATGCGACCTGGTGCTGAATGAAATTTGTAGAACTGGGGATATTGGATCGATACGTTTTTTTAATTTTTTAATTTTTTAATTTTTTATTTTTTTTTAACAATTTAGCTTTTAACAAAATAATGGCGGTACAAAATAGCAAGAAATACTACCATTAGAATCACATTTTACGTATAATTAGCATTATATTACTGAAACTCATAAAGTAGCCTAACCCAACCATAACAATAACCCTAACCCTCTAACTCTAATCCTAGCGTCTACAAGATTTCTCGTATTTCCGTGAAACGTAATGAAATGTAATGCTTTTTATACGTAATCTCATGATGTGTCTTGCGCACTGTTCTGCATTAGTACCGCATTGTTTTATTATTAACAAAATAACAAGCCTGGCCTGTGGATACACCAGAGTATGATAATCTAATTATTACAACGTTTGATATGTTTACATAAGAGCTATTGCATTTGGTTCAATATGTAAAAATTATGAAAATCATGATGTAACTCTCTCTAAAAACATGGCCTGTGGATACACCACAGTATGATAATTCAATTATTACAACGTTTGATATGTTTACTTAAGTGTTATTTCAACATTTTTTGTAATTTTTTAATTTTCTTAACAATTTAGCTTTTAACAAAATAAATGCAGTACAAAATAGCAAGAGATACTACCATTAGAATCACATTTTACGTATAACTAGCATTAGATTACCGAAACTCATAAAGTAGCCTAACCCTAGCACTTATACTAAACCTAACCATGACAGTAACCCTAACCCTAAAAATATCCCTAACCCTAGCCCTTTAACTCTGATCCTAGCGTCTAAAAGATTTCCCGTATTTCCGTGAAACGTAATGAAATGTAATGCTTTTTATACGTAATCCCATGATATTAGTACCGCATTGGGTTAACACTACACCGTGTTTAATCAAAAAGAATTATTTTGTTTTCACTTCGAACCTCTCCTACCTCCAAAATTAGACAACACTTTTTTTGTAGAATACTACAAGGTGCAAATCTGAAGTAAATTAATTTATAGACCTTTTAGATGTTGTGCGGTTTCAAATGCGAGCTGGTGCTAAATGATTTTTGCAGAACTGGGGATTTTGGAAGGATTCAATTGTTCTTTTCTTTTTTTTTTCTTTCTTTTTAACAATTTAGAATTTAAAAAAAGGCATCTCCTTTTTTATGATTGTTTCCCGGCGTTAGGTCTGTTTCCTAATAAAATGGTTCAATGAAAGGAAAGATAACATAAAGAATCGTTGATAAGTTGAAAAACTAGCCTGAACTGTGGATATACCAGATATTTCCTAAGCCAGGCCATCCACTATTGTTTTTTTTGTTTTTTTGTTTTTTTTGTTTTTTTTTGGGGGGGAGGGTAATCGTTCAGTCGAGTAAAACTATTTATAATACTACTATGATCCACAACTAATCTCTTTCTATGTCCTTCATTGGCCCCGATTAAAATTTGAGTTGGCCAGGGGCTACAGGCTTTCTTCAATAACCCCTTGTCGAAACATTTTATTAACCCCAGCCACAAATAAAGTTTATCAGCACTTCCAAATGGTCTAGACTTAGAAACAATAGGTTTTCAGTTAGGATCAATATGTGGGAACTAGCAGGACCTGTTGATATACCATAGTATGGTAATTTTATTATTACGTTTGATATGTTTACTTAAGAGCGCTATTATAAATAGTTCAATATGTAAAAATTATAAAAATCATGATGTAACTCTTTCTAAAAACATTGCCTGTGGATACACCACAGTATGGTAATTTAACTATTACAACGTTTGATATGTTTACTTAAGAGCTATTGCGAAATAGTTCAATATGTAAAAATTACAATAATGTTGATTTAAATCTTTCTACTAGCAGGACCTGTGGATATACCACAGTATGATAATTTAATTATTACAACGTTTTATATGTTTACTTAAGAGCTATTGCGTTTTTCAATATGTAAAAAGTATAATAATCTTGATTTAACTTTCTTTACAAGCAGGACCTGTGGATATACCACAATATGATAATTTAATTATTACAACGTTTGATATGTTTGCTTAAGTGTTATTTCAAAATAGTTCCATATGTAAAAAGTTTAATAATCTTGATTTGACTCTCTCACCTCTTTTCTCTCTTTCCTCCTTTTCATCATAATGTTCGATTGAAACAGATTAACGTTATGGAATTGTTTTCTTCTTTTCTTTTAATAATTTAGAATTTTAAAAAGGTGGTAAAATGCAGAATAGCACTCAAGAAATAATACCATTAGAATTGCATTTTACGTATAAATAGCATTAGATTACGGAGACAGTTAAGCTAGTGTAACCATAACCATAACACTAACTCTAATAGTAACCTTAATCCTAACCCTTACTTTAACCCTAATCCTAGCGTCTCAAATGTTTCGTGTATTTCCGTGAAGCGTAATGAAATGTAATGTTTTTGATACGTAATCTATTGATATAATCTCTTGCGCACTATTCTGCATTAATACCGCATTGGCTTAAGACAACAGAGGTTTGCCTTAATAGGAATTATTTTGCTTTCTCTGCGAAATCATTTAGCTAAAAAAGAAAAGAATTTAAAAAAGACAAAACTTTTTCGCAGAAAACTACAAGGTGCATGTCTGAAGTAAATTCAGTTATAGACTTTCGAAATGTTGCGCGATTTCAAATTTGAGCTGATGGTTTGTTTTGGTTTGTTTTACAGCATATCAACCTCAGTGGGTCATTTAATGCCGTTAAAGTTTTGAAATAAATCAATTCTTAATGGATAATACAATTTTTTATAAATACATTTTTCTATGTAACCCATAGATGGGACCCTAACAGGTACTACCACTGCGGATCATAGTGGACCAGGGAACAATGGTGATGAAGGGGTGCTCCACATTCCCCAAACCTCCAAAACCGGAACCTCACCATCAGATAGATTTTAACGTCATTCCCAGGATATGTAGACCCTCAGCCACCGCCTTCTAGCACCCATATGATAAAAAGGGGTTGGGGCTTGCTATAAGGGCAATAGGGTTGGGGCAATTATATAGGTGCTAGGTCTTGACGTGACCAGTCGGAGGGGGCCTCTCCGACCGCCAGTCTTGCCTAAGTAAAGTTCTAAGTGGAGTGTTGCAGGTCATGGACTGCTCATCCACCAAGACTCCGTCCTTAAACATCACGGAGCGCCACCCATCCTGAAGCATCACACGTCACCACAGGTGCCCCAATTGATGGAGTCTTACCCCGCTGCAGAGGTGCAGTCGATGTATTCTAACGCCTCAGCTGACAGGGCGGTAAGCAACCTTTGTATGACGTTAAACAGCATCTCGTAGTGAATTTCCAGTTCCAGAGATCAGCGAAATATGGAGCAACTCCTCAGTGCTATTATTTCCAGGTCCATTCTAACCTGGAGTCTTAGTACCTGTTAGGACTCTATCTATGGCTTAAATTAGGAGACGCCAAACTACCGTCCGCGTTCCGTATCCGGCCCGCGAAGGCATTTTATCAGGCCCACCAACGGTACTTAAATGTTTGTATACCATTTAAATTTAGATATCATGTTAAGCTTACTAAATCGTCATGGACTTACGGATCTACTGAATCAACCCATCGAACGAAATTGACTGTAAACATTTGAAAGCAATTCTCTTGATTGAATGTAGCAATTCCAAACCAAACATTAACGATATCTTGAAAGGCAAACATCAGTTTCCCAAATCTCACTAGACATTTCTGCTAATGTTTCGTTCTTTGATAATGTTTTGAAAATAAATATGTTGGTTAAATTCGTTTTGTGCATCTTACACCACTCATCCATGAATATAACATGGAAAAATAAATTTGGTTTTACATCTTTTTTTCAGACCTTTTGTTCTAGCTAGCAAGTATTGAACACAATACTAATTTGGCCCGAGTTCGTTATTTTTTCAATTATCCAGCCCACGCTTGTTATTTTTTCAATTATGCGGCTCGCGCTCATTATTTTTTCAATTATCTGGCCCACCGTGAAAAAAGTATGGGGATCTCTGGGTTAAATAGATGAAGAATGAGTTTTAAAATAATTGAATACCCATCAGGAGTGAATAAAATAAAAACGTTTTTGGCATAAAAATCCGGTGAAAATTCTAACCAACTAACCAACCAAACATCAAGCTGACTGACCAACCGAACAACCTACCGGTACGCAACAAGATTACTACGCTAAATATTTTACTGTCAACAAGGTTAGGAAGTAATATATGTTGTCTCTATATTTACACTTTTGTAATTAATGGTTTTAACGATTGCATGAGTAAACAGAGTGATCTGCCCTTGTGTCCAGTCTGAACTAGGTAATCAGCCTTTTGCCAGAGATATACAATATAAATAGAACCATGGAATCAGCCATTTGCACTTTTACTCTTGATGTCTGAATCATGCCTTTCGTAATTTATACAAGTCTTTTAAAGAAACTGTATAAGTAGAATAGAGTGATCTGCCCTTGCATCTAGGCTGAACTAGGTGATCTGCACTCGGCCAGAGATATACAATATAAATAGAACTATGGAATCAGCCATTTGCACTTTTACTCTTGACGTCTGAATCATGCCTTTCGTAATTTATACAAGTCTTTTAAAGAAACTGTATAAGTAGTATAGAGTGATCTGCCCTTGTATCTAGGCTGAACTAGGTGATCTGCACTCGGCCAGAGATATACAATATAAATAGAACTATGGAATCAGCCATTTGCACTTTTACTCTTGATGTCTGAATCATGCCTTTCGTAATTTATACAAGTCTTTTAAAGAAACTGTATAAGTAGTATAGAGTGATCTGCCCTTGTATCTAGGCTGAACTAGGTGATCTGCACTCGGCCAGAGATATACAATATAAATAAGAACTATGGAATCAGCCATTTGCAACTTTTACTCTTGATGTCTGAATCATGCTTTCGTACTTTATACAAGTCTTTTAAAGAAACCGTATAAGTAGAATAGAGTGATCTGCCTTGTATCTAGGCTGAACTAGGTGATCTGCACTCGCCAGAGATATACAATATAAATAGAACTATGGAATCAGCCATTTTGCACTTTTACACTTGACGTCTGAATCATGCCTTTCGTACTTTATACAAGTCTTTTAAAAGAAACCGTATAAGTAGAATAGAGTGATCTGCCCTTGTATCTAGGCTGAACTAGGTGATCTGCACTCGGCCAGAGATATACAATATAAATGGAACTATGGAATCAGCCATTTGCACTTTTACACTTGACGTCTGAATCATGCCTTTCGTACTTTATACAAGTCTTTTAAAGAAACTGTATTAGTAGAATAGAGTGATCTGCTCTTGTGTCTAGTCTAAAGTAGGTGATCTGCCCTCGGCCAGAGATATACAATATAAATAGAACCATGGAAGCAGCCATTTGCAATATTACTCTTAATGCCGTATATTAAAAACTGTATAAAAAATGTAAATTTGTTTTAGCACCAATTATATTCCCGCAAAGACATTGGAGTTTTTGTTGATGTTTTTTGTTGTTGTTTTTTTTTAATTTAATTAATATCGATTTTTACTTATCACCCTAAGCAAAATTAAACGAACGAAAGACGTCGATAAAGAATTGTTTCTTTTCACACA
>CM042166.1:25065500-25073000 GCA_023376005.1 Doryteuthis pealeii | reverse complement strand
AACTGCTCTGTGTGGGATTCGAATCCTAACTGTGAGGCTGACAGGCGGGGATTCTAACCATTACACTAGCTGGTTTTCCCAAATTTTCTCGTTTGTTTTTAAACTGATATATACTACATTTTTGGGTGACTTACTGCACAACAGTATGAAAGTAAACAAACAGTCTGTTTGAGATGGCGATAGCTGACAATTTTTGGGAGAATATGTGCTTAATTGAAGTCATACCTAATTTGAAAATTAATTAGTTGATAATTAATGAATTAGGCGAGTATATCTGTTCAAATGTAAGGCGTAAACAAATCGAGAAAAAGTCGATCTATGTATGTACATATCGGCATATTATGCCTCATCAGCAGAGTTATAGACAGAAAACTGCTCTGTGTGTGATTCGAACCATAACTGTGAAGCTGACAGGCGGGGATTCTAACCATTACATTAGCTGGTTTACCCAGATTTCTCGTTTGTTTTTAAATTGTTATATATATATATATATATATATATATATATATTATATATAAGTGCTTAATTGGAGTCGTACCTAATTTTGAAATTAATTAATTAATATTGAATTAGGCGGGAATACCTATTAAATGTATGGCTATTCCCGCCTAATTCATTATTAATTAATTAATTTTCAAAATTAGGTACGACTCCAATTAAGCACTTATTCTCCCAAAAATTATCGGCAAAAAGCCATTCAAAACAAACCGTGTTTACAATATATATATATATATATATATATTATATATATATATATATCAGAATGTTAATTGTAAATCCATCTTCCTCAATACTTTTGGCCATATAAAAACTTCATACACTCATAACCAATCCTTATGCCGTCCACCATACACACATATAATCCGAAATATCTAACACCTGTGGCACTACTATTAGAGTCCACTTTGATACACTCCCTAGCTGAGAGAAAAGGAAAATCCACCTCCAACCTCTTCTGACACCAACAGCCGACCAACCATGCCCTTATTCACGTCCCCCTAATTCATTAATATGAAAATGTTCACCATTGAAGCAAGAACTCTATCCTAAAGCCCTGAAGAAGGTCTAACAGACCGAAACGTTACGTCGACATAACTACCTACAATATGCATCCATTTTTACTACATCCCAAGTGTATCTACGTTTATCCACACACACGAATATATATATTAGTATATATATATATAAATACATGTACGGGAGTGTTTGTATGTATGTGTATGTGTATGTGTATTTATCAATTTTACACACACACACACACATATATATATATATATATTTATATATATGTGTGTGTGTTTTTTTATGTTTTTTTTTAAGTTGGGCGTTATTACGAAGCATCTAAAAATAAATGAATGAGCTCGATATTATGGAGTATTGGATTCACTTATTTTTTTATCATTTGTTTATCATAAATTTTCGGGTTCGTTAGATACTCTTTTTCAAATGAATGTTGCTCCTGTTCAACGGATCTTTTGAAATTCATTTGAAAAAGGGCATCTAACGAACCCGAAAATTTATGATAACAAATAATTTAAAAAAAGTGAATCCAATACTCCATAACATCGAGTTCATTCATTTATTTTAGATGCTTCGTAATAACGCCCAACTTTTAAAAAACATAAAAATATATACCGAGAGAAGGATACGGAGACCCCTAAAATACAACATATATATATATATTATATATATATATATATATATATATATATAAGGTTTATCATAAGATTATCGAGATTGAAGCTGTACTCATCAAGATAGAAATGAACAATGAATGGATCGTTAATTTTTCTAAGAATACAAAGTGTGTCATAAAATTGCCGAGTTTGAATTTTACCAAGACAGAAATGAACTATGGATGGAACGTTTTTGTTTTCAGAATAAAAGATGTGTCAAAAAGTACAAAAAATTTCGATACTGTTTGACAAAACTTATATATATATATATATATATATATATATGTGTGTGTGTGTGTGTGTGTGTGTTTGTGTGTGTGTGTGTGTGTGTGTGTCGGTTTCGATACCAGGTCTAGATATGTACTGAGCACCTTTATATTCATTCATAATTACGACTTATTTGGTTAATTATTTTCATCGACAGTCAAAATTGGGACTTGATTTTTGCATTCTTTGTTAATTCACACACTTTTCATAAATAAACACACATGCGCGTGCACACACACACAGACACACAGACACGCATATATATATATATATATATAACGGTCTCTGCGTTCCAAAAATGATTCAAGAAATATTCTTTTTTCGAACATTTTAAAATTGTATTGTCTCCAACGGATTTTTCTCTACTCAAAAATAAAAAAAATGCACTCTGATGAAGGTCGTAAAAAAATCTCTCTGTGTACGGAATATTTTTACATTTTTCCTATTATTATTATTATTATTATCATTATTTCAACTTCATCTGATTAGTTTTCATAATGATAATAGCGTAATCCGTATACATTTTGATAAACGGACCGAAACACATGTGTAAGTGATATCGATTAAAAGTGATATCGATTAAATTCATTTTTATCCATCTACATTTCTTTTCTTTACTCATTTTTCCTCATATATATATATATATATATATATATATATATATATATATGATGATATACACATTTCTATGTATTAAAAATCTATAATTACTTATGAATCTATGATAAAAAATTAATAATATTTCCTACCAACGCTGTAACACTTAACGCACACACGCACCGATTCGCGGTGGTAGTACATGTTAGGGTCCCATGTGTACGTTAAATAGAAAAAATGATTTTTATAAAAATTGAATTTTTAAAAAAGAAATCCAATACCCATCAGGAATGAATGAATCAAAACGTCTTCAGCATAAAATAATCCAACAAGAGTTGACATGCCGTAAAACACAACCAACCAGCCAACCAACCTCCACTGAGAATATAATCTAAGTCCTGCCGAAATTGTGGTGATAGTTGTATACAAATTGCATTTTCAGCAAGCAAAACTAAAAAATATAATAATGATAATAATTAAGTTTACGCACAAAATGGAATGCTTAAAATTGCACAACTCAAAGACAACCGTTCATCGCAAATATTTTATTCAAACAACAAAGCCTAATTCATGAATATTTATAGCTTAAATGTACGTGTCTGGATTTTTTTTTATAAAATTCTCCCAGCAAGCTCCACTGCGCGTGCGTCAGTTCTGAGGCGGACGTGCACATTTTACGAGTATTTATTCATCAAGGATTTCCTGATACGAAACTGACAAGACTTATCTGACAGTAAACATATGTATTTCATCTTAAAGAAAATGATTCCGTCTGTACTCAATATAACTGATATAACGATAGTCGTAGGTGGGTGTCAGCATCTTAGGAACATCTATCTCTAAAAAACGAACCAACAAAAAACTTTCGATTATATAGAAGAAAATCAAATCCTGTGTTTTTGGTCTGTTATATGGTTTGTTTTGTTTTGTTTTGTTTTGTTTTGTTTTACAACATATCAGTCTCAGTGGGTTATTTAATGCCGACAAAATTTCAAATATATTCATTCTTAGTTGATAATCATTTTTTATAAACACATTTTTCTATTTACCCCATAGATAGGACCCTAACACGTACTACTACTGGGTCAGACAGGACCAGGAGAAAACTACAAGGTGCACATCTGAAGTAAATTTAGTTATAGACTTTCTAAATAATACGCGATTTCAAATGTGAGCTGATGGTTTGGTTTTGTTTGGTTTGTTTTACGGCATATCAACCTCAGTGGGTCATTTAATGCCGATAAAGTTTTGAAATAAATTCTTAATGGAGAATATAATCTTTTTATAAACACATTTTTTATTTACCCCATAGATAGGACCCGAATATGTACTACCACCCTGGGTACAGGACCTGGGCAAAGGTGATGAAGGGGTGTTTCATATTCCCCAGACATTGAAAACTGGAAACTCACCATCAGATAGATTTCAACGTTATTCCCAAGACATGAAGGTCCTCGGCCAACGCCTTCTAGCACGCATTGGATAAAAAGGATTGGGGCTTGCCATAAAGGCAATAGGTTTGGGACAATCATATAGGTGCTAGGGCGATTGATCGGAGGAGGTCTCTCCGACCGTCCGTCTGGCCCAAGTAAGGAGTGGAGTGGGTATTTGCCTCATACCCCACTTGTATGGGCTGGACACAAGGTCCCATTTTGACGTGGGCCCACCCACAAGTCGAAACTCATGGGTGGGAAAGAACAAAAATTGCGTCGAACCCTTCGGCATTCCCGCTCAAGGGGGCGCCCCAGACGTAATAAATCCAGCCCCGCCCCGCCCCTTTAAATCAAGGGGGCAGCCCCTGGATCGACGCTATTATTTACAGAAAACTATCCAGCGGCCGAAGCTCACTGGACCTGCCGGTTGGGAGTTGGTAGGTGTGTAAGTCAAGTAAGGAGTGGAGTGTTGCATGTCATGGACTACTAGGCCACCTGGATTTTCATCCTTAAGCATCAATTGGCCCCATTGGGGGGGGGTATTGCCCCACTGCAGAGGTGCAGGCGGTGTATTCTAACGCTCCAGGTCTGATAGATACATGGTCAGCCATAGCTGAACTTTCTTTTTCCCCTCATACCACTGTTTTTTGGTGTTCCTCTAGTCTTACTTTCAGGGGATAGCCTGTCTCACCTTATGGCGCTGCGAACAGGATTTGACCTAGCTGGATGGGAAAAGATGTTTATTGAGGCAGGCATATCTGTTACCTCTGTCAAAATTTATGCCCAGGCATTTTCTAGTGAAGAGATTGCAAGGTCCAGCTTGCATATGTTGGACCGTGCAATGCTTAAGGAACTGGGCATCAAGACTATGGGTGACATGCTCACTATACTAAAGCTAGCCAAGGGTCCCCCAGTGACACTCCCATCATCAGCTAATTATCAAGAACACCAACTGCAAAACTCCCTCAACTCAGTTCGTAAATGACCCCACAATTCAGAAAGTTCAGGATAGACTGGGACGTATTTATTTTATTATTGGATCATTCTTGTGCATAGAACATTTTTTCTTATTGGTTGATCTTATTTTATTATTATGCATTGATTTGCATATATTTAGATATGAAAAAAGGAAGATACAGAAATAGGTAGATATGAATAGGCTAAAGTAAGCATGCATCGTTCTTTTGGAATGGTCTAAAGATTTAAGATAATATTAATCTTTTGCAAGTCTCTCTAGCAAACGAAATGTAATTCCTTTCGCCGTCAGCACAGTCTCTACCAACTGAGGACGTTACTCTCACTTCCTGACACTCCAAATAGCAGTCGTCAGATTTCACTTGCCGTCCCAACACTTGCTTTCTTCCTCGTTCACTCTATCAGCGACTGTCCCTTTTATTTATGCTCGCTCAGCTACCCCTATGCAAATTCCGACATATCTCATCCGGGTTTCTGCCAACAGGATTTCAGCTACGAGGAGGTAGCGAGTTCAAACCTCCGTGGCGACTCGCCGCCACACTCCTCCCTTTCGCACAGGCCAAACATATCCACTTTGTTTGTGAGGTTGGGAATCCGCTCGTCCACAACTCTGCTCTTCAATTTCGACACAATGTTTACATACATACATATAGATTGATAGGTATATAGTTGGTTGTTGTTTTGTTTTACGGCATATTAACCCTTTTCGGGCCATCTAATGCTGAAACAATTCAATTTAATAAACAAAGGACACGTGTTGCCGATTATATATACTCGATTTTGGTAATGTAAGGGACAATTCAGCAAATGAGGTTGGGAAGGTATCGAACCGCACTGACTGGGAAGTGTTGAGATCACCTGATACTCTCTAAGATTTACTCGTTGAGTAAATAGAAGAGAAGACTGAGATCTTTCAGCTTTCTAAGGCAATCAGCCTAGAGGAAGAGAAACATTTTAAATTAATTCGTATTTTACAAAAGAACATGTTCACATCTTAATCACTGGCGGAGGAATTGAGTAAATTAATTTATCTATAGATGTATAAAGGACAGTTGTGTGCATCTGTATGTCCGGAGGAAACTTCGAAAATAAAACAATTAACAACAAAGTAAATATGTAACGTAGCGGGCTCGTCACGGTACCAAATACGTTGTATACTTCTTACGTCTTACTCTGGTCTATTCTTCCGGCCGTCTTCTGATCGTCTATCGTCTATCTTGGGCTGGTCTTTCTTATCTGGGTTCCGTGTCTGGTTCTGCTGGGATCACTACTTATCAAAAGCCTTGTGTCATTGTTAGCTTTTAGTAATAACAACAAGACTTCGATTTACTTTTGATGTTACTTTATTCCGGATCCCCAGACCAGACAACTGCGCGCGGAGAGTCACATCTTGCTAGCTTCAGTCCTAACTCTCAACTGACTAACTGCAACTAACTGAGTTGCTTACCTTAAACCGGAAGGGGGCTTTCTATCGGGGTTCCGTTCTCACGATTCTATCCCCAGAAAGCAAGGTGAGAGTTAGGTCAAGCATGTCACTCACTCTCAAGGCCATCAGCTGCACTGATCGCCATAAGGATTTCTATACTACCTTAAAAAGATATTAGGGATCCATAATTATGTAACAAATATATATACTCATTAAATACCACCAGAGCTTGGTTTTTGAGCAAAAATAATGAAGATTTGATTTATTTTGAGAAGATATTTAAAAATTCAAATTTGAAAAGTAACAAAAGGGAAAGTCATTTGAATGTTATTTTGTTTATCTTTTTTTTGTATGTTTTTTCGCTTTAAAAAGTACTATTGATTGATTGAAGTAATTGCATCATTTATATCTTTTTAAAAATTGTAAATCATTGAATGGAAATGTCTTACTATATTGTTATATATTTCCGTGGGAATTTTTATGGGGCAACCAGCAAGGATCTCACTCGTGATAAATAATAATGGATCTGCGAGACCAACTTTTTAACAATCCCTCTTGGGTATATAACAGATAGATAGATACATACAAACAGGCTGCGAAAAGAAAGAAAGAAAAAGAGCAGATTGGAAAATCAAAATACCCCCTTGCAAAAAGAAAAAAAAACAAAGAAACAAACAAAACGACGAAACAAAACGTCTAATAATATCAAAGATATTGCCCAATTTTGGGAATTGACAGAAATATGACATGCTATACTCCACTTTGGCCCTATCTTGGGCTAGACGGGCGGTCGGAGAGGCCCCCACCGATCAATCGGCTAGTCATGTCAAGCCCTAGCACCTATATGCTTTTCCCAACATTATTGCCCTTATGGCAAGCCCCAACCCCTTTTTATCATATGGGTGCTAGAAGGCGGTGGCCGCAGGTCTACATGTCCTGGGAATGACGTTAAACTCTATTTGATGGTGAGGTTCCAGTTCTGGAGGTTTGGGGAATGTGGAGCACCCCTTCATCACCATTGCTCTCTGGTCCACTCTGACCCGGAGTGGTAGTACCTGTTAGAGTCCCATCTATGGGTTAAATAGAAAAATGTGTTTATAAAAAAAAATTGTATTATCCATTAAGA
>CM042166.1:25058000-25060500 GCA_023376005.1 Doryteuthis pealeii | reverse complement strand
TTATGGATAAATAGTAGGGCAGACCGGGCTCTTTAACCTTGGTTAGGCAACTGGTCTAGGAGAAGGAAAACTCTGAATTCAAACCTGTTGAACTCCGCTTAAGAAATTGACCTTGTGTCACATCCTACTTGTGCGGAGGGGTTGGTAAATATATATATAGTAAATAATCGGTACTGTTATAAGATGTATACTTAAATCTTCTTTAATTAGTAATTATTGACATATGATTTAAAAATCTGTGGAAACTACTAGAAGCGGCTACCCAGCATTGCCTGGGTAGAGGAGTAGTAAAAAGGTAGTCTCGGAGTTACATAATTGTTGAATCGCGAGTTGGACCATCACAGGATGTCCCACTAAAATCCCTACGTAAAAAAAGACCATGTGTTTGTTGATTCAGACACTCTAAATAGAAAAATTAATATATCTCCTATTTAAAATATAAAATGCAAAAATAATCCATGTTATCATTTAAATTTTATTTTTCAATTATGTTGACGAATATAAAAACAAATCAAATCTTCACTGTTTTTACACAAAAAGCAAGATCGTTTGATAGTGAATATGTATATGTATTTACATTTTCATTAATTATCTTATTTTCATAGTTGCAAAATAATCCATGTTATCATTTAAATTTTATTTTTCAATAATCTTGACGAATGTAAATCAAATCTTCATTATGTTTACACAAAAAGCAAGATATTTTGATAGTGAATGTGTATATGTATTTACATTGTCATTAATTATCTAATTTTCATAGTTTCTTCCGGACATACATACACACAAACCGCCCTTTTTATACGTAGAGATTACCATATGCAGCATGTACAAAAGTCTTTATTGAACTAATATTATTCAGAAGAAACTTTTCTTGTTTTATTTCTTTAAAAAAGTACAGAAAACAGGAGTTTTTTTTGTCACGTTCAAGAAAATTATCTGAGATGTGACAATATTTATCTCCCTAAACGACAAACATGAATGTCATCATTGTTTGATCAGATGTTGTCACTTTTTGATAAGATGTCCGAATTGTCAAGAGAAAAAAAATTCATGATTTGACTCTCATCAGTTTCAAGAGAATTAGACATCTATGAAAAAAAAGTGTCAAAAATACGAAAGTGACATGAAAAAATAGTATGCTCTCCTCTCTAGGGTTAGCGCTTTTTGTGAGAATTATTAATCTGCTAAATGCTCGTATGTACCTAAATATAAGGAAGTAATATCTCCACATTTTAACTGGCAGTCATAAATACAGGAAGAGAGAGAGAGAGGAGAGAAGAGAGAGAAGAGAGAGAGAGAGAGAAGTAAATTTTCTATAATAATAATGATAATTGTGTTGGAAAGGTAATCTACTAGGAATTGTGCTAGACGCTAACTTTTCGGCATACAACAAAATGGTATATTCTCAAACGGGAATCTGTCCTAGACGATGAGAAACATGGAGCTCTCTGGGACTTTGAGATACAGACGGATCACTTGATCCAGCCAGAAAACCCAGACCTAGTATTGATTAACAAGAAGAGAATATGTTATCTCGTGGGTTTGGGCCGCACCGACGGGCACACAGTTGAAAATGAAAGAAAACGAAAAAATAATTGGACCTGGCTTGAGAATTGAAAACAAAACTGTGGAATATGGCGGTTAAAGTGATACTGATTTTTAGTTAGTGTCCTTGGAACTGGAAAACGGAGGAAGAATCGAGACAATCATACAACAACATTGTTAAGTGGCATGAATACTCAGAAAAAAGCCTGGAGAATTAAGGAGACTTGGTAGCAATCAGCACCAGTTAAAAACAATCAGCTAACACTGGTGTGAAAAACTTAATCTATTAATAATGGAGATTCGCTTCCGGTTTTTGTCTGTAACAAAAATTACGTCACTGCTTACGTACAATTACCCAAAATCGTCATAACCTAGAATAAATACACCGAAAAATTTGAATATGCAACATTCGACAGTCCTCATTGTTTTTTAAAACAAGTTTTAATAAATACATGGCTGGTATTATATATCTATATATAGTTTGTTTTATTTTAATACATATTTCAAGTTTACATTTCAAATTGCTCTATTTTTTAAAATCCTTTAATGAATTTGATGATTTACTTACTTAGGGTACAACCTCGCTGACATTGAATTTTTTACTCCCCCTTCAGGCAATATGTTCAAAAATCTATTTTTACATCGCCCGGAGGGTATTTTTATTATGTACTACTACTATACACTACTACTACTACTAATAATAATAATAATAATAATAATAATAATAATAATGATAAAAAGAGAACGCGTCAACTGGTAGACCTTGCGGTCCCAGCAGATCACAGGGTGAAGCTGAAGGAAGATGAAAAGATGGATAAATACCTGAACATTGCCGAGAATTGAAAAGGCTCGTGGAAATGTGAGGTGAACTGATACCAATTGTAGGTCGTGCACTTGGAACAATCCCAATTAATTGTGAAACAAGTGGGGAAAAGCCTAGAGGATATAGAAATCA
>CM042166.1:25050500-25053000 GCA_023376005.1 Doryteuthis pealeii | reverse complement strand
CTTTTCACTTGCGCAAGACCAAGGAGATTATTTTAGCGTCTGAGGTGGAGCGCAACACCTGCCGTCAGCTCCTTACTTTACCGCACAGATCCCTGTGCTACTCATACGCTGAGTTGGCGAGGACCGGTATCGGACTAGGAACCTTGTGGTTTCTAGCCGAACGCTCTACAGACTGAGCTAACCCGGCCCGATATATATATATATATATAACTATAAATATATATATAAATATATATATATATATATGTTTGTGTGCGTATTTATCTCTTGTTATGTTTATTGAAAATCTAAACCATACTTCCCGTTCTTAGAAAACGAATATATCATAATTATCTTTTCTCTGAAACTAAGATTTTATTTCTTTCTCTTCCAGTACAACAATATGTAAATCTTTATCTAAAACGTATCTCCATAACTTGGGGCACCTTTGATGGTGTAATTGTTAACGAGTTCAACCAGTGCAGTTAAATGATATATAATTGTCTCCCTTGAAGAATGTGCGTGTCCGTTGGGTGTCACGTGTTTGTCCCAGAAAACTATTCTAAGTCTCATTTGCCTTTAGTTATATATTATACTTATCTTTTTCTTTGTGAGATTTTATTTGTGGAGTCTATCAGGAGAAACGAGGAGCTTTCTTTCTCCTAGATGAGTTGCCATACCAGATTTAAAGGGTCCCAGACTGCTCTGCTATTTTCCCATAGCTGTAGGGAGAAATAGATATTGCAAAAGAAAGAACAAAAATAAATTAGATACCATATTTAAGAGAGAGAAAGAGAGTTGCGAGATAGAGAGATAGAGATAGATAGATAGAGAGAGAGAGAGAGAGAGAGAGAGAAGAGAGACGAGAGAAGAGAGAAGGAGAGAAGAGAGAGAGAGAGAGAGAGAGAGAGAGAGAGAGAGAAGAGAGAGAGAAGAGAGAGAGAAGAATATGGACACCGTAATTGAGAGAGAGAGAGAGAGAGAGGAGAGAGAGAGAGAGAGAGAGAGAGAGAGAGAGAGAGAGAGAGAGGCGGGAAGAGAGAAGGAGATGTATAGATAAAGAAACAATGAGAGATAGATAGATAGATAAATAAACAATGAGAGATAGAGAAAGAGAGAGAGAGGGGCGGGAAGAGAGAAGGAGATGTAGATAGATAAAGAAACAATAAGAAAGATAGTGAAAGATAGAGAAAGGAAGAGAGAGAGAGAGAGAGAGAGAGAGAGAGAGAGAGAGAGAGAGAGAGAGAGATGTAGATGATACTTCAAGGGAAATAATAACAAATAAATAGATAACGTAATTAAGAGAAAGAAAGCGGAGAGAGAGAGAGAGAGAGAGAGAGAGAGAGAGAGAGAGAGAGAGAGCGAGAGAGACATAGAAAAGGAGACGGGGGAGAGAGATAAATAAACTGGGGAAGAGAGAGAAAGAAACTATTGCAAGGGAAAGAATAAAAAATTAAAAAATACTGTAAATAAGAAAGAGAGACAGACAGACAGACAGACAGACTGAGATAGAGAAAAAGAATGGCGCAAAGAGAGAGAGACAGAGAGAGACAGAGAGAGAGAGAGAGGGCGGAGAGAGAGAGAAAGAGAAAGAAATATGTAGATGATATTTCAAGGGAAAGAATAAAAAATAGATAACATTATTAAGAGGAAGAAAGCGGAGAGAGAGAGAGAGAGAGAGAGAGAGAGAGAGAGAGAGAGAGAGAGAGGCGGGAGGGGATATAGTGGCGGAAACATTTCCTTTTTACGTATGAATCTAATATTTGCTTATATAACATTTTGATAAACGCATAGGCTGACACCAAATAAGGGAATTGATAAGAGGGATGTTAAACAGAAACTGCTTTTGCAGTCTGAAAAATAGCAGCTTTTTTTTTTCTTTTTTTTTTTTGATCGAAACTAGAGATTTTCAGTACCCCCCCCCCCACGAACATTTTTCTTTCCTTTTATTTTCCTTCTCATTTTTTCTCTTTCATTTTCCTTCTCGTTCTTTCTTTCATTTTCTTTCTCGTATTTTTCTTTCATTTTCCTTCTCGTATTTTTTCTTTAATTTTTCTTCTCATTTTTTCGTTCATTTTCCTTAACATTTTTTCTTTCATTTTCCTTTTGATTTTTCTTTCATTTTTCTTCTCGTATTTTTTCTTTCATTTTCCTTCTTGTATTTTTCTTTCATTTTCCTTCTCGTATTTTTTCTTTCATTTTCTTTCTCGTATTTTTTCTTTCATTTTTATTTTCGTATTTTTCTTTCATTTTCCTTCTCGTCTTTTCTTTCATTTTACTTCTCATTTTTTCATTCATTTTCCTTCACATTTTTTCTTTCATTTTCCTTTTATGTTTTTTCTTTCGTTTTCCTTCTCGTAATTTTTCTTTCATTTTCCTTCCCGTATATTTTCTTTCATTTTCCTTCTCAATTGTTTTTCTTTCATTTTCTTTCTCCTATTTTTCTTTCATTTTCCATCTCGTATTTTTCCTTTCATTTTCCTTTTATGTTTTTCTTTCATTTTCCTTCTCATATTTTTAT
>CM042166.1:25043000-25045500 GCA_023376005.1 Doryteuthis pealeii | reverse complement strand
GTATCGTGTAACCCAGTTCTATCTGCCGTAAGATGATCGGCGTCTAAGCCAGTTAATCCATCTGTTGGTTGAGGCTTTAAAATACACCGACTGCACCTCTACAGATGGGTAAGACCCCCTCCCATGGGACCAACTCTTGGCCAGGGTGGCTATCTATAAAGCCTAAGGATGGATCCCTGGTGGATGAGCAAACACATGACATGACAGAAAGGGCCTCTACGACCGACCGTCTAGCCTAAGTAAGGGCCAAAGAGGAGTGTTGCATGTCATGGACTGTTCTGACACGTAGGTTCACACAACCCACAGCTGGCTCCATTTGCAGAGGGGTGTTAACCCTCGGCAGAAATGCAGTCGGTATATTCTAAAGCCACACCCCATCGGGTTCTGTATGATTTGTGCACGAATATTTTTTAGACAAATATTTTGGTTATTAACTCAATTGTTAGAATTCAAGACAAAAGTTTAATATACAATTTGGGTGGTTCAGTTGTTTAGTTTTGTTTTATACCCATCAAACATCGTACATTGGGTATATAAATGAGAGTGCGAGACTTCAGAGAGAGTTCTTTGGTGATAGATGGTTGGGTTGGTTGGTTTATTAATTTTAACGGCATATCAACCCATCCAGGGTTATATCATGCCTATCGGTTGGGGTGTTATACATATTGTGTATTCATATATATACTTTTAGTAATTGGTTTTAACAATGTGTGAGCATTATTGGGAATTATATTGTATAGCATTGATTTGTTTCATGTCTATATTCTATGGTATAATTTTATTTTCCTTAAAAAGGAGAAAATATCCCCAATGTTAACATTTTCAAATAGATCCTTCATATTGTTCGCTTTAAAATAATGTTTTCTGATGTGAGCAAAAAATCTGCATTCCATTAATAAGTGTTTGACTGTCAGGGGTGTTTGACATGTTTCACATTGTGGTTGTTGTTCTTGTTTGAGTATATAAGAGTGTGTTAGTTTTGTATGACCAATGCATAATCGGAACATAATGACTTGTTCCTTTCTAGACTTCCTTAAAGTTGGTCTGCAGCCTCCCAAAGTCGGTTTGATTAGGAAGAGTTTATTGTGGATACAGTTATTCTGCCATTTTGTATGAAGGAATCTATTAATTTTAGGTTTCAAGTCAGTATATGGTATCTGGAACTTGTCAGGGATTAAATTTAGAGCCGATTTCGCTGCAGAGTCAGCTCTTCCATTCCCCCTCACTCCTATTTGACTTGGAATCCAGCATATAATAATTTCCTTAGAGTTAGACATTGAGTCTAATCTATTCAGGAGCTTAATGATGAGAGGGTCTTCCAGTTTTTTATTTCTTAATGATAGTAGGACTGAGAGCGAGTCTGAACAGATGATATATTTTGTGTGTTTATTTTCAGAGATGATGTCAAGTGCTATATCTATTGCACGGGTTTCAGCTGAAAAAATGGAACTTTCGTTTGGTGATAGAGATATTAGAGAGACAGAGACAGAGACAGAGACAGAGACTTACTTGGTTACTTCATTTCAGCTTACTGCTTTCTCTTCTTCTCTGGTCGACATCTCGTACTAGTTGAGTTCTTCAAAAATGCTTCTTCTTTTTAACTAAGGGCTTCTTTTTCCTGGGCTGATTTGGTCTTTGCGAATAATTGAATTAACGAGACATGTCTTTGCTTGATCAAGCTTTTATTTCATCTAGCCCATGCTTCTTATCCGCCACGTGGATGAGAGATCGACCTCAACAGCGACACGTCTGTCCTGCTTCAACGTCCGGTCGAATCTGAAATCTAAAACAAGTTACGTGTTTCTCATGGCGCGTTTTACAGTGATCGGGGGGGGGGTATAACCGTCACTGGTACATTTCCACTCCCTGATTTCAAAGTTAACGGTCCATTATTCAGCCACAGGGTCTGCAAACAATTTATGACACAATAAATTGTAGCAGTGTTTAATGGCATATCCACTCTTAGGGGTTATTTAATGCCAAATTTTGTTTTTGTTTATTATTTATTTTTGTCTAGATGAATAAGCAAATGGACAGTAAGCGAATATTTTTGTTATTAAATGAATTGTAAAGCAAACCTTATTAAACAATATTGGTTGGTTGGTTGGTTGGTTGGTTGGTTGGTTATTACAAAGTATTGAAGGGACTGGGAGTCTTTATTATTTAAACTTCACTCTTAGGATTGAGAATTATTCATGTAACTGGCAGGAACTGTGAATATACCACAGCATGATAATTTGATTATTACAACGTTTGGTATGTTTACTTATAAGGTATTTTAGTTGAGAGTAGAGGAAATGTGGATATAACAACACAAACAACTATGTTCAATTGATATTTCGCCTCATTATTGGTTGAGGCTTCCTTGGAAGTTTATTGATTTAAGCGCTTGTACATTCTGCTTTTATAGTGAAAAGATAAATGGGTGGGGGTAAGAGAAAAGGACATAGGTTATTATTGGGTAGTCTAGGGGAGGGTTTGGTATGGTGTTTTCATTTTT
>CM042166.1:24948000-25038000 GCA_023376005.1 Doryteuthis pealeii | reverse complement strand
CCCGTCTTCTTTCTTACCTGCTACTAGTATCATGTAACCTAGTACTACCTGTTCCATGGTCGGTGTAATAAACTTCAGGTAGGCCTCGGTGTGTCTGGTGAGCTGGAAGTTTGTACACTCAGCATCACGAAGGACAAGAGCTGTCAAAGGGCGGATAAGCTCCAGAGGAGCGAATGGGCTACCACACTGTTAGTAGTAGGGTTGGGGTACTGGAAAAAGTTTTTTGAACTGGAGTCTGTTCAATTAACAACAGTAATCACTTTCCTGCAACAATCTGTCTGCTACCACAGTAAACTCGGTAATTATGAACTTTTGTTTAGTGTGTCCCAGAAAAAACAGAACCCACAAATTTTGTAATAAAACTGTTAATTTTAACTAGGGGTTTAGGGTTAGGGTTAGGGTTCAGGGTTAGTTTAATGGGAAAATAAATAAATAATTTGGGTTCTGTTTTTCTGGGTCACCATGTACAGGGTAACCAGAAAAAACAGAACCCAAACCCAAACCCAAACCCTAACCTAACCCCAACCCCAACCCTAAATCTAACCCCCTAGTTAAAAAACAGTTTTATTACAAAATTTGCGGCTTCTGTTTTTTCTGGGACACCCTAATTTACTAAACAAAAGTTCATAATTACCGTAAACTCTTTATCTGACCTTCCTCCTCTCGCAACAAAACCCAGTAGTCCTCCGTATTCCACCACTCTCGCCGTCACTTGATTCGTTCCTTTTCGCAGTTTCAGTGACCGTAATTTTTTATTATGGTTCGTCCACCTGTTATGCAAATTACGTCTCGTCCCATTCGGATCTCTCGTGCACGGCACAAGCAATTCTTTGCCGCTTACGTTGAAGGGGGGTCAGCTATGCCCATTACAGTACTTATTACTCACATAAATCAAACCTTCATTATTTCTGCTCAAAAATCAATATCTGGTGATAGTGAATGTGTATATATATTTACTTTGTCGTTAATAGTTTTATTTTCTTAGTTTCCTCCGAAAATGTATACACACAAACTGCTCTTTATACAGGGGGTGCAAAAGTATGTATACAGTTATAAAAAAAAGGGGGGAAACACATACATTACTCATTGTATTTATTACACAAACAAACACAGGTTACATATACATGTAATAAGAAGCACATGTAGTAAGAAGCTCTAATCCATCAGGTATTCAAATTGCCTTCAGAGTTCACACATTCCTCTAATCGAGAACAGACACTCATTCACACTCTGGAACAAAGGTGTCGCGCTAGCCGATAAGGACGTCGACTCCGCGGACATTTGTTTAAAAGGGATTGAATGACACAAACCAGGTAAAGGAGGACAAGCGAGGAGATTTGGTTAACAAGAAATAGAAATGTTTATTTACCGAAGTACAGAAGATGAAGTTGAAAGCTGAAGGATATTGGTCAGGTCGTTGATATCTCCGGTTGGGAAGGTGTCGGTTGCGTCAGATGACCGGTTGTGGAGACGATCGGGAATGTGCGCGATGGGCACAGCGGGTCGACGGTCGATGTTGATCATTGCTGAACGTGGTGTGTCTTCCGGAGGGTGAACCAATGTGAAGAAGGCTGGTAGACGAAGGTAGTAGCTGGTCGCTGAAGGAAGAGTCGGATGAGGAGAGGCTGGATCGAAGCTGGATCGGCAGTAGCCAGGGTCGTCGGTGGGCTGGAACGTATGCAGTTTGCCGGTACGTTGGGATAAAGGTCTTTATCAACATCAATTCCCGAACAAGCCTCCAAAATGAACTGAATCATGTCTTCAACAGTGCGGGGCTTGCGTAAAGAACATGCCACACGTGCTTTTGTCCACGGTCATGATCATCTGCAAGAGAATTATCTGTTGAATAAATATTATTGTAAAATATAAGTTACTGCAATATATATATATATATATATATATATATATATATAATATATATATATATTTTAATATATATATCATTGTAATATATTATTGTAGTATATATATATTATTGTAATATATATAATATTTTATAATATATATATATATAAATATTATATATATTATTGTATATATATAATATTTATATATATATAATAAATATATATATATATATTATTATATTATATATATATATATATATATAATATATATATATATATATATATATATATATATAATATATATATATATATTACAACAATTATTCATTAATTATTAACTAATTCATTAATTATTAACTAATTTATTTTCAAAATTAGGTACGACTTCAATTAAGCACATATCCTCCAAAAATTGTCGGCTTAAAAGCCATATAAAAATAAACACATTTGTTTGTTTACTTAACCTCATATATATATATATATATATATATATAATATATATATATATATTATTGTAATATATGTATATATATTATTGTAATATATATATTGAATATATGTATATATTATTAATATATATATATATATATATATATATATATATATATATATATAATTGTAATATATATATATTGTTGTAATATATATAAATATATATATATATATATATATATATATATATTATTGTAATATATGTATGTATAACTCAGCCTATGAGTAGCACAGGTATCTGTGCGGTAAAGTGAGGAGCTGATGCCAGGTATGACTCTCTACCTCAGAATTTCCTGAAGTGAATAAAATGAAACGAGTAATTGTACATGCATTTTTATTACTTAAGATATGTCACTTTCACTTCAGTATAATATGACACTAATTTCACTGATGTGACACTACTGTATACCCACTTTATCCCCCCCCTGCATATGTATAGAAGGTTTATTTCTTACAAAGCATGGTTATCGAGTCAAAAATATGGAGTGAGTTGTGATACGTCGGTCTTGTTCGGCACCTGGCTATCTTCTATTTCTGCTGCTACTGATGATACTATCACCCCAACGGGCGGGCTCAAAACTGAATAAGCCTCGAGCTTCGCTGAATTTATGTAAAATTCTACCTCACCATCTCCACAGACCGACCACCCAGATGCTCGGTACTTAATTTAAACTCAGACCTCTCGACTATGTTTTCTCTAAAAATTAAAACACTTACTCTTTTCTTCCGACTTTGTGTCTTCAATATTCCGACCATGATTTTTTTCAAAAGTATTTTTCTCATAAAAATAGCTTTTTGCTTTTAATACTTAGATACCTGAAGATTTTATCTTCAACTGGGTTAACTTCATGGTGCTAGTTCGATTCTCTTAAACTTTACGGCCCAATCTTTTCTTCTTCTCCTCGCGTGATATCCCAGATACTTTAGTGTTCGTTGACCGACACTCAAGTATAGTACTAACTGACCAAACTTCGCGCGCACACTCTTCACACTTGCCGCAAAGATTATACGGTTATTTCTATTACATTCTATTAATAATGGTAAAAACCAATAATATAAAAAGGTTAGTAGTAAAAAGTCGGCAGAGTGACCTATGGTTGGCAGCAAAGGAGTCCATCACCTTTTCACTACTGCTAGACAAGAGAGGTTGTTTTTGCATCTGAGATGGAGGACCACACCAACCATCAGCTCTATTTTACTGCACAGATCCAAGCTACTTATGTGCCGAGTTGGTGAAGGCTGTTATCAAACCTGGAATCTTGTGGTTTCTAGGTAGATGCTTTACCGACTGAGCACTCTGCTTCATGACCCTGGATTGTTTAACCGTCTTGAGATCACTGCTATAGATTACCGCGCGCACGATTATGCACCGCTCATGTTCCTAGTCTGTCCAACTCTGACAGAGTACACCCCCTGCCAGGTGCTCCTCTGGTTTGTTAATATAAATATGGCATCATCATCATCATCATCATCATCATGTCGCGCTAGCAGCACGGATATCAATGACAATCTCTCGCTAACCATCCCTATCATCCATCGCCCTCAGCACCTCCTCTGGGCAGCATTCAATATCCGCACATAACTTGTCTATATAGGCCTTTGCTGGACGGCACACACTGGCATGTTCATATACTGGTTTCTATAGAAGGGCGTCGCTCATGAGTTCGATCTTGCTTCTCTAGCAGTGTCCAGCAGGTCTTGTTCGTCTGACTCTGATGGTTTGTGTGACCAGAAAGAAAGCAGGTGAGATAGAGTAAGATAAAAATATGCAAAATGAACCTATGCATATATTTCATATATGCGAAGCTATTTTGTGTTTGTAATACCATTTTTGAAAGTACCTTACGTATAGCCCAAGTAGATTTTTTTTTAATTCCCATTATTTCGTACACTAGCTTTTT
The DNA here is from genome assembly GCA_023376005.1 of Doryteuthis pealeii. Taxonomy (NCBI): domain Eukaryota; kingdom Metazoa; phylum Mollusca; class Cephalopoda; order Myopsida; family Loliginidae; genus Doryteuthis; species Doryteuthis pealeii. Next base: position 25,033,760 of record CM042166.1, on the reverse strand, counting down.
ATCCGATAGAATCAATCATACATTTACCATATATATATATATATATATATATATATATATATATATTTTAGAAGATTATGTGCTTAATTAAATGTAAAGCATAAACAAATCGAGAAAAGTGAGTGTTTACGCTTTACATTTAAACCGATATGCACGCCTAATTCATTTAATTATAATTAATTAATTAACAAATTAAGTATGACTTTAATTAAGCACATAATCTTCCAAAGATTGTCGGCCTTCGCCATTTCAAACACATCGTTTGTTCACTTCATATATATATATATATATATATATATATAATATATATATATATATAATATATATACAGACAGACAGACAGACAGACAGAGATATTCAAAGAGAAAGCGGGTGCGATGGAGCGAGAGAAAATTATGAAAAAGGAGTCTATTTAGAGAATAACCCTCGTATACACACACACACAACACCACATATATATATATATATATATATATATATTATATATATATATACATATATATTGTCGGCTTAAAGCCATATAAAAAATAAACACATTTGTTTGTTTACTTAACCTCATATATATATATATAATATATATATATATATATATATATATAGAGAGAGAGAGAGAGAGAGGAGAGAGAGAGAGAGGGGGGTATGAAGCCTGATGCTTGTTTTGTGTAAGCTACCTGAAAAGGCGATAATCCAGTTCCTCTATCGTCGATGTAATCCCTGACACGCAAGCATTGGCCTATACCGAGCGAATCCTTTAATACAATAAGTGAGGTGCCGCCGGCAGACTAGAATCTCCTGTATTAAACGAGCTTATTTGTGGTCATCGTGTCTTGCATGAATATAAGAATAAAGCAAAGGGAAAATCCATGCCCAATTTCTGACACAAACGTCGATTCAGATTGAAGTGACTCAGATTAATCGAAAAAACTAGCAAAAGTATGCGTCCCCACCCCTCGCAGGGCCCAAGTCTTTAAGTTTTATTAGTTTACAATTTTGAATTGTCAGACTGTTGTCCTCATCTTTAGTTGTGGTATGTACAAACATTGTTTCGGCCATTGTATCTCCTTTGACCTTCCTCATGGTCGGACAGACAGGGAACGCCTGAGGTAGGCCGGAGGATACAACATCTGAAACATTGTGTTTTTAACCTCTACAATAAAAGTGAGGACGACAGTCCGAAAAATCAAAATTATACAATTCAAATGTTATTTGTTTGTTTGTTTGTTTTGTTTTACGGCATATCAACCTCAGTGAGTAATTTAATGCCGATAAAGTTTTGAAATAAATCAATTCTTAATGGATAATACAATTTTTTTATAAATACATTTTTCTATTTAACCCATAGATAGGATCCTAACAGGTACTACCACTCCGGGTCAGAGTGGACCAGGGAGCAATGGTGATGAAGGGGTGCTCCACATTCCCCAAACCTACAAAACTGGAACCTCACCATCAGATAGAGTTTAACGTCATTCCCAGGACATGTAGACCCGCAGCCACTGCCTTCTAGCACCCATATGATAAAAAGGGGTTGGGGCTTGCCATAACGGCAATAGGGTTGGGAAAATCATATAGGTACTAGGGCTTGACGTGACCAGCCGATTAACCGGAGGGGGCCTCTCCGACTGCCCGTCTAGCCCAAGATAGGGCCAAAGTGGAGTATTGCATGTCATGAACTGCTCATCCACCTGGGCTCTATCCTTAAGCATCACGGGTCGCCACCCACGGCCAACAGGTGGCCCCATTGGGGGAGTATTACCCCTCTGCAGAGGTGCAGTCGGTGCATTCTAACGCCCCACCGACAGAGCGGAAGTATTATTTGTACTTTTTCTCTGACAATTGATCTAAATGTTCTTTCTTTTTTCTTTCATTTTTTTTCTTTTTCTTTTTTTTATGTTCCTATTGTATCGTTGAGGTGGTAAAAGATACCCCGAGAAATAGTCTGCTTCAGCACTTGTATCTGGTGCTAACAGATACTTATAACATAAAACAAGAAGTAGTACAATTCACAAGACAACCGTACAAGAATGAGGAGGGTCAAATGTCTGTAGTCAAACGCAGTGATTTCGTCCGAATATATTTTTCCCGACTTTATCATTGCTACGTCGAATCTTATAAGTCTATGAGCCAGTCCATCTTGTAGGGGTGTTAACTCCTCTACAACAGTTCCTTAATTTGGAAATTTGGGTTGTAGATCAAGTTGGATTTGAATCAGAAGAAATGAAAAAATAAAGACTTATATATATTTACCAAACCCTCTTCATGAGTAGGATGTGACACAAGATCAATTTCTTGCATTGTCTGAATAGGCTTGATGTGTATAATTTTGAATTTTTGAACTGCACTTCAATGCTTTGTTTGATCAACAGTCACTTTTTGATCAACAGTTACTTACGTCACATTACCCTCGGAAATTGCGTAACTTTATCATTGCTTATTTAATTCATATTCAAAAGCATTACTGCATTGACTAAATCTTTTTTATTAACGATGTCTCTATGACAATCTGAGTTAGATTTGCCTCAAAACAGACCATGTTATTCGTTTAAGATCCTGCAATGTGTCTTATATATCACTAAGAGATAAAGGGTTACATAATATATGGTGTGGCTAAATTGCATACAGGTTTTAACAAAACCGACTTTAATAAATAATTACTTGGTGTTATTGATCTTTAATATTATTTAAAAAAATCTCCAACGTATTAAAATCAGTTCTATGAAGGAATGATTTTATATAGAAACCAATTGAAATATAAGTAAAACAAGTGTAATCTTTTTTATATGCGTTCTTATTTAATTTTGTTCGACTTTCTAATCTGATATATTCCGTTACATTAAAACTTAAATACCTACGTCTGAAGGGTGGATATTCTTGTTATCAGATATTATCTATAACATCTGGCAACACTCTCTGGTTTAAATAAGAGTAATCTTTTTATATTCGTTCTTATTTAATTTTGTTAGTCTTTCTAATATAATATATTTCATTACATTAAAACTTAAATGTTTATGCCAGCTTACTAGTAATACTAATTATCAAGCCTCAATATAATCTTTCAATGCCCTCTGGTCAAAATAAGCGTAAACCTTTTATATGCGTTCTTATTTTATTTCGTTAGACTTTCTAATTTAATACATTTAATTAAATTAAAACGTATATACTTACGCCCGGAAGGTGCATATTCTTGCTTGTATATATTATCAATATCCTCTTGCAACACCCTGTGCTTGAAATAAGTGTAATCTTTTTGTATGCGTTCTTATTTAATTTATTTAGTTTTTCTAATTTAATGTATTTCAATACATTAAAACTATATAATATCAATTTTCGCGTTTCCAACTTAATGTCATTAGTTTGTGCTGCTATTAATACAGATTCAACGTTACCCTTTGTCATCAAGTCAGCACGTGTGCAATTATTTAATTTGTTAAAATTAGTGTCATCTTTTTATATGCGTTCTTATTTAATTTCTTTAGTTTTTCTAATTTAATATATTTCAATACATTAGAACTCTATAGTATCAATTTTCGCGTTGTGAACTTTCGGTCATTAGTTTGGTTTGGTTTTGTTTTGTTTTACGGCATATCAACCTCGGTGGGTCATTTAATGCCGACAAAGTTTGAAATAAATCAATTCCTAATGGATAATACAATTTTGTTTATCAACTCGTGTTTTTCTATTTTACCCATAGATGGGACCCTAACAGGTACTACCACTCCGGTTCAGAGTGGACCAGGGAGCAATGGTGATGAACGGGTGCTCCACATTCCCCAAACCTCCAAAACTGGAACCTCACCATCAGATAGAGTTTCACGTCATTCCCAGGACACGCAGACCCTCAGTCACCGCCTTCTAGCACCCATATGATAAAAAGGGTTGGGGCTTGACATAAGGGCAATAGGGTTAGGAAAATCATATAGATGCTAGGGCTTGACATGACCAGCCGATTGATCAGAGAGGGCCTCTCCGACCGTCCGTCTAGCCTAAGTAAGGTTCTAAGTGGAGTGTTGCATGTCATGGACTGCTCATCCACCAAGACTCCGTCCTTAAGCATCACGAGTCGCAACCCACAGCAAACAGGTGGCCCCATTGGGGGAGTCTTACCCCTCTGCAGAGGTGCAGTTGGTGCATTCTAACGCCCCACTGACAGGGTGGTTTCAGTCATTAGTTCTGCTATTAATAAAGATTCAATATATCGCTTCAGCTTTGCCCTTTATCGTCAGGTCAGCACGTGCGCAATTACCTAATTTGTTTTCTTGATTTTCTGGGATTGTTGTTTTCCTGTTTCTCTTTAATTATTTCTCTTGTTATTGCGGGTACTGGCTGCAGTAATTAATCACTCGTTGCGCTTATTTCTATATTCTTCGAGACTCCATGAATTTCTGTATCTCTCGTTACGCTTATTTCTATATTTTTGCGAGTCTCCTGAATTTCTGTATCTCTCGTTACGCTTATTTCTATATTTTGCGAGTCCCTGAATTTCTGTATCTCTCGTTACGCTTATTTCTATATTTTGCGAGTCTCCTGAATTTCTGTATCTCTCGTTACGCTTATTTCTATATTCTTCGTGTCTCTCTGAATTTCTGTATGCACGAATTTTCTGTATCTCTCGTTACGCTTATTTCTATATACTTCGAGTCTCCCTAAATTTCTGTATCTCTCGTTACGCTTATTTCTATATTCTTCGAGTCTCCCTGAATTTCTGTATCTCTCGTTACGCTTATTTCTTATTTTTGCGAGTCTCCTGAATTTCTGTATCTCTCGTTACGCTTATTTCTATATTTTGCGAGTCTCCCTGAATTTCTGTATCTCTCGTTACGCTTATTTCTATATTTTTGCGAGTCTCCCTGAATTCTGTCTATATTTTGCGAGTCTCCCTGAATTTCTGTATACACGAATTTCTGTATCTCTCGTTACGCTTATTTCTATATTTTTCGAGTCCCCCTGAATGTCTGTATACACGAATTTCTGTATCTCTCGTTACGCTTATTTCTATATTCTTCGAGTCCCCCTGAATGTCTGTATACACGAATTTCTGTATCTCTCGTTACGCTTATTTCTATATTTTTCGAGTCCCCCTGAATTTTCTGTATGCACGAATTTCTGTATCTCTTGTTACGCTTCTAATATATAAAACAGAGATTTTGGTATGTACGTGTCGACGTATAACAAAAAAACGGGAGGTCACTCAGATTCAAAATCTTGCATACACATTGATATCGTTCTAACTAAGAAAAATTCCAAATTTGGTTATTGATTTTTACTGATTAAGGGATTTATTCGATTAATTAATCCAAAATCACCCAATTTGCGGAACTGTCCGTATATCAGCCCCTCCTGATAATAAAATATTGTCTCTGCCTGCTTATTGTTAAAGCGATAACAGCAGCGAAGTTTTGATTTTAATGAATTAATTTGCAGTCTAAGCCGTTCAGCTCCGAATTTATGGCCTATTTATGGTCCAGTCTTTAATAATTCTTACATCGTTAGAAAGATAAGAAAATACTCTTTCAAAATATGTAATTTGTGTGAGTTTTTATCAATTGAATCATTTTACAGCGAGTTAAAAAATTAAAAAATGGTTTCGGATAGCCACGCTGCCTATGATTATTGCGAACAAGCAGTGCAGTCTATATCAGTCAGATCGGAATCTCTTACCAATTTAGGATCAAATCTTTAAAATATTTATATATTTTAGTAATTAGATGAAATAGTCTTTCTGAATATGTAATTTGTATGTGTTTTTATAGATTTTTTTTTTTACAGCGAGTTAAAAAAAAAAAAATACTCCGTATAGGCGATAATACGAACGGAATCTCTAGTCTTTCTGAATATGTAATTTGTATGTGTTTTTATAGATTAAATTATTTTTTTACAGCGAGTTTGCCCATATTCTTAAATTGTACAGTACACTCATTTTAATTTTGATTTTTATAATGCATAAAAATTGTAGAAAATCAAATTGTACGCTTTACGATTACATTATTAAAAAAATATTTAAATCCTAAGTAACAGTATCATGAAAAATCAGTTTACGTCGTAAGTACGGTTACATATTTGTATAAATTAAACTAAGATTTCATTCGAATAAAATGACTTTTAATTCTTTAATTTATTTATTAATTTTTATTGTTAGAGTTTTAAAGGGTTAAAAATAACAATAAGATTGACGAATTTCCTTAGAAACTGTTTTTCTTTTGGTTCGTTAACTAATTATTTTCTCAAACCACGATAAAAAAAAACAAAGGTTACTAATACGGACAAAATCCGGTGTTTATCTTTAGTCGAAGGCCCGACTGGGAGATAAGTAGTCAATTATTTGTAAGACGAAATTTATTTCAAGTTTATCCGACAATATCCAGTTATTGGAACATTTCAAAAAAAATTTATATGTAAGTACGAAAAATTGTAAGCGCTTTGTTTATCAAAATGACATGATTCGTTAGTAAATTACCCGAAAAGTTGATAAACAAAACAACTAACAACCAACATTTAAATTATTATTCAAAATACAATTTAAAATATTCCTCAGAATTTGCCTTACAAATTAATTTTAAGTTTTATGATTTTACTCTTTATTGTGAAGTCAATAAACATCGCTGAGTTTATAGTGCAACTTTTCAGTTCTGAAAAAATTGGCATGTTTAAATAGAGATTTCATAGGTGACATTTGAACTTTTATGAAAATTGATGTTTGTAGTAATATAAATTTTGTAATAAACTTAATTTTAACTAGGGGGGGTAGGGGTAGGGGGTTAGTTTAATGGGAAAATAAATAAATAATTTGGGTTCCGTTCAAGCGGTTCCGATATGGGGGATCAAATTACTATAAACTTATACGAGGAATGAGCACCCGTGAATACTCAAATAATAAAGAACTTTTTAAGAATTTTGTTTTCAATCTGATAGATTTGGTGTGTAATCGATAATAATCAACTGAAGGAAAAAAAATAGATGGGGGGGGGGGGGGTCCAGATAATCAGGTCCACCAAAACGTTTTTAAACAATGTTTTTAAAATACTAGTACCACCAATTTTACCCTGTGAATTTACCCCCCCCCCCCTATATTTAACACTATGAAACTTGCAGAAAAATTAATATTTCTTGAAAAAAAATTTTTCCATTTGAAAGAAAAAAAACATTAAATAAACTCCTGATGATTTTTTAACTTTTTTTCAGCTTACGGAAATAATGAAAATTATGATTTGAAAAAACAATGTTTTCATTTTTGCACTGTTAAATCAACTGAAAATTAACGTAGCTAAAAACAAGTTACGAAAAGAGTTTTTTAAAATCTTATGAAAATCAATAATTATAAATAATAACAAAAATATTTCCGTTTTATTCAAGATGCCTAAAACTGATCAAATTGGGGGTCCTATAATACTATCTTAGGTTTTAGCAAAAAATAGATATTGCAATACGAAGAATTTAAATTTTCAATTCTCAGCTTCTTTTTAAACTCAACATGCAATTAAGAACTAAATGTGAATTGTTGTCATGTACAAAAAATTTAAAACAATAACAAACAAAATATTACAAACGAATACTTTCAATTTGTGTTATAATAATATGAAATAATTTTAAACTATTATAAAACAGAAAATACAAAACCTGAAATATACAAATTCTCAATGATTTTAGTTTCAAGAATTATTTTCCTCTTACCCCCTCTCTAACTACTGTCTTCCACTTTCTCTCTCACTCCCTGGTGATCCAAATTTCATTTTAGTCCGGTCATGGACCGGGTACTTTAGCTAGTATTTCTATATTCTTCGAGTCTCCCTGAATGTCTACATACACGAATTTCTGTATCTCTCGTTACGCTTATTCTATATTTTCGAGTCCCCCTGAATTTCTGTATGCACGAATTTCTGTTATCTCTCGTTACGCTTATTTCTATATTCTTTCGAGTCCACCTGAATGTCTGTATTCACGAATTTCTGTATCTCTTTGTACGCTTATTTCTATATTTCTTCGAGTCCCCCTGAATTTCTGTTATGCACGAATTTCTGTATCTCTCGTTACGCTTATTCTATATTTTTCGAGTCTCGAATTTCTGTATGCACGAATTCTGTATCTCTCGTTACGCTATTTCTATTTCTTCGAGTCTCCTGAATTTTCTGTATGCACGATTTCTGTATCTCTTGTACGCTTATTTCTATATTTCTTCGAGTTCCCCTGAATTCTGTATGCACGAATTTCTGTATCTTCGCGTTACGCTTATTTTCTATTCTTCGAGTCTCCCTGAATTTCTGTATGCACGAAATTTCTTGTATCTCTTCGTTACGCTTATTTCTATATTTTCTTCGAGTCCCCCTGAATTTTCTGTATGCACGAATTTCTATCTCTCGTTACGCTTATTTCTATATTTTTCGAGTCCCCCTGAATTTCTGTATACACGAATTTCTGTATCTCTTGTTACGCTTATTTCTATATTTGCGAGTCTTCCCTGAATTTCTGTAACACGAATTTCTGTATCTCTCGTTACGCTATTTCTATATTCTTTCGAGTCTCACGAATTTCTGATCTTTCGTTTATATATTTTGTGAGTCTCCCTGAATTTCTGGTATACACGGAATTCTGTACTCTCATTTTATCTGATTTTAATATGCTTATATATATATATATATATATATATATATATATATATATATATATATATATATATATATATATATAGATAGATTATAATACCAATATTGATCCGACGAACCCCATGAGAATTAGATATCTGTGTTGTTTACACAATTTCTGAACATACACAATCAATATGTTCACTCGCAAACTTTGATTATGTTTACTTTCGCTTAAATGCATATTTTCTCATTTAAGAATTTAATTAAGACATGACACAACACGAAACTATAACAGTATGAAAGATTACCGGTCGAATTTTCTTTATTGTGACATTGATATGATAATTTAATTCAAAAGAAATATTTGAACTTTCGAAGATAATTGAATATAAAATGTAATTAGGTAACCAATACAATTTAGCAGTAAAATGAAAATAAAAATGGTGGCATGATGTTTATTAACAATGCGACCAAATTTCTGTTCAATAATGTTACGCATTTCACCACAACACTGTATTCAATTTCATCACGCAATCAACTTCAGATCTTTTCTTCTGCTTTTTCTTTCTTTCTGTGTTTACTGAAATTTACAACAACCATCAGGCTCTATAAATAAAATATTAAATAGAGAGATATTTACCAACCCCTCCCTACGAGCAGGATGTGTCACAAGGTAAATTTATTAAGCGGATATATATATATATATATATATATATATATATATATATATATATATATATAAGAGAGAGAGTTTTATAATTTGCTTGAAGCATTGTGTATGTACTGGTTTGGGTGTTGATTTTGAAGGCTATCACAATGCAGGTGTAAAGAAAATATAATAAGGTAACAATGGTGTTGTTTGTTAACCTGTAATTTATTCTTGATATTTGGAGATAAAATCTCTTTTTCAGAAAAACACTGGAACTGAAAAGGTTAAAATTTGAAAGAGAACACTCAACGGAGTGCCAGTAATTTGACCGACGAATGACCCGGAAATAGATTTAAAGATTTAAAAAACCCGAAGTTCCGGGTTTTGACCGGAAACGGATGTGACGCCGGGACGAAAAACGGAAGAGAAAAAATCATTCTTTTTCAGCTGGGCTCTGATGAGAATTAGACGTGTCTCCCGGTTCCCCGTATGGGTTTGGTACTGTAGTACTGAACATGATACTATGTTAGAAGATAGAATAATTTGACCATACCCTCTCTCTCTCTCTCTCTCTTCTCTCTCTCTCTCTTCTTCTCTCTCTCTCTCTCTCTCTCTCTTCTTTCTTTTCTCTCTGAAAAAAAAACCCCACGAGCCTGAAAGGAATAAACAACCCTTTCTGACTATAAGTCTTGAGTATGTTGTTTCTGAACTAACGATTATGACAACTACTAACAACGACTACAACTACAACTCGAACTTGGCCCTATTCGACATATATCGTTATCTAACAAAAGCACTTTGAAAAAAAATGTACGTCCAGCGCCTAACTTGATTTCCATATAATTGCGCTAATTAGAATAAAAACTTGGGTAACCGCATTGAAAATAGTAAAAAGACATTGGTTTTGTTATTATTCCTCTAATTCATAATTCTCCAGCCTTTTCTCTAAAAATTTGTGGACCTGTGCACACCCCACTGATCCGCTTCAGTATATCTCGTACACAAAGGTGACAGTTTTAAAACATGGGTGTCATTTCTGCCAGACACCAGTATTATCTATGTTTTCAGGATAGAAACGGTAAAAATTTAAATTTGTTATAATTAGAATTGTGATATCTGGATATTTTTATTTACTAATACTAACTTAGTTGTGGCACAAGAACGCACAGTTAGAATCGGACTCATTGCTGATGGTCTGCCAATCTAGCTTGCACCACAAAGATGACAGTTTAAAACATGACAGTTATTTATGCCAGACCCAGTAATACCTCTGTTTTCAGGATAGAAACGATAAATTCAAATTTTGTTATAATTTGAATTGGGATATCAGCATATTTTTATTTACTAATACTAACTTAGATGTGGCACAAGAACGCACGATTAGAATGGGACTCATTGATGATCGTCTGCTTGTCTAGCTTGGTAACCACTACACCACCTGAGGTGCCGATATAACATCTATACATATGTTAACAATTAGAATGTGTGTGTGCTAGTTGTTAGATATATCTATACCTAGGTGAATTTAAGTGACTTAAGTTCCGAGCGGGAAAAAAATCCATGTCTTCATCGTTTACAAATTCAGTTCATATTTCTCTCTCAGAAGTCTCGAAAATCTTGCATCATTACAAGAACGAGACAAGTATATTCGTGCCGAGCGAGAATATTTTGGTTTTGATGTAATAAAATATTATATTAAATTTGAAAGACGAATTGCATAAAATAAGAACGCATATGAATTTCATTTTGATTGATTTCTGTATATAATCATGCATAGAACTGATTCTAATATTTTGAGAAAAAAACAATGATGTTAGAAATCCATAAAATGAATCTAATCAAACAAATCAAAGAAATTAAACGCATAAAGAAGATTGTTTTCTACACTAGGAACACATTGTAGCTTACCGTGAACAGGTTTCCAACCTGGGTTACCACGGACACAACGTGGGGTCCTATCCACAAGACGATCATAGCCGACAGCTACAATACATACAGGAGGAATTAACTTTCGTCGATTTAAAAAAATGAGGTTTTCTACATTGAGATATAATACTAAATTTTCTCCAAACCAAATACTTGTAATTCTAAAAAAAAAAAAAATAATAAAAAATTAAACTGAAGAAGGCCATTATTTTCTATACTAAAAACACATTGTAGTTTGCCGTGACCAGGTTTTCGAACCTGGGTTACCACGGAAAAACGTGGGTCCTAACCACTAGACGATCACGGCCGACAGCTACAATCACACAACAGGAGGAATTAACTTTGATCGAATACAGATACGTGGTTTTCTACATTGAGATTAAATACTAAATTTCTCCAAACAAATATTGTAATCTTCTAACAAAAGAATAAAATAAAAAAACATTAACTGATTAAGGGATTAATTTTTTATATAAAAAAACACATCGGTTAGGTTGCCGTGACCATGATTCGAACCTGGGTTAGCACGGCCACAACGTGGGGGTCACTAAACCACTCGACGATCACAGCCGACAGCTACAACACATTACAGAGGAATTAAACTTTGGATCGATTTACAGATTCGTGGTTTCCTACATTGAGATATAATACTAATTTTCTCTTCACCAAATACTTGTAATCCTAACAAAAGAATAAAATAAAATAACATAAACTGATTGAAGCGGATTAATTTTTCTACTATGAAAACAACCATACGTAGGGTTGCTGTTGACCAGGATCGAAACCTGGTTACCCACGGCCACAACGTGGGGTCTACACAAGACGATCCACGGCCGGACAGATACAACAATACAGAGGAATTAACTTCGGTCGATTTTTAAAAACCATGAGGTTTTCACATTGAGAATAATACTAAAAAAAATTTTTCTCCAAACCAAATATTGTTAATCTCTAACAAAAGAATGAATAAAAAACATCCAACTTGATGAAGCGGATAATTTTTTTTCTAAAACACATCGTAGGTTGCGTGACCAGGATCGAAGTTTGGGTTACCACGGCCACGCGTGGGGTCCTAAACACAAGACGACAGGCCGACAGATACCACACATACAGAAGGAATTAACTTTGATCGATTTACGATACGTGTTCTACCATTGAAATATAATACTAAATTTTTTCCAAAGCAAAATAATTGTAATCTCTACCAAAAGAATAAAATTACAATGATGAAGCGGATAATTCTACTCTAAAACACATCGTAGCTTGCCGGGACCAGGATTTCGAACCTTTGGTTACCACGGCACACAACGTTGGGGTCATAACCACTAGACGATCACGGCTGAGCACCTTACTGCACTACTAGAGGAATTAACTTTGATTATTTACAAGATACCGATGGTTTTCTACATGAGATATAATTTACCTTAAATTTTCTCCAAACCAAATATTGTATCTCTACCAAAAGAATAAAATTAAATAACATTTAAACTGATGGAGCAGATATTTTGTCTACTCTAAAAACACATCCGTAGCTTGGCCGTGACCAGGATTCGAACCTGGGTTCCACGGCCACAAACGTTGGGGGTCTAACCACTAGACGATCACGGCCGACAGCTATGCACTCTAGAGGAGATAACTTTGATCGATTTACAGATAGTGGTTTTTCTACATTGAGATATAATACTAAAATTTTCTTTCCAAACCAAATAATTGTAATCTCTACCAAAAGAATAAATAAAATAACATAAACTGATGAAGCGGATAATTTTCTACTCTAAACACAATCGTAGCTTTCCGTGACCCCAGGATTCGAACCTGGGCCGCCACCACTCAGTTATAGACCGAGCCATACAGTATAGTGCTTTCGAATCCAGGTCCTAACCACCTGACGATCTACGGCCGACAGCTACTGCCAATACTAGGAGAAAATTAAGCTTTTTGATCGATTTACAGATCCCGGGGTTTTGCTACAAACCATGAGATATAAAATACTGAATTTTACTCCAAACCAAATAATTGTAAACTCTACCTAAAAATAAATAAAATAAAAATAACATAACTGATGAAGCGATAATTTTCTACTTCTAAAAACACATCGTAGCTTGCCGAGACCAGGATCGATCTCTCTTCTNAGATTTTGCTATATTATTAAGATAAAACCAAAAATTAGAAATCAATAATACTACAGCATATATTTATTGAAGATCAAATTTTTTAAGACAATATGCAAATTGCCCTTTCCATTCACTCTGCTAAACAGCTATTCTTGATTATATAAATATAATTACACGATTGTTAGTATGTCGATATTGTTAACAGTTCTTAATGAGTAAAAACAATTTTACTACATAATTGAGTTTAAATAAAAATAAAATCATGGAGAATGCTGTATGTAAATAACAAAGGGAATTGTGACTTGTGTAGTTCGGTTACAGACAGACAAAACCCACAATCTCCATTATATATAAGATATCTCAATGTAGAAACCACGTATCTGTTAAATCGATCAAAGTTAAATTCCGCCTCTGTATGTGAGTTAGCTGTCAGGCCGTGATCGTCTAGTGGTTAGGACCCCACGTTGTGGCCGTAGGAACCCAGGTTCGAATCTTCTGGCACGCAAGCTACGAGTGTTTTTTAGAGTGAAAATTATCCGCTTCATGCATTTTATTATTTTATTCTTTTGTAGAGATTACAATATATTTGGTTTTGGAGAAAATTTAGTATTAATATCTCAATGTAGAAAAACACGTATCTGTTAATCGAATCAAGATTAATCTACTCTGAAGTATGTGCGTAGCTGTACGGCCGTGATCGCTAGTGGTTAGGACCCACGCTGTGGCCTGGAACCAGGTTTCGAATCCTGTCACGGCAGCTAGGTGTGTTTAAGAGTAGAAAATATCGCGCTTCATCAGTTTTTGTTAATTTTATTCATTTTTTGTAGAATTACAACTATGTTGGTTTGGAGAATATTTAGTATTATATCTCATGTAGAAAACCACGTATCTGTCAAATCGATCAAGAGTTAATACCTTTCGCTGTATGTGGCGTAGCTGTCGGCCGTGATCGTCTAAGTCGGTTAGGACCCCACGTGTGGCCGTGGGTAACCCAGGTTCGAAATCCTGTCAAGGCTCAAGCACGATGTGTTTTTAGAGTAGAAAATTATCGCAGTTCATCAGTTTGTTATATTTCATTCTTTGTTAAGAGAATTACAATATTTGGTTTGGAGAAAATTTAGTATTATATCTCAATGTAGAAAACCAGCGTATCTGTAAATCGATCAAAGTTATATTCCTCCTAGTTAGTGTTGTAGCTGTCGCCGTGATCGTCTAGTGTTAGACGCCAGCGTTGTGCGCCGTTGTAACCCAGGGTTCCGAAAATCCTGGTCACGGCAAAGCTACGGATGTGTTTTTAGAATAGAAAATTATCCGCTTCATCAGTTGTTATTTATTTATTTTATTCTTTGTAGAGATTACAAGTTTTGTTTGGAGAAAATTTAGTATATATCTCAATGTAGAAAAACCACGTATCTGATAAATCGATCAAAGTTATCTCCTTATGTTGTAGTAGCCGTCGGCCGTGTGATCGTCTAGTGGTTAGACCCACGTTGTGCGCGCTGGTCAACCCAGGTTCGAATTCCTGTCACGCAAGCTACGATTGTTTTTAGAGTAGAAAATTTCGCTTCATCTAGTTTTGTTATTTTTATTTATTCTTTTGGTAGAGATTACAAATTTGGTTTGGAAGAAAAATTTGAGATTATATCTCAATGTAGAAACAACACGTTAATCTGAAATCGATCAAAGTTAATTCCCCTTTCTATATGTGTAGAGCTGTCGGCCGTGATAGTCTAGTGGTTAGGACCCCACGTTGTGGCCCGTGGTAACCCAGGTTCGAATCCCTGGTCACGCAAGCAACGGTTGTTTTTAGAGTTAGAAAATTATTCCCCTTAATCACTTATGTTTATTTATTTATTTCTTTTGTGTAAGAGATTACAATTATTTGGTTTGGAAAAATTTAGTATTATATTCTGATGTAGAAAACCACGTATCTGTAATCGATCAAAGTTAATTCTCTATGTGTTGGGTAGCTGTAACAGCGCGTGATCGTCTAGTGGTTTGAGGACCCCACGTTGTGGCCCGTGGTACGCCAAGTTTCGAACGCATCACGGCAAGCTACGATGTGTTTTAGAGTAAAAATTATCCCTTCATCAGTTTATGTTATTTATTGTTAATATCTTTTGTTAGAATTACAAGTTATTGGTTTGGAGAAAATTTATATTATATCTCAATGTAGAAAACCACGTATCTGTAAATCGATCAAAGTTAATTTCCCGCTGTCATGTGCGTAGCTGTCGGCGTGATCGTTCCTAGTGGTTAGGACCCCACGTTGTGGCCGTGGTAACCAGGTTCGAATCCTGGTCACGGCAAGCTACCGATGTTGTTTTTAAGTAGAAAATTATCCGCTTCATATTTAGTTTTTATTTTATTCTTTTGTAAGATTACAATATTTGGTTTTGGAGAAAATTTAGTATATAATCTCAATGTAGAAACCCGTATCTCTTAGAATCATCAAAGTAATTACTCTTAATATGTTGCATAGCGACTCGGCCGTGATCGTCTAGTGGTTAGGACCCCAGTTGTGGCCGTGGTAACGCCAGGTTCGAAATCCTGTCCACGGCAAGCTACGGTGTGTTTTATAATAGAAATCTCCGCTCATCAGTTTATGTTATTTTATTTTATTCTTTTGTAGAGATTAAAGTATTTGGTTTGGAGAAAAATTGTAGATTATATCTCAATGTAGAAAACCACGTATCTGTAAATCATCAAAGTTAATTCCTCCAGTATGTGGTGTAGCTGTCGGCCGTGATCGTCTAGTGGTTAGGACCCCACGTTGTGGCCGTGGTAACCCAGGTTCGAATCCTGGTCACGGCAAGCTACGATGTGTTTTATAAGTAGAAAATTATCCGCCTTCATACAGTTTTATGTTTTTTATTTTATTTTTTGTAGAGATTACAAGTATTTGGTTTGGAAAATTTAGTATTATATCTCAATGTAGAAAACCACGTATTCTGTAAATCGATCAAAGTTAATTCCTCGTTATGTGCGTAGCTGTCGGCGTTATCGTCTAGTGGTTAGGACCCCACGTTGTGGCCGTTGAAACCCAGGTCGGAATCTGTTCACGGCAACTACGATGTGTTTTTAGAGTAGAAAATTATCCCTTCACAGTTTGTTATTTTATTTTATTCTTTTTGTAGAGATTACAATATTTGTTTGGAGGAAATTATTATTATTATATCTTCAATGTAGAAAACCACGTATCTGTAAATCGATCAAAGTTAATTCCCTGTATGGTGTAGCTGTCGGCCGTGATCGTCTAGTGGTTAGGACCCCACGTTGTGGCCGTGGTAACCCAGGTTCGAATCCTGGTCACGGCAGCTACGATGTGTTTTTTAGAGTAGAAAATTATCCGCTTCATCAGTTTATTTTTTTTATTTATTCTTTTGTTAGAGATTACAATTATTTGTTTGGAGAAAATTTAGTATTATATCTCAATGTAGAAAACCCGTATCTGTTAATCATCAAAGTAATTTCTGCTTGTTATATGAGGTGTGCGCTCTTGCCTGTCGTCTAGTGGTTGGACCCCACGTTGTGGCGCTGGAAACCCAGGTTCGAATCCTGTCACGGCAAGCCACGATGTGTTTTTTAGAGTAGAAAATTATCCGCTTCATCAGTTTATGTTTTTTTTTTATTCTTTGTTAGAGATTACAAGTATTTGGTTTGGAGAAAATTTATATTATATCTCAATGTAGAAAAACCACGCTACTGTAAATCATCAAATTAATTCCTCAGTATGTGGTTGTAGCTGTCGCGCCGTGATCGTCTAGTGGTTAGGACCCCACGTTTGGCCGTGGTAACCAGGTTCGAATCCTGGTACGGCAAGCTACGATGTGTTTTTTAGAGTAGAAATTATCCGCTTCAACAGTTTATGTTTTTTATTTTATTCTTTGTTAGAGATTACAAATATTTGGTTGGAGAAAATTTAGTATTATATCTCAATGTAGAAAACCACGTATCTGTAAATCGATCAAAGTTAATTCCTCTGTATGTTTTGTAGCTGTCGGCGTGATCGTCTAGTGGTTAGGACCCCACGTTTTGGCCGTGTAACCAGGTTCGAATCCTGGTCACGGCAAACTACAATGTGTTTTTTAGAGTAGAAAATTATCCGCTTCATCAGTTTGTTTTTTTATTTATTCTTTTGTTAGAGATTACAATTATTTGGTTTGGAGAGAAAATTTAGTATTATATCTCCAATGTAGAAACCACGTATCTGTAAATCTGATCAAAGTTAATTCCTCTTGTATGTGTTGTAGCTGTCGGCCGTGATCGTCTAGTGTTAGGACCCCACGTGTGGCCGTGGTAACCCAGGTTCGAATCCTGGTCACGGCAAGCTACGATGTGTTTTTAGAGTAGAAAATTATCCCTTCATCAGTTTTTATTTTATTTTATTCTTTTGTAGAGATTACAAGTATTTGTGTTGGAGAAAATTTAGTATTATATCTCAATGTAGAAAAACCACGTATCTGTAAATCGATCAAAGTTAATTCCTCTAGTATGTGCGTAGCTGTCGGCCGTGATCGTTCTAGTGGTTAGGACCCCACGTTGTGGCCGTGGTAACCCAGGTTCGAATCCTGGTCCGGCAAGCTACGATGTGTTTTTAGAGTAGAAAATTATCCGCTCATCAGTTTGTTATTTATTTTATTCTTTTGTAGAAGATTACAAGTATTTTGATTTGGAGAAAATTTAGTATTTATATCTCAATGTAGAAAACCAGTATCTGTAAATCGATCAAAGTTAATTCCTCTGTATGTGAGTGTAGCTGTCGCCGTGATCTCGTAGTGTTAGGACCCCACGTTGTGGCCGTGGTAAACCAGGTTCGAATCCTGGTCACCGCAAGCTACGATGTGTTTTAGAGTAGAAAATTATCCGCTTCATCAGTTATGTTATTTTATTTTATTCTTTTGTGTAGAGATTACATATTTTTGTTTGGAGAAAATTTAGTATTTATATCTCAATGTAGAAAACCACGTATCTGTAAATCGATCAAAGTTAATTCCTCTTGTATGTGAGTAGCTGTCGGCCGTGATCGTCTAGTGGTTAGGACCCCACGTTGTTGGCCGTGGTAACCCAGGTTCGAATCCTGGTCGGCAAGCTCGATGTGTTTTTAGAGTAGAAAAATTATCCCGCTTCATCAGTTTTGTTATTTTATTTTATTCTTTTGTAGAGATTACAAGTATTTGAGTTGGAGAAAATTAGTATTATATCTCAATGTAGAAAACCACGTATCTGTAAATCGATCAAATTAATCCTCTGTATGTGTGTAGCTGTCGGCCGTGATCGTCTAGTGGTTAGGACCCCACGTTGTGGCCGTGGTAACCAGGTTCGAATCCTGTCACGGCAAGCTACATTGTGTTTTAAGTAGAAAATTATCCCGCTTCATCAGTTTTAGTATTTTATTTATTCTTTGTTAGAGATTACAATATTTGGTTTGGAGAAAATTTAGTATTATATCTCAATGTAGAAAACCCGTATCTGAAATCGATCAAAGTTAATTTTCCTTTGCTATGTGTGTGTAGCTGTCGGCCGTGATCGTCTAGTGGTTAGGACCCCACGTTGTGCCGTTGGTAACCAGGTTCGAATCCTGGTCACGGCAACTACGATGTTTTTTTAGAGTAGAAAATTATCCGCTTCATCAGTTTATGTTTTTTATTTTATTCTTTTGTTAGAGATTACAAGTTATTTGGTTTGGAGAAAATTTAGTATTATATCTCAATGTAGAAAACCACGTATCTGTAAATCGATCAAAGTTAATTCCTCTTTATGTGTGTAGCTGTCGGCCGGTGATCGTCTAGTGGTTAAGGACCCCACGTTGTGGCCTGGGTAACCCAGGTTCGAATCCTGGTCACGGCAAGCTACGATGTGTTTTTATAGTAGAAAAATTATCCGCTTCATCAGTTTTGTTATTTTATTTTATTCTTTTGTGTAGAGATTACAATTATTTGGTTTGGAGAAAATTTAGTATTATATTCAATGTAGAAAACCCGTATCTGTAAATCGATCAAAGTTAATTTCTCTGTAGTATGTCAGTAGCTGTCGGCCGTGATCGTCTAGTGGTTAGGACCCCACGTTGTGCCGTGGTAACCCAGGTTCGAATCCTGGTCACGGCAAGCTACGATGTGTTTTTAGAGTAGAAAATTATCCGCTTCATCAGTTTATGTTATTTTATTTTATTCTTTTGGTTAGAGATTACAATATTTGTTTGAGAAAATTTAGTATTATATCTCAATGTAGAAAACCACGTATCTGTAAATCGATCAAAGTTAATTCCTCTAGTATGTGGTAGCTGTCGGCCGTGATCGTCTAGTGGTTAGGACACCCACGTTTGGCCGTGGTAACCCAGGTTCGAACCTTGGTCGGCAAGCTACGATGTGTTTTTAGAGTAGAAATTATCCCCTTCATCATTTTTTTATTTTATTTTATTCTTTTGTTAGAGATTACAATATTTGTTTTGGAGAAAATTTAGTATTATATCTCAATGTAGAAAACCACGTATCTGTAAATCGATCAAAGTTAATTTCTTAGTATGTTGTAGCTGTCGGCCGTGATCGTCTAGTGGTTAGGACCCCACGTTGGTGGCGTGGTAAAACCAGGTTCGAATCCTGGTCACGGCAAGCTACGAGTGTGTTTTGAGTAGAAAATATCCGCTTCATCAGTTTATGTTTTTTATTTTATTCTTTGTAGAGATTACAAGTATTGGTTGGAGAAAAATTATATTATTATCTCAATGTAGAAACCCGTATCTGTAAATCGATCAAATTAATTTCTCTAGTATTATGTGTAGCTGCTCTGCCGTGATCGTCTAGTGGTTAGGACCCACGTTGTGGCCGTGGTAACCCAGGTTCGAATCCTGTCACGGCAAGCTACGATGTTGTTTTTAGAGTAGAAAATTATCCGCTTCATCAGTTTATGTTTTTTATTTTATTCTTTTGGTAGAGATTACATATTTGGTTTGGAGAAAATTTAGTATTATATCTCAATGTAGAAAACCACGTATCTGTAAATCATCAAAGTTAATTCCTCCAGTATTGGTGTAGCTGTCGGCCGTGATCGTCTAGTGGTTAGACCCCACGTTGTGGCCGTGGTAACCCAGGTTCGGAATCCTGGTCACGGCAAGCTACGATGTGTTTTTATATAGAAAATTATCCGCTTCAACAGTTTATGTTTTTTTATTCTTTGTTAGAGATTACAATATTTGGTTTGGAGAAAATTTAGTATTATATCTCAATGTAGAAAACCACGTATCTGTAAATCGATCAAAGTTATCCTCTAGTATGTGTGTAGCTGTCGGCGTTATCGTCTAGTGGTTAGGACCCCACGTTGTGGCCGTGAACCCAGGTTCGAATCCTGGTCACGGCAACTACGATGTGTTTTTAGAGTAGAAAATATCGCTTCATCAGTTTTTATTTATTTTATTCTTTTGGTAGAGATTACAATATTTGGTTTGGAGAAAATTTAGTATTATATCTCAATGTAGAAAACCACGTATCTGTAAATCGATCAAAGTTAATTCCTCTTATGTGTTGTGTAGCTGTCGCCGTGATCGTCTAGTGGTTAGGAGCCCACGTTGTGGCCGTGGTAACCCAGGTTCGAATCCTGGTCACGGCAAGCTACGATGTGTTTTTAGAGTAGAAAAATTATCCTTCATCAGTTTATGTTATTTTATTTTATTCTTTTGTTAGAGATTACAAATATTTGTTTGGAGAAATTTAGTATATATCTCTAATGTAAAAACCACGTATCTGTAAATCGATCAAAGTTAATCCTCTTATGTGTTGTTAGCTGTCGGCCGTGATCGTCTAGTGGTTAGGACCCCACGTTGTGGCCGTGGTAACCCAGGTTCGAATCCTGGTCGGCAAGCTACGATGTGTTTTAGAGTAGAAAATTATCCCCTTCATCAGTTTGTTATTTTATTTTATTCTTTTGTTAGAGATTACAATATTTGTTTGGAGAAAATTTAGTATTATATCTCAATTAGAAAACCACGTATCTGTAAATCGATCAAAGTTATTCTCTAGTATGTGGGTAGCTGTCGGCCGTGATCTCTAGTGGTATAGACCCCACGTTGTGCGCTGGTAAACCAGGTTCGAATCCTGGTCACGGCAAGCTACGATGTGTTTTTAGAGTAGAAAATTATCCGCTTCATCAGTTTGTTATTTTATTTTATTCTTTTGTTAGAGATTACAATAATTGGTTTGGTAGAAAATTTAGTATTATATCTCAATGTAGAAAACCACGTATCTGTAAATCGATCAAAGTTAATTTCCTCTAGTATGTGTGTAGCTTCGGCCGTGATCGTCTAGTGGTTAGGACCCACGTTGTGGCCGTGGAACCCAGGTTCGAATCCTGGTACGCAAGCTTCGATGTGTTTTTAGAGTAGAAAATTATCCCCTTCATTCAGTTTTGTTATTTTATTTTATTCTTTTGTAGAGGTTACAATATTTGTTGGAGAAATTTAGTATTATATCTCAATGTAGAAACCACGTATCTGTAAATCGATCAAGTTAATTCCTCTAGTATGTGTGTAGCTGTCGGCCGGATCGTCTAGTGGTTTAGGACCCCACGTTGTGGCCGTTGGTAACCCAGGTTCGAATCCTGTCACGGCAAGCACGATGTGTTTTTAGAGTAGAAATTATCCCCTTCATCAGTTTTTTATTTTATTTTATTCTTTTGTAGAGATTACAATATTTGGTTTGGAGAAAATTTAGTATTATATCTCAATGTAGAAAACCCGTATCTGTAAATCGATCAAAGTTAATTTCTGCTATGTTGTAAAGCTGTCGCCGTGATCGTCTAGTGGTTAGGACCCCACGTTGTGGCCGTGGTAACCCAGGTCGAATCCTGGTCACGGCAAACTACGATGTGTTTTTAGAGTAGAAAATTATCCGCTTCATCAGTTTATGTTTTTATTTTATTCTTTTGTTAGAGATTACAATATTTGGTTTGGAAAAATTTAGTTATTATATCTCAATGTAGAAAACCACGTATCTGTAAATCGATCAAAGTTAATTCCTTCTTGTATGTGGTAGCTGTCGGCCGTGATCGTCTAGTGGTAGACCCCACGTTGTGCCGTGGTAACCCAGGTTCGAATCCTGGTCACGGCAAGCTACGATGTGTTTTTAGAGTAGAAAATTATCCCCTTCATCAGTTTGTATTATTATTATTCTTTTGTAGAGAATTACAATATTTGGTTTGTGAGAAAATTTAGTATTATATCTCAATGTAGAAAACCCGTATCTGTAAATCGATCAAAGTTAATTCCCTATTATGGTGTAGCTGTCGGCCGTGATCGTCTAGTGGTTAGGACCCCACGTTGTGGCCGTGGTAAACAGGTTCGAAATCCTGTCACGGCAGCTACGATGTGTTTTTAAGAGTAGAAAATTATCCGACTTCAATCAGTTATGTTATTTTATTTTTATTCTTTTGTAGAGATTACAATTATTTGGTTTGGAGAAAATTTTTAGTATTATATCTCAATGTGAAAACCACGTATCTGTAAATCGATCAAAGTTAATTCCTCTAGTATGTGTGTAGCTGTCGGCCGTGATCGTCTATGGTTAGGACCCCACGTTTGGCCGTGGTAACCCAGGTTCGAATCCTGGTCTGCAAGCTTCGATGTGTTTTTAGAGTAGAAAATTATCCCCTTCATCAGTTATGTTATTTTATTTTATTCTTTTGGTAAGAGATTACAATTATTTGTTTGGAGAAAATTTAGTATTATATCTCAATGTAGAAAACCACGTATCTTAAATCGATCAAAGTTAATTCCTCTGTATGTTGTGTAGCTGTCGCCGTGATCGTCTAGTGGTTAGGACCCCACGTTGTGGCCGTGGTAACCAGGTTCGAATCCTGGTCACGGCAACTACGATGTGTTTTGAGTAGAAAATTATCCGCTTCATCAGTTATGTTATTTTATTTTATTCTTTTGTAGAGATTTACAATATTTGGTTTGGAGAAAATTTTAGTATTTATTCTCAATGTAGAAAACCACGTATCTGTAAATCGATCAAAGTTAATTCCCGCCTGTTTATGTGGTAGCTGTCGGCCGTGATCGTCTAAGGTTAGGACCCCACGTTGTGGCCGTGGTAAACCCAGTTCGAATCCTGTCACGGCAAGCACGATGTGTTTTTTAAGTAGAAAATTATCCCGCTTCATCAGTTTATGTTATTTTATTTTATTCTTTGTTAGAGATTACAATATTTGGTTTGGAGAAAATTTAGTATTATATCTCAATGTAGAAAACCCGTATCTGTAAATCGATCAAAGTTAATTCCTGTATGTGTGTAGCTGTCGGCCGTGATCGTCTAGTGGTAGGACCCACGTTGTGGCCGTGGTAACCCAGGGTTCGAATCCTGGTCACGGCAACTACGATGTTTTTTAGAGTAGAAAATTATCCGCTTCATCAGTTTATGTTTTTTTATTTATTCTTTGTTAGAGATTACAATATTTGGTTTGGAGAAAATTTAGTATTATATCTCAATGTAGAAAACCACGTATCTGTAAATCGATCAAAGTTAATTCCTCTTATGTATGTGTAGCTGTCGGCCGTGATCGTCTAGTGGTTAGGACCCCACGTTGTGGCCGTGGTAAACCCAGGTTCGAATCCTGATCACGGCAAGCTACGATGTGTTTTAGAGTAGAAAATTATCCGCCTTCATCAGTTTATGTTATTTTATTTATTTTCTTTTGTAGAGATTACAATTATTTGGTTTGGAGAAAATTTAGTATTATATCTTCAATGTAGAAAAACCCGTATCTGTAAATCGATCAAAGTTAATTCTCTGTATATGGTGTAGCTGTCGGCCGTTGATCGTCTAGTGGTTAGGACCCCACGTTGTGGCCGTGGTAACCCAGGTTCGAATCCTGGTCCGGCAAGCTACGATGTGTTTTTAGAGTAGAAATATACCGCTCATCATTATGTTATTTTATTTTATTCTTTTGGTAAAGATTACAATATTTGGTTTGGAGAAAATTTAGTATTATATCTCAATGTAGAAAACCACGTATCTGTAAATCGATCAAATTAATTCCTCTTATTGTGGTAGCTGTCGGCCGTGAATCTCTAGTGTTAGGACCCCAGTTGTGGGCGTGGTAACCCAGGTTCGAATCCTGGTCAGGGCAAGCTACGATGTGGTTTTAGAGTAGAAAATTATCCGCTTCATCAGTTGTTATTTTATTTTATTCTTTTGTAGAGATTACAATATTTTGGTTTGGAAGAAAATTTAGTATTATATATTCAATGTAGAAAACCACGTATCTGTAAATCGATCAAAGTAATTCCTTCTGTATGTGTGGTAGCTGTCGGCCGTGATCGTCTAGGTTAGGACCCCACGTTGTGGCCCTGGTAACCCAAGTTCGAATCTGTCACTGGCAAGCTACGATGTGTTTTTAGAGTAGAAAATTATCCCCTTCATCAGTTTGTTATTTTATTTTATTCTTTTGTTAGAGATTACAATATTTGGTTTGGAGAAAATTTAGTATTATATCTCAATGTAGAAAACCACGTATCTGTAAATCGATCCAAAGTTAATTCCTCTGTATGTGTTGTAGCTGTCGGCCGTGATCGTCTATGGTTAGGACCCACGTTGTGGCCGTTGGTAAACCAGGTTCGAATCCTGGTCACGCAAGCTACGATGTTTTTTAGAGTAGAAATTATCCGCTTCATCAGTTTGTTATTTTTTTATTCTTTTGTTAGAGATTACAAGTATTTGGTTTGGAGAAAATTTAGTATTATATCTCAATGTAGAAAACCACGTATCTGTAAATCGATCAAAGTTAATTCCTCTTATGGTTGTAAGCTGTCGGCGTGATCGTCTAGTGGTTAGGACCCACGTTGTGGCCGTGGTAACCCAGGTTCGAATCCTGGTCGGCAAGCTATCGATGTGTTTTTAGAGTAGAAAATTATCCGCTTCATCAGTTTGTTATTTTATTTTATTCTTTTGTTAGAGATTACAATATTTGTTTGGAAAATTAGTATTATATCTCAATGTAGAAAACCACGTATCTGTAAATCGATCAAAGTTAATTCTCTGCTTATGTGGTGTAGCTGTCGGCCGTGATCGTCTAGTGGTTAGGACCCCACGTTGTGGCCGTGGTAACCCAGGTTCGAATCCTGTCACGGCAAGCTACGATGTGTTTTATAAGTAGAAAATTATCCGCTTCATCAGTTTTGTTATTTTATTTTATTCTGTTTGTAGAGATTACAATATTTGGTTTGGAGAAAATTAGTATATATCTCATTGTAGAAAACCACGTATCTTTAAATCGATCAAAGTTAATTCCTCTTGTATGGTGTAGCTGTTCGGCCGTGATCGTCTAGTGGTTAGGACCCCACGTTGTGGCCGTGTAAACCAGTTCGAATCCTGGTCACGGCAGCTACGATGTGTTTTAGAGTAGAAAATTATCCGCTTCATCAGTTTGTTATTTATTTTATCTTTTGTAGAGATTACAATATTTGGTTTGGAGAAAATTTAGTATTATATCTCAATGTAGAAAACCACGTTCTGTAAATCGATCAAAGTTAATTCCTCTATATGTGTTGTAGCTGTCGCGCGTGATCGTCTAGTGGTTAGGACCCCACGTTGTGGCCTGGTAACCCAGGTCGATCCTGGTCCGCGCAAGCTCTCGATGTGTTTTTAGAGTAGAAAATTATCCGCTTCATCAGTTGTTTTTTATTTTATTCTTTTGTAGAGATTACAATATTTGGTTTGAGAAAAATTTAGTATTATATCTCAATGTAGAAAACCACGTATCTGTAATCGATCAAGTTAATTCCTCTAGTATGTGGTAGCTGTCGGCCGTGATCGTTCTAGTGGTTAGGACCCCACGTTGTGGCCGTGGTAACCAGTTCGAATCCTGGTCCGGCAAGCTACGATGTGTTTTTAGAGTAGAAAATTATCCGCTTCATCAGTTGTTATTTTATTTTATCTTTTGTAGAGATTACAATATTTTGGTTTGGAGAAATTTAGTATTATATCTCAATGTTAGAAAACCCGTATCTGTAAATCGATCAAAGTTAATTCTCTGTATATGTGTGTAGCTGTCGGCCGTGATCGTCTAGTGGTTAGGACCCACGTTGTGGCCGTGTAACCCAGGTTCGAATCCTGGTCACGGCAAGCTACGATGTGTTTTTAGAGTAGAAAATATCCCTCTTCATCAGATTGTTTATTTTATTTTATTCTTTGGTTAGAGATTACAATATTTGGTTTGGAGAAAATTTAGTATTATATCTCAATGTAGAAACATCGTATCTGTAAATCGATACAAAGTTAATTCCTCTTAGTGTTGTAGCTGTCGGCCGTGATCGCTAGTGTTAGACCCCACGTTGTGGCCGTGGTAACCCAGGTTCGAATCCTGGTCACGGCAAGCTACGATGTGTGTTTAGAGTAGAAAATATCGCTTCATCAGTTTGTTATTTTATTATTCTTTTGTAGAGATTTACAAGTATTTGGTTTGGAGAAATTTAGTATTATATTTCAATGTAGAAAACCACGTATCTGTAAATCGATCAAAGTTAATTCCTCTGTATGTGTTGTAGCTGTCGGCCGTGATCGTCTAGTGGTTAGGACCCCACGTTGTGGCCTGGTAACCCAGTTCGAATCCTGGTCAGGCACAGCTACGATGTGGTTTTTTAGAGTAGAAAATTATCCGCTTCATCAGTTATGTTATTTTATTTATTCTTTGTTAGAGATTACAATATTTGGTTTGGAGAAAATTAGTATTATATCTCAATGTAGAAAACCACGTATCTGTAAATCGATCAAAGTTAATTCCTTTGTATGTGATTGTAGCTGTCGGCCGTGATCGTCTAGTGGTTAGGACCCCACGTTGTGGCCGTGGTAACCAGGTTCGAATCCTGGTCACGGCAAGCTACGATGTGTTTTTAGAGTAGAAAATTATCCGCTTTATCAGTTTGTTATTTTATTTATTCTTTTGTTAGAGATTACAAGTATTGGTTGGAGAAAATTTATATTATATCTCAATGTAGAAAACCACGTTCTGTAAATCGATCAAAGTTAATTCTCTGTATGTGTTGTAGCTGTCGGCCGTGATCGTCTAGTGTTAGGACCCCACGTTGTGGCCCTGGTAACCCAGGTCGATCCTGGTCTCGGCAAGCTTCGATGTGTTTTTAGAGTAGAAAATTATCCCTCATCAGTTTTGTTTTTTTATTTTATTCTTTTGTTAGAGATTACAATATTTTGGTTTTGAGAAAATTTAGTATTATATCTCAATGTAGAAAACCACGTATTGTAAATCGATCAAAGTTAATTCCTACTAGTATGTGTGTAGCTGTCGGCCGTGATCGTCTAGTGGTTAGGACCCCACGTTGTGGCCGTGGTAACCCAGTTCGAATCCTGGTCACAGGCAAGCTACGATGTGTTTTAGAGTTAGAAATTATCCCTTCATCAGTTTTGTTATTTTATTTATTCTTTGTTAGAGATTACAAGTATTTGGTTTGGCGAGAAAATTTAGTATTATATCTCAATGTAGAAAACCACGTATCTGTAAATCGATCAAAGTTAATTCTTGTAGTATGGTGATAGCGTCGGCCGTGTGATCGTCTAGTGTAGGACCCACGTGTGTGCCGTGGTAACCCAGGTTCGAATCCTGGTCACGGCAGCTACGATGTGTTTTTAGAGTAGGAAATTATCCGCCTCATCAGTTATGTTATTTATTTTATTCTTTTGTTAGAGATTACAATATTTGGTTTGTGAGAAAATTAGTATTATATCTCAATGTAGAAAACCACGTATCTGTAAATCGATCAAAGTTAATTCCTTCCTTTATGATGTGAGTGTCGGCCTGATCGTCTAAGTGTTAGGACCCCACGTGTGGCCGTGGTAACCCAGGTTCGAATCCTGGTCACGGCAAGCTACGATGTGTTTTAGAGTAGAAAATATCCGCTTCATCAGTTTGTTATTTTATTTATTCTTTTGGTAGAGATTACAATATTTGGTTTGGAGAAAATTTAGTATTTATATTATGTAGAAAACACGTATCTGTAAATCGATCAAAGTTAATTCTTCTAGTATGTGAGTGTAGCTGTCGGCCGTGATCGTCTAGTGGTTAGGACCCCACGTTGTGCCTGTGTAACCCATGTTCGAATCTTGGTCAGGCAAGCTACGAGTGTTTTTAGAGTAGAAAATTATCCTTCATCAGTTTTTATTTTTATTTTTTCTTTTGTAGAGATTACAATATTTGGTTTGGAGAAAATTATGTATTATATCTCAAGTAGAAACCCACGTATCTGTAAATCATCAAAGTTATATTCCTCTTATTGTGGTAGCTGTCGGCCGTGATCGTCTAGTGTTAGGACCCCACGTTGTGGCCGTGGTAACCCAGGTTCGAATCCTGTCACTGCAAGCTACGATGTGTTTTTAGAGTAGGAAAATTTTCCGCTTCATCAGTTTTATTTTTATTTTATTCTTTTGTAGAGATTACAAGTATTTGGTTTGGAAAAATTTAGTATTATATCTCAAATGTAGAAAACCACGTATCTGTAAATCGATCAAAGTTATTCTCCTTATGTTTTGTAGCTGTCGGCGTGATCGTCTAGTGGTTAGGACCCCACGTTGTGCCGTGGTAACCCAGGTTCGAATCCTGGTACGGCAAGCTCGATGTGTTTTAGAGTAGAAAATTATCCGCTTCATCAGTTTGTTATTTTATTTTATTCTTTTGTAGAGATACATATTGTTTGGAGAAAATTTAGTATTATATCTCAATAGTAGAAAACCACGTATCTGTAAACGATCAAAGTTAATTCTGCTTATGTGTGTGTAGCTGTCGGCCGTGATCGTCTAGTGGTTAGGACCCCACGTTGTGGCCGTGGTAACCCAGGTTCGAATCCTGTCACGCAAGCACGATGTGTTTTAGAAGTAGAAAATTATCCCTCATCAGTTTTTATTTTATTTTATTCTTTGTTAGAGATTACAATATTTGGTTTGGAGAAATTTAGTATTATATCTCAATGTAGAAAACCCGTATCTGTAAATCGATCAAAGTTTAATTCCTCGTTTGGTGTAGCTGTCGGCCGTGATCGCTAGTGGTTAGGACCCCACGTTGTGGCCGTGGTAACCCAGGTTCGAATCCTGGTCACGGCAACTACGATGTGTTTTTTAGATTGAAAATTATCCGCTTCATCAGTTATGTTTTTTTATTTATTCTTTTGTTAGAGATTACAATATTTGGTTTGGAGAAAATTTTAGTATTATATCTCAATGTAGAAAACCACGTATCTGTAAAATCGATCAAAGTTAATTCCTCCTGTATGTGTGTAGCTGTCGGCCGTGATCGTCTAGTGGTTAGGACCCCACGTTGTGCCGGGTAACCCAGGGTTCGAATCCTGCTCGCGGCAAGCTACGATGTGTTTTTAGAGTAGAAAATTATCGCTTCATCAGTTTTTATTTTATTATTCTTTTGTTAGAGATTACAAGTTATTTGGTTTGTGAGAAAATTTAGTATTATATTCTCAATGTAGAAAACCACGTATCTGTAAATCGATCAAAGTTAATTCCTCTGTATGTGTTGTAGCTGTCGGCCGTGATCGTCTAGTGGTTAGGACCCCACGTTGTGGCCGTGGTAACCCAGGTTCGAATCCTGGTACGGCAAGCTCGAATGTTGTTTTTAGAGTGTAGAAAATATCCCCTCATCAGTTTATTTTATTTTATTCTTTTGTAGAGATTACAATATTTGTTTGAGAAAATTTAGTATTTATCTCAATGTAGAAACACGTATCTGTAATCGATCAAAGTTAATTCCTCCTTATGTATGTTAGCTGTCGGCCGTGATCGTCTAGTGGTTAGGACCCCACGTTGTGCCGTGGTAACCCAGGTTCGAATCCTGGTCGGCAAGCTTCGATGTGTTTTAGAGTAGAAAATTATCCCTTCATCAGTTTTGTTATTTATTTTATTCTTTTTGTAGAGATTACAAGTATTTTTTTGGAGAAATTTAGTATTATATCTCAATGTAGAAAACCGTATCTGTAAAATCGATCAAATTAATTCCTGTATTGTGTGTTAGCTGTCGGCCGTGATCGTCTAGTGGTTAGGACCCCACGTTGTGGCCGTGTAACCAGGTTCGAATCCTGGTCACGGCAAGCTACGATGTTTTTTAGAGTAGAAAATTATCCGCTTCATCAGTTTATTTTTTATTTTATTCTTTTGTAGAGATTACAATATTTGGTTTGGAGAAAATTTAGTATATATATCTCAATGTAGAAAACCACGTTCTGTAAATCGATCAAAGTTAATTCTCCTTTATGTGTGTAGCTGTCGGCCGTGATCGTCTAGTGGTTAGACCCCACGTTGTGGCCTTGGTAACCCAGGTCGCATCCTGGTCCGGCAAGCTACGATGTGTTTTTTAGAGTAGAAAATTATCCGCTTCATCAGTTTGTTATTTTATTTTATTCTTTTGTTAGAGATTACAAGTATTGGTTTTGAGAAAATTTAGTAATTATATCTCAATGTAGAAAACCACGTATCTGTAATCGATCAAAGTTTAATTCCTCTTAGTATGTGTGTAGCTGTCGGCCGTGATCGTCTAGAGTTAGGACCCCACGTTGTGGCCGTGGTAACCCAGGTTCGAATCCTGGTCACGGCAAGCTACGATGTGTTTTAGAGTAGAAAATTATCCGCTTCATCAGTTATGTTATTTTATTTTATTCTTTTGTGTAGAGATTACAAGTATTTGGTTTTGAGAAAATTTAGTTATGATATCTCAATGTAGAAAACCACGTATCTGTAAATCGATCAAAGTTAATTCCTTCGTATGTGTTGTAGCTGTCGCCGTGATCGTCTAGTGGTTAGGACCCCACTTGTGGCCGTTGGTAACCAGAGTTCGAAATCCTGGTCACGGCAAGCTACGATGTGTTTTTTAGAGTTAAGAAAATTATCCTCTTCATCAGTTTATGTATTATTTTATTTTATTCTTGTTGTAGAGATTAACAAAGTATTTGGTTGAGAAAATTAGTATTATATCTCAATGTAGAAAACCACGTATCTGTAAATCATAACAAAGTTAAACGCTCTAATATACTGTAGCTGTTAGCCGTGATCGTCTATTGTGTAGGAACCCCACGTTGTGGCCGTGGTAACCAGCGTTCGAATCCTGGTCACGGCAAGCTACTTGTTTTAGATAGAAAATTATCTTGTCACAGTTTTATTTTTTTATTCTTTTGAGAGAATTTTGTTTGGAGAAAATTAGTATTATATCTCAATGTAGAAAACCACGTATCTGTAAATCGATCAAAGTTAATTCGCTCCTTATGTGTTGTAGCTGTCGCCGTGATCGTCTAGTGGTTAGGACCCCACGTTGTGGCCGTGGTAACCCAGGTTCGAATCCTGGTCACGGCAAGCTTCGATGTGTTTTTAGAGTAGAAAATTATATTCATTTTGCATTTTATTGTTCTTTTTAGATTGAAGTATTTGATTTGGAGAAATTTAGTATTATATCTCAATGTAGAAAACCACGTATCTGTAAATCGATCAAAGTTAATTCCTCCTGTATGTTGTAGCTGTCGGCCGTGATCGTCTAGTGGTTAGGACCCCACGTTGTGGCCGTGGTAACCCAGGTTCGAATCCTGGTCACGGCAAGCTACGATGTGTTTTTAGAGTAGAAAATTATCCGCTTCATCAGTTTATTTTCTTTTGTTAGAGATTACAAGTATTTGGTTTGGAGAAAATTTAGTATTATCTCAATGTAGAAAACCACGTATCTGTAAATCGATCAAAGTTAATTCCTCCTATATGTTGTAGCTGTCGGCCGTGATCGTCTAGTGGTTAGGACCCACGTTGTGGCCGTGGTAACCCAGGTTCGAATCCTGGTCACGGCAAGCTACGATGTGTTTTTAGAGTAGAAAATTATCCGCTTCATTTATGTTATTTTATTTTATTCTTTTGTTAGAGATTACATTTTGGTTTGGAGAAAATTTAGTATTATATCTCAATGTAGAAAACCACGTATCTGTAAATCGATCAAAGTTAATTCCTCCTATGTTGTAGCTGTCGGCCGTGATCGTCTAGTGGTTAGGACCCCACGTTGTGGCCGTGGTAACCCAGGTTCGAATCCTGGTCACGGCAAGCTACGATGTTTTTTAGAAAAAATTCATCAGTTTGTTATTTTATTTTATTCTTTTTAGAGATTACAAGTATTTGGGGAGAAAATTTAGTATTATATCTCAATGTAGAAAACCACGTATCTGTAAATCGATCAAAGTTAATTCCTCTGTGTTGTAGCTGTCGGCCGTGATCGTCTAGTGGTTAGGACCCACGTTGTGGCCGTGGTAACCCAGGTTCGAATCCTGGTCACGGCAAGCTACGATGTGTTTTTAGAGTAGAAAATTATCCGCTTCATCATTTATTTTATCTTTTTTAGAGATTACAAGTATTTGGTTTGGAGAAAATTTAGTATTATATCTCAATGTAGAAAACCACGTATCTGTAAATCGATCAAAGTTAATTCCTCCTATGTTGTAGCTGTCGGCCGTGATCGTCTAGTGGTTAGGACCCACGTTGTGGCCGTGGTAACCCAGGTTCGAATCCTGGTCACGGCAAGCTACGATGTGTTTTTAGAGTAGAAAATTTATCTTCATCATTTTATTTTATTCTTTTGTTAGAGATTACAAGTATTTGGTTTGGAGAAAATTTAGTATTATATCTCAATGTAGAAAACCACGTATCTGTAAATCGATCAAAGTTAATTCCTCTTATGTTGTAGCTGTCGGCCGTGATCGTCTAGTGGTTAGGACCCCACGTTGTGGCCGTGGTAACCCAGGTTCGAATCCTGGTCACGGCAAGCTACGATGTGTTTTTAGAGTAGAAAATTATCCCCTTCATCAGTTTATTTTTTCTTTTTTAGAGATTACAAGTATTTGGTTTGGAGAAAATTTAGTATTATCTCAATGTAGAAAACCACGTATCTGTAAATCGATCAAAGTTAATTCCTCCTTATGTGTGTAGCTGTCGGCCGTGATCGTCTAGTGGTTAGGACCCCACGTTGTGGCCGTGGTAACCCAGGTTCGAATCCTGGTCACGGCAAGCTACGATGTGTTTTAGAGAAGAAAAATCCGCTTCATCAGTTTATTTTTTCTTTTGTTAGAGATTATTTTGGTTTGGAAAATTTAGTATTATATCTCAATGTAGAAAACCACGTATCTGTAAATCGATCAAAGTTAATTCCTCTTGTGTTGTAGCTGTCGGCCGTGATCGTCTAGTGGTTAGGACCCCACGTTGTGGCCGTGGTAACCCAGGTTCGAATCCTGGTCACGGCAAGCTACGATGTTTTTAGAGTAGAAAATTATCCGTATTTAATTTTATTCTTTTGTTAGAGATTACAAGTATTTGGTTTGGAGAAAATTTAGTATATTATCTCAATGTAGAAAACCACGTATCTGTAAATCGATCAAAGTTAATTCTGTAGCTGTCGCCGTGATCGTCTAGTGGTTAGGACCCCACGTTGTGGCCGTGGTAACCCAGGTTCGAATCCTGGTCACGGCAAGCTACGATGTGTTTTTAGAGTAGAAAATTATCCGCTTCATCAGTTTGTTATTTTATTTTTCTTTTGTTAGAGATTACAAGTATTTGGTTTGGAGAAAATTTAGTATTATATCTCAATGTAGAAAACCACGTATCTGTAAATCGATCAAAGTTAATTCCTCCATGTGTGTAGCTGTCGGCCGTGATCGTCTAGTGGTTAGGACCCCACGTTGTGGCCGTGGTAACCCAGGTTCGAATCCTGGTCACGGCAAGCTACGATGTGTTTTTTAGTAGAAAATTATCCG
The DNA here is from genome assembly GCA_023376005.1 of Doryteuthis pealeii. Taxonomy (NCBI): domain Eukaryota; kingdom Metazoa; phylum Mollusca; class Cephalopoda; order Myopsida; family Loliginidae; genus Doryteuthis; species Doryteuthis pealeii. Next base: position 24,999,719 of record CM042166.1, on the reverse strand, counting down.
CTTCATCAGTTTGTTTTTTATTTTATTCTTTTGTTAGAGATTACAAGTATTTGGTTTGGAGAAAATTTAGTATTATATCTCAATGTAGAAAACCACGTATCTGTAAATCGATCAAAGTTAATTCCTCCTGTATGTGTTGTAGCTGTCGGCCGTGATCGTCTAGTGGTTAGGACCCCACGTTGTGGCCGTGGTAACCCAGGTTCGAATCCTGGTCACGGCAAGCTACGATGTGTTTTTAGAGTAGAAAATTATCCGCTTCATCAGTTTGTTATTTTATTTTATTCTTTTGTTAGAGATTACAAGTATTTGGTTTGGAGAAAATTTAGTATTATATCTCAATGTAGAAAACCACGTATCTGTAAATCGATCAAAGTTAATTCCTCTGTATGTGTTGTAGCTGTCGGCCGTGATCGTCTAGTGGTTAGGACCCCACGTTGTGGCCGTGGTAACCCAGGTTCGAATCCTGGTCACGGCAAGCTACGATGTGTTTTTAGAGTAGAAAATTATCCGCTTCATCAGTTTGTTATTTTATTTTATTCTTTTGTTAGAGATTACAAGTATTTGGTTTGGAGAAAATTTAGTATTATATCTCAATGTAGAAAACCACGTATCTGTAAATCGATCAAAGTTAATTCCTCCTGTATGTGTTGTAGCTGTCGGCCGTGATCGTCTAGTGGTTAGGACCCCACGTTGTGGCCGTGGTAACCCAGGTTCGAATCCTGGTCACGGCAAGCTACGATGTGTTTTTAGAGTAGAAAATTATCCGCTTCATCAGTTTGTTATTTTATTTTATTCTTTTGTTAGAGATTACAAGTATTTGGTTTGGAGAAAATTTAGTATTATATCTCAATGTAGAAAACCACGTATCTGTAAATCGATCAAAGTTAATTCCTCTGTATGTGTTGTAGCTGTCGGCCGTGATCGTCTAGTGGTTAGGACCCCACGTTGTGGCCGTGGTAACCCAGGTTCGAATCCTGGTCACGGCAAGCTACGATGTGTTTTTAGAGTAGAAAATTATCCGCTTCATCAGTTTGTTATTTTATTTTATTCTTTTGTTAGAGATTACAAGTATTTGGTTTGGAGAAAATTTAGTATTATATCTCAATGTAGAAAACCACGTATCTGTAAATCGATCAAAGTTAATTCCTCTGTATGTGTTGTAGCTGTCGGCCGTGATCGTCTAGTGGTTAGGACCCCACGTTGTGGCCGTGGTAACCCAGGTTCGAATCCTGGTCACGGCAAGCTACGATGTGTTTTTAGAGTAGAAAATTATCCGCTTCATCAGTTTGTTATTTTATTTTATTCTTTTGTTAGAGATTACAAGTATTTGGTTTGGAGAAAATTTAGTATTATATCTCAATGTAGAAAACCACGTATCTGTAAATCGATCAAAGTTAATTCCTCCTGTATGTGTTGTAGCTGTCGGCCGTGATCGTCTAGTGGTTAGGACCCCACGTTGTGGCCGTGGTAACCCAGGTTCGAATCCTGGTCACGGCAAGCTACGATGTGTTTTTAGAGTAGAAAATTATCCGCTTCATCAGTTTGTTATTTTATTTTATTCTTTTGTTAGAGATTACAAGTATTTGGTTTGGAGAAAATTTAGTATTATATCTCAATGTAGAAAACCACGTATCTGTAAATCGATCAAAGTTAATTCCTCTGTATGTGTTGTAGCTGTCGGCCGTGATCGTCTAGTGGTTAGGACCCCACGTTGTGGCCGTGGTAACCCAGGTTCGAATCCTGGTCACGGCAAGCTACGATGTGTTTTTAGAGTAGAAAATTATCCGCTTCATCAGTTTGTTATTTTATTTTATTCTTTTGTTAGAGATTACAAGTATTTGGTTTGGAGAAAATTTAGTATTATATCTCAATGTAGAAAACCACGTATCTGTAAATCGATCAAAGTTAATTCCTCCTGTATGTGTTGTAGCTGTCGGCCGTGATCGTCTAGTGGTTAGGACCCCACGTTGTGGCCGTGGTAACCCAGGTTCGAATCCTGGTCACGGCAAGCTACGATGTGTTTTTAGAGTAGAAAATTATCCGCTTCATCAGTTTGTTATTTTATTTTATTCTTTTGTTAGAGATTACAAGTATTTGGTTTGGAGAAAATTTAGTATTATATCTCAATGTAGAAAACCACGTATCTGTAAATCGATCAAAGTTAATTCCTCTGTATGTGTTGTAGCTGTCGGCCGTGATCGTCTAGTGGTTAGGACCCCACGTTGTGGCCGTGGTAACCCAGGTTCGAATCCTGGTCACGGCAAGCTACGATGTGTTTTTAGAGTAGAAAATTATCCGCTTCATCAGTTTTATTTTATTTTATTCTTTTGTTAGAGATTACAAGTATTTGGTTTGGAGAAAATTTAGTATTATATCTCAATGTAGAAAACCACGTATCTGTAAATCGATCAAAGTTAATTCCTCCTGTATGTGTTGTAGCTGTCGGCCGTGATCGTCTAGTGGTTAGGACCCCACGTTGTGGCCGTGGTAACCCAGGTTCGAATCCTGGTCACGGCAAGCTACGATGTGTTTTTAGAGTAGAAAATTATCCGCTTCATCAGTTTGTTATTTTATTTTATTCTTTTGTTAGAGATTACAAGTATTTGGTTTGGAGAAAATTTAGTATTATATCTCAATGTAGAAAACCACGTATCTGTAAATCGATCAAAGTTAATTCCTCTGTATGTGTTGTAGCTGTCGGCCGTGATCGTCTAGTGGTTAGGACCCCACGTTGTGGCCGTGGTAACCCAGGTTCGAATCCTGGTCACGGCAAGCTACGATGTGTTTTTTAGAGTAGAAAATTATCCGCTTCATCAGTTTGTTATTTTATTTTATTCTTTTGTTAGAGATTACAAGTATTTGGTTTGGAGAAAATTTAGTATTATATCTCAATGTAGAAAACCACGTATCTGTAAATCGATCAAAGTTAATTCCTCCTGTATGTGTTGTAGCTGTCGGCCGTGATCGTCTAGTGGTTAGGACCCCACGTTGTGGCCGTGGTAACCCAGGTTCGAATCCTGGTCACGGCAAGCTACGATGTGTTTTTAGAGTAGAAAATTATCCGCTTCATCAGTTTGTTATTTTATTTTATTCTTTTGTTAGAGATTACAAGTATTTGGTTTGGAGAAAATTTAGTATTATATCTCAATGTAGAAAACCACGTATCTGTAAATCGATCAAAGTTAATTCCTCTGTATGTGTTGTAGCTGTCGGCCGTGATCGTCTAGTGGTTAGGACCCCACGTTGTGGCCGTGGTAACCCAGGTTCGAATCCTGGTCACGGCAAGCTACGATGTGTTTTTAGAGTAGAAAATTATCCGCTTCATCAGTTTGTTATTTTATTTTATTCTTTTGTTAGAGATTACAAGTATTTGGTTTGGAGAAAATTTAGTATTATATCTCAATGTAGAAAACCACGTATCTGTAAATCGATCAAAGTTAATTCCTCCTGTATGTGTTGTAGCTGTCGGCCGTGATCGTCTAGTGGTTAGGACCCCACGTTGTGGCCGTGGTAACCCAGGTTCGAATCCTGGTCACGGCAAGCTACGATGTGTTTTTAGAGTAGAAAATTATCCGCTTCATCAGTTTGTTATTTTATTTTATTCTTTTGTTAGAGATTACAAGTATTTGGTTTGGAGAAAATTTAGTATTATATCTCAATGTAGAAAACCACGTATCTGTAAATCGATCAAAGTTAATTCCTCCTGTATGTGTTGTAGCTGTCGGCCGTGATCGTCTAGTGGTTAGGACCCCACGTTGTGGCCGTGGTAACCCAGGTTCGAATCCTGGTCACGGCAAGCTACGATGTGTTTTTAGAGTAGAAAATTATCCGCTTCATCAGTTTGTTATTTTATTTTATTCTTTTGTTAGAGATTACAAGTATTTGGTTTGGAGAAAATTTAGTATTATATCTCAATGTAGAAAACCACGTATCTGTAAATCGATCAAAGTTAATTCCTTTATGTGTTGTAGCTGTCGGCCGTGATCGTCTAGTGGTTAGGACCCCACGTTGTGGCCGTGGTAACCCAGGTTCGAATCCTGGTCACGGCAAGCTACGATGTGTTTTTAGAGTAGAAAATTATCCGCTTCATCAGTTTGTTATTTTATTTTATTCTTTTGTTAGAGATTACAAGTATTTGGTTTGGAGAAAATTTAGTATTATATCTCAATGTAGAAAACCACGTATCTGTAAATCGATCAAAGTTAATTCCTCCTGTATGTGTTGTAGCTGTCGGCCGTGATCGTCTAGTGGTTAGGACCCCACGTTGTGGCCGTGGTAACCCAGGTTCGAATCCTGGTCACGGCAAGCTACGATGTGTTTTTAGAGTAGAAAATTATCCGCTTCATCAGTTTGTTATTTTATTTTATTCTTTTGTTAGAGATTACAAGTATTTGGTTTGGAGAAAATTTAGTATTATATCTCAATGTAGAAAACCACGTATCTGTAAATCGATCAAAGTTAATTCCTCCTGTATGTGTTGTAGCTGTCGGCCGTGATCGTCTAGTGGTTAGGACCCCACGTTGTGGCCGTGGTAACCCAGGTTCGAATCCTGGTCACGGCAAGCTACGATGTGTTTTTAGAGTAGAAAATTATCCGCTTCATCAGTTTGTTATTTTATTTTATTCTTTTGTTAGAGATTACAAGTATTTGGTTTGGAGAAAATTTAGTATTATATCTCAATGTAGAAAACCACGTATCTGTAAATCGATCAAAGTTAATTCCTCTGTATGTGTTGTAGCTGTCGGCCGTGATCGTCTAGTGGTTAGGACCCCACGTTGTGGCCGTGGTAACCCAGGTTCGAATCCTGGTCACGGCAAGCTACGATGTGTTTTTAGAGTAGAAAATTATCCGCTTCATCAGTTTGTTATTTTATTTTATTCTTTTGTTAGAGATTACAAGTATTTGGTTTGGAGAAAATTTAGTATTATATCTCAATGTAGAAAACCACGTATCTGTAAATCGATCAAAGTTAATTCCTCCTGTATGTGTTGTAGCTGTCGGCCGTGATCGTCTAGTGGTTAGGACCCCACGTTGTGGCCGTGGTAACCCAGGTTCGAATCCTGGTCACGGCAAGCTACGATGTGTTTTTAGAGTAGAAAATTATCCGCTTCATCAGTTTGTTATTTTATTTTATTCTTTTGTTAGAGATTACAAGTATTTGGTTTGGAGAAAATTTAGTATTATATCTCAATGTAGAAAACCACGTATCTGTAAATCGATCAAAGTTAATTCCTGTATGTGTTGTAGCTGTCGGCCGTGATCGTCTAGTGGTTAGGACCCCACGTTGTGGCCGTGGTAACCCAGGTTCGAATCCTGGTCACGGCAAGCTACGATGTGTTTTTAGAGTAGAAAATTATCCGCTTCATCAGTTTGTTATTTTATTTTATTCTTTTGTTAGAGATTACAAGTATTTGGTTTGGAGAAAATTTAGTATTATATCTCAATGTAGAAAACCACGTATCTGTAAATCGATCAAAGTTAATTCCTCCTGTATGTGTTGTAGCTGTCGGCCGTGATCGTCTAGTGGTTAGGACCCCACGTTGTGGCCGTGGTAACCCAGGTTCGAATCCTGGTCACGGCAAGCTACGATGTGTTTTTAGAGTAGAAAATTATCCGCTTCATCAGTTTGTTATTTTATTTTATTCTTTTGTTAGAGATTACAAGTATTTGGTTTGGAGAAAATTTAGTATTATATCTCAATGTAGAAAACCACGTATCTGTAAATCGATCAAAGTTAATTCCTCCTGTATGTGTTGTAGCTGTCGGCCGTGATCGTCTAGTGGTTAGGACCCCACGTTGTGGCCGTGGTAACCCAGGTTCGAATCCTGGTCACGGCAAGCTACGATGTGTTTTTAGAGTAGAAAATTATCCGCTTCATCAGTTTGTTATTTTATTTTATTCTTTTGTTAGAGATTACAAGTATTTGGTTTGGAGAAAATTTAGTATTATATCTCAATGTAGAAAACCACGTATCTGTAAATCGATCAAAGTTAATTCCTCCTGTATGTGTTGTAGCTGTCGGCCGTGATCGTCTAGTGGTTAGGACCCCACGTTGTGGCCGTGGTAACCCAGGTTCGAATCCTGGTCACGGCAAGCTACGATGTGTTTTTAGAGTAGAAAATTATCCGCTTCATCAGTTTGTTATTTTTTTATTCTTTTGTTAGAGATTACAAGTATTTGGTTTGGAGAAAATTTAGTATTATATCTCAATGTAGAAAACCACGTATCTGTAAATCGATCAAAGTTAATTCCTCCTGTATGTGTTGTAGCTGTCGGCCGTGATCGTCTAGTGGTTAGGACCCCACGTTGTGGCCGTGGTAACCCAGGTTCGAATCCTGGTCACGGCAAGCTACGATGTGTTTTTAGAGTAGAAAATTATCCGCTTCATCAGTTTGTTATTTTATTTTATTCTTTTGTTAGAGATTACAAGTATTTGGTTTGGAGAAAATTTAGTATTATATCTCAATGTAGAAAACCACGTATCTGTAAATCGATCAAAGTTAATTCCTCCTGTATGTGTTGTAGCTGTCGGCCGTGATCGTCTAGTGGTTAGGACCCCACGTTGTGGCCGTGGTAACCCAGGTTCGAATCCTGGTCACGGCAAGCTACGATGTGTTTTTAGAGTAGAAAATTATCCGCTTCATCAGTTTGTTATTTTATTTTATTCTTTTGTTAGAGATTACAAGTATTTGGTTTGGAGAAAATTTAGTATTATATCTCAATGTAGAAAACCACGTATCTGTAAATCGATCAAAGTTAATTCCTCTGTATGTGTTGTAGCTGTCGGCCGTGATCGTCTAGTGGTTAGGACCCCACGTTGTGGCCGTGGTAACCCAGGTTCGAATCCTGGTCACGGCAAGCTACGATGTGTTTTTAGAGTAGAAAATTATCCGCTTCATCAGTTTGTTATTTTATTTTATTCTTTTGTTAGAGATTACAAGTATTTGGTTTGGAGAAAATTTAGTATTATATCTCAATGTAGAAAACCACGTATCTGTAAATCGATCAAAGTTAATTCCTCCTGTATGTGTTGTAGCTGTCGGCCGTGATCGTCTAGTGGTTAGGACCCCACGTTGTGGCCGTGGTAACCCAGGTTCGAATCCTGGTCACGGCAAGCTACGATGTGTTTTTAGAGTAGAAAATTATCCGCTTCATCAGTTTGTTATTTTATTTTATTCTTTTGTTAGAGATTACAAGTATTTGGTTTGGAGAAAATTTAGTATTATATCTCAATGTAGAAAACCACGTATCTGTAAATCGATCAAAGTTAATTCCTCCTGTATGTGTTGTAGCTGTCGGCCGTGATCGTCTAGTGGTTAGGACCCCACGTTGTGGCCGTGGTAACCCAGGTTCGAATCCTGGTCACGGCAAGCTACGATGTGTTTTTAGAGTAGAAAATTATCCGCTTCATCAGTTTGTTATTTTTTTTATTCTTTTGTTAGAGATTACAAGTATTTGGTTTGGAGAAAATTTAGTATTATATCTCAATGTAGAAAACCACGTATCTGTAAATCGATCAAAGTTAATTCCTCCTGTATGTGTTGTAGCTGTCGGCCGTGATCGTCTAGTGGTTAGGACCCCACGTTGTGGCCGTGGTAACCCAGGTTCGAATCCTGGTCACGGCAAGCTACGATGTGTTTTTAGAGTAGAAAATTATCCGCTTCATCAGTTTGTTATTTTATTTTATTCTTTTGTTAGAGATTACAAGTATTTGGTTTGGAGAAAATTTAGTATTATATCTCAATGTAGAAAACCACGTATCTGTAAATCGATCAAAGTTAATTCCTCCTGTATGTGTTGTAGCTGTCGGCCGTGATCGTCTAGTGGTTAGGACCCCACGTTGTGGCCGTGGTAACCCAGGTTCGAATCCTGGTCACGGCAAGCTACGATGTGTTTTTAGAGTAGAAAATTATCCGCTTCATCAGTTTGTTATTTTATTTTATTCTTTTGTTAGAGATTACAAGTATTTGGTTTGGAGAAAATTTAGTATTATATCTCAATGTAGAAAACCACGTATCTGTAAATCGATCAAAGTTAATTCCTTTATGTGTTGTAGCTGTCGGCCGTGATCGTCTAGTGGTTAGGACCCCACGTTGTGGCCGTGGTAACCCAGGTTCGAATCCTGGTCACGGCAAGCTACGATGTGTTTTTAGAGTAGAAAATTATCCGCTTCATCAGTTTGTTATTTTATTTTATTCTTTTGTTAGAGATTACAAGTATTTGGTTTGGAGAAAATTTAGTATTATATCTCAATGTAGAAAACCACGTATCTGTAAATCGATCAAAGTTAATTCCTCCTGTATGTGTTGTAGCTGTCGGCCGTGATCGTCTAGTGGTTAGGACCCCACGTTGTGGCCGTGGTAACCCAGGTTCGAATCCTGGTCACGGCAAGCTACGATGTGTTTTTAGAGTAGAAAATTATCCGCTTCATCAGTTTGTTATTTTATTTTATTCTTTTGTTAGAGATTACAAGTATTTGGTTTGGAGAAAATTTAGTATTATATCTCAATGTAGAAAACCACGTATCTGTAAATCGATCAAAGTTAATTCCTCCTGTATGTGTTGTAGCTGTCGGCCGTGATCGTCTAGTGGTTAGGACCCCACGTTGTGGCCGTGGTAACCCAGGTTCGAATCCTGGTCACGGCAAGCTACGATGTGTTTTTAGAGTAGAAAATTATCCGCTTCATCAGTTTGTTATTTTATTTTATTCTTTTGTTAGAGATTACAAGTATTTGGTTTGGAGAAAATTTAGTATTATATCTCAATGTAGAAAACCACGTATCTGTAAATCGATCAAAGTTAATTCCTCCTGTATGTGTTGTAGCTGTCGGCCGTGATCGTCTAGTGGTTAGGACCCCACGTTGTGGCCGTGGTAACCCAGGTTCGAATCCTGGTCACGGCAAGCTACGATGTGTTTTTAGAGTAGAAAATTATCCGCTTCATCAGTTTGTTATTTTATTTATTCTTTTGTTAGAGATTACAAGTATTTGGTTTGGAGAAAATTTAGTATTATATCTCAATGTAGAAAACCACGTATCTGTAAATCGATCAAAGTTAATTCCTCTGTATGTTGTAGCTGTCGGCCGTGATCGTCTAGTGGTTAGGACCCCACGTTGTGGCCGTGGTAACCCAGGTTCGAATCCTGGTCACGGCAAGCTACGATGTGTTTTTAGAGTAGAAAATTATCCGCTTCATCAGTTTGTTATTTTATTTATTCTTTTGTTAGAGATTACAAGTATTTGGTTTGGAGAAAATTTAGTATTATATCTCAATGTAGAAAACCACGTATCTGTAAATCGATCAAAGTTAATTCCTCCTGTATGTGTTGTAGCTGTCGGCCGTGATCGTCTAGTGGTTAGGACCCCACGTTGTGGCCGTGGTAACCCAGGTTCGAATCCTGGTCACGGCAAGCTACGATGTGTTTTTAGAGTAGAAAATTATCCGCTTCATCAGTTTGTTATTTTATTTTATTCTTTTGTTAGAGATTACAAGTATTTGGTTTGGAGAAAATTTAGTATTATATCTCAATGTAGAAAACCACGTATCTGTAAATCGATCAAAGTTAATTCCTCCTGTATGTGTTGTAGCTGTCGGCCGTGATCGTCTAGTGGTTAGGACCCCACGTTGTGGCCGTGGTAACCCAGGTTCGAATCCTGGTCACGGCAAGCTACGATGTGTTTTTAGAGTAGAAAATTATCCGCTTCATCAGTTTGTTATTTTATTTTATTCTTTTGTTAGAGATTACAAGTATTTGGTTTGGAGAAAATTTAGTATTATATCTCAATGTAGAAAACCACGTATCTGTAAATCGATCAAAGTTAATTCCTCCTGTATGTGTTGTAGCTGTCGGCCGTGATCGTCTAGTGGTTAGGACCCCACGTTGTGGCCGTGGTAACCCAGGTTCGAATCCTGGTCACGGCAAGCTACGATGTGTTTTTAGAGTAGAAAATTATCCGCTTCATCAGTTTGTTATTTTATTTTATTCTTTTGTTAGAGATTACAAGTATTTGGTTTGGAGAAAATTTAGTATTATATCTCAATGTAGAAAACCACGTATCTGTAAATCGATCAAAGTTAATTCCTCTGTATGTGTTGTAGCTGTCGGCCGTGATCGTCTAGTGGTTAGGACCCCACGTTGTGGCCGTGGTAACCCAGGTTCGAATCCTGGTCACGGCAAGCTACGATGTGTTTTTAGAGTAGAAAATTATCCGCTTCATCAGTTTGTTATTTTATTTATTCTTTTGTTAGAGATTACAAGTATTTGGTTTGGAGAAAATTTAGTATTATATCTCAATGTAGAAAACCACGTATCTGTAAATCGATCAAAGTTAATTCCTCCTGTATGTGTTGTAGCTGTCGGCCGTGATCGTCTAGTGGTTAGGACCCCACGTTGTGGCCGTGGTAACCCAGGTTCGAATCCTGGTCACGGCAAGCTACGATGTGTTTTTAGAGTAGAAAATTATCCGCTTCATCAGTTTGTTATTTTATTTTATTCTTTTGTTAGAGATTACAAGTATTTGGTTTGGAGAAAATTTAGTATTATATCTCAATGTAGAAAACCACGTATCTGTAAATCGATCAAAGTTAATTCCTCCTGTATGTGTTGTAGCTGTCGGCCGTGATCGTCTAGTGGTTAGGACCCCACGTTGTGGCCGTGGTAACCCAGGTTCGAATCCTGGTCACGGCAAGCTACGATGTGTTTTTAGAGTAGAAAATTATCCGCTTCATCAGTTTGTTATTTTATTTTATTCTTTTGTTAGAGATTACAAGTATTTGGTTTGGAGAAAATTTAGTATTATATCTCAATGTAGAAAACCACGTATCTGTAAATCGATCAAAGTTAATTCCTCTTATGTGTTGTAGCTGTCGGCCGTGATCGTCTAGTGGTTAGGACCCCACGTTGTGGCCGTGGTAACCCAGGTTCGAATCCTGGTCACGGCAAGCTACGATGTGTTTTTAGAGTAGAAAATTATCCGCTTCATCAGTTTGTTATTTTATTTTATTCTTTTGTTAGAGATTACAAGTATTTGGTTTGGAGAAAATTTAGTATTATATCTCAATGTAGAAAACCACGTATCTGTAAATCGATCAAAGTTAATTCCTCCTGTATGTGTTGTAGCTGTCGGCCGTGATCGTCTAGTGGTTAGGACCCCACGTTGTGGCCGTGGTAACCCAGGTTCGAATCCTGGTCACGGCAAGCTACGATGTGTTTTTAGAGTAGAAAATTATCCGCTTCATCAGTTTGTTATTTTATTTTATTCTTTTTTAGAGATTACAAGTATTTGGTTTGGAGAAAATTTAGTATTATATCTCAATGTAGAAAACCACGTATCTGTAAATCGATCAAAGTTAATTCCTCCTGTATGTGTTGTAGCTGTCGGCCGTGATCGTCTAGTGGTTAGGACCCCACGTTGTGGCCGTGGTAACCCAGGTTCGAATCCTGGTCACGGCAAGCTACGATGTGTTTTTAGAGTAGAAAATTATCCGCTTCATCAGTTTGTTATTTTATTTTATTCTTTTGTTAGAGATTACAAGTATTTGGTTTGGAGAAAATTTAGTATTATATCTCAATGTAGAAAACCACGTATCTGTAAATCGATCAAAGTTAATTCCTCCTGTATGTGTTGTAGCTGTCGGCCGTGATCGTCTAGTGGTTAGGACCCCACGTTGTGGCCGTGGTAACCCAGGTTCGAATCCTGGTCACGGCAAGCTACGATGTGTTTTTAGAGTAGAAAATTATCCGCTTCATCAGTTTGTTATTTTATTTTATTCTTTTGTTAGAGATTACAAGTATTTGGTTTGGAGAAAATTTAGTATTATATCTCAATGTAGAAAACCACGTATCTGTAAATCGATCAAAGTTAATTCCTGTATGTGTTGTAGCTGTCGGCCGTGATCGTCTAGTGGTTAGGACCCCACGTTGTGGCCGTGGTAACCCAGGTTCGAATCCTGGTCACGGCAAGCTACGATGTGTTTTTTAGAGTAGAAAATTATCCGCTTCATCAGTTTGTTATTTTATTTTATTCTTTTGTTAGAGATTACAAGTATTTGGTTTGGAGAAAATTTAGTATTATATCTCAATGTAGAAAACCACGTATCTGTAAATCGATCAAAGTTAATTCCTCTGTATGTGTTGTAGCTGTCGGCCGTGATCGTCTAGTGGTTAGGACCCACGTTGTGGCCGTGGTAACCCAGATTCGAATTCCTGGTCACGCAAGCTACGATGTGTTAGAGTAGAAAAAATTATTCCCCTTCATCAGTTTGTTATTTTATTTTATTCTTTTTTAGAGATTACAACTATTTGTTTCTACATTGAGATATAATACTAAATTTTTCCAAACCAAATATTGTAATCTCTAACAAAAGAATAAAATAAAATAACAAACTGATGAAGCGGATAATTTTCTACTCTAAAAACACATCGTAGCTTGCCGTGACCAGGATTCGAACTGGGTTACCACGGCCACAACGTGGGGTCCTAACCACTAGACGATCACGGCCGACAGCTACAACAAATACAGGAAGGTTAACTTTGATCGATTTACAGATACGTGGTTTTTCACATTGAGATATAATACTAAATTTTCTCCAAACCAAATACTTGTAATCTCTAACAAAAGAATAAATAAAATAACAAACTGATGAAGCGGGATAATTTTCTACTCTAAAAACACATCGTAGCTTGCCGTGACCAGGATTCGAACTGGGTTACCACGGCCACAACGTGGGGTCCTAACCACTAGACGATCACGGCCGACAGCTACAACACATACAGAGGAATTAACTTTGATCGATTTACAGATACGTGGTTTTCTACATTGAGATATAATACTAAATTTTCTCCAAACCAAATACTTGTAATCTCTAACAAAAGAATAAAATAAAATAAAAACTGATGAAGGGGATAATTTTCTACTCTAAAAACACATCGTAGCTTGCCGTACCAGGATTCGAACCTGGGTTACCACGGCCACAACGTGGGGTCCTAACCACTAGACGATCACGGCCGACAGCTACAACACATACAGAGGAATTAACTTTGATCGATTTACAGATACGTGGTTTTTCTACATTGAGATATAATACTAAATTTTCTCCAAACCAAATACTTGTAATCTCTAACAAAAGAATAAAATAAAATAACAAACTGATGAAGCGGATAATTTTCTACTCTAAAAACACATCGTAGCTTGCCGTGACCAGGATTCGAACCTGGGTTACCACGGCCACAACGTGGGGTCCTAACCACTAGACGATCACGGCCGACAGCTACAACACATACAGGAAGAATTAACTTTGATCGATTTACAGATACGTGGTTTTCTACATTGAGATATAATACTAAATTTTCTCCAACCAAAACTTGTAATCTCTAACAAAAGATAAAATAAAAACAAACTGATGAAGCGGATAATTTTCTACTCTAAAAACACATCGTAGCTTGCCGTGACCAGGATTCGAACCTGGGTACCACGGCCACAACGTGGGGTCCTAACCACTAGACGATCACGGCCGACAGCTACAACACATATAGGAGGATTAACTTTGATCGATTTACAGATACGTGGTTTTCTACATTGAGATATAATACTAAATTTTCTCCAAACAAAATACTGTAATCTCTAACAAAAGAATAAAATAAAATAACAAACTGATGAAGCGGGATAATTTTCTACTCTAAAAACACATCGTAGCTTGCGTGACCAGGATTCGAACCTGGGTTACCACGGCCACAACGTGGGGTCCTAACCACTAGACGATCACGGCCGACAGCTACAACACATACAGAAGAATTAACTTTGATCGATTTACAGATACGTGGTTTTCTACATTGAGATATAATACTAAATTTCTCCAAACCAAATACTTGTAATCTCTAACAAAAGAATAAAATAAATAACAAACTGATGAAGGGATAATTTTCTACTCTAAAAACACATCGTAGCTTGCCGTGACCAGGATTCGAACCTGGGTTACCACGGCCACAACGTGGGGTCCTAACCACTAGACGATCACGGCCGACAGCTACAACACATAATAGGAGATTAACTTTGATCGATTTACAGATACGTGGTTTTACATTGAGATATAATACTAAATTTTCTCCAAACCAAATACTTGTAATCTCTAACAAAGAATAAATAAAATAACAAACTGATGAAGGGGATAATTTTCTACTCTAAAAACACCTGTAGCTTGCCGTGACCAGGATTCGAACCTGGGTTACCACGGCCACAACGTGGGGTCCTAACCACTAGACGATCACGGCCGACAGCTACAACACATACAGGAGAATTAACTTTGATCGATTTACAGATACGTGGTTTTCTACATTGAGATATAATACTAAATTTTCTCCAAACCAAATACTTTGTAATCTCTAACAAAAGAATAAAATAAAATAACAAACTGATGAAGCGGATAATTTTCTACTCTAAAAACACATCGTAGCTTGCCGTGACCAGGATTCGAACCTGGGTTACCACGGCCACAACGTGGGGTCCTAACCACTAGACGATCACGGCCGACAGCTACAACACATACAGGAGGAATTAACTTTGATCGATTTACAGATACGTGGTTTTCTACATTGAGATATAATACTAAATTTTCTCCAAACAAATACTTGTAATCTCTAACAAAAGAATAAAATAAAATAACAAACTGATGAAGGGATAATTTTCTACTCTAAAAACACATCGTAGCTTGCCGTGACCAGGATTCGAACCTGGGTTACCACGGCCACAACGTGGGGTCCTAACCACTAGACGATCACGGCCGACAGCTACAACACATACAGAAGGAATTAACTTTGATCGATTTACAGATACGTGGTTTTCTACATTGAGATATAATACTAAATTTCTCCAAACCAAATACTTGTAATCTCTAACAAAAGAATAAAATAAAATAACAAACTGATGAAGCGGATAATTTTCTACTCTAAAAACACATCGTAGCTTGCCGTGACCAGGATTCGAACCTGGGTTACCACGCGCCACAACGTGGGGTCCTAACCACTAGACGATCACGGCCGACAGCTACAACACATACAGGAAGAATTAACTTTGATCGATTTACAGATACGTGGTTTTCTACATTGAGATATAATACTAAATTTTCTCCAAACCAAATACTTGTAATCTCTAACAAAAGAATAAAATAAAATAACAAACTGATGAAGGGGATAATTTTCTACTCTAAAAAACACATCGTAGCTTGCCGTGACCAGGATTCGAACCTGGGTTACCACGGCCACAACGTGGGGTCCTAACCACTAGACGATCACGGCCGACAGCTACAAACACATACAGGAGGAATTAACTTTGATCGATTTACAGATACGTGGTTTTCTACATTGAGATATAATACTAAATTTTCTCCAAACCAAATACTTGTAATCTCTAACAAAAGAATAAAATAAAATAACAAACTGATGAAGCGGATAATTTTCTACTCTAAAAAACACATCGTAGCTTGCCGTGACCAGGATTCGAACCTGGGTTACCACGGCCACAACGTGGGGTCCTAACCACTAGACGATCACGGCCGACAGCTACACATACAGGAGGAATTAACTTTGATCGATTTACAGATACGTGGTTTTCTACATTGAGATATAATACTAAATTTCTCCAAACAAATACTTGTAATCTCTAACAAAGAATAAAATAAAAACAAACTGATGAAGCGGATAATTTTCTACTCTAAAACACATCGTAGCTTGCCGTGACCAGGATTCGAACCTGGGTTACCACGGCCACAACGTGGGGTCCTAACCACTAGACGATCACGGCCGAACAGCTACAACACATACAGGAGGAATTAACTTGATCGATTTACAGATACGTGGTTTTCTACATTGAGATATAATACTAAATTTTCTCAAACCAAATACTTGTAATCTCTAACAAAAGAATAAATAAAATAACAAACTGATGAAGCGGATAATTTTCTACTCTAAAAACACATTAGCTTGCCGTGACCAGGATTCTGAACCTGGGTTACCACGGCCACAACGTGGGGTCCTAACCACTAGACGATCACGGCCGACAGCTACAACACATACAGGAGGAATTAACTTTGATCGATTTACAGATACGTGGTTTTCTACATTGAGATATAATACTAAATTTTCTCCAAACCAAATACTTGTAATCTCTAACAAAAGAATAAAATAAAATAACAAACTGATGAAGCGGATAATTTTCTACTCTAAAAACACATCGTAGCTTGCCGTGACCAGGATTCGAACCTGGGTTACCACGGCCACAACGTGGGGTCCTAACCACTAGACGATCACGGCCGACAGCTACAACACATACAGGAGGAATTAACTTTGATCGATTTACAGATACGTGGTTTTCTACATTGAGATATAATACTAAATTTTCTCCAAACCAAATTTGTAATCTCTAACAAAGAATAAAATAAAATAACAAATGATGAAGGGGATAATTTTCTACTCTAAAAACACATCGTAGCTTGCCGTGACCAGGATTCGAACCTGGGTTACCACGGCCACAACGTGGGGTCCTAACCACTAGACGATCACGGCCGACAGCTACAACACATACAGAGGAATTAACTTTGATCGATTTACAGATACGTGGTTTTCTACATTGAGATATAATACTAAATTTTCTCCAAACCAAATACTTGTAATCTCTAACAAAAGAATAAAATAAAATAACAAACTGATGAAGCGGATAATTTTCTACTCTAAAAACACATCGTAGCTTGCCGTGACCAGGATTCGAACCTGGGTTACCACGGCCACAACGTGGGGTCCTAACCACTAGACGATCACGGCCGACAGCTACAACACATACAGGAGAATTAACTTTGATCGATTACAGATACGTGGTTTTCTACATTGAGATATAATACTAAATTTTCCCAAACCAAATATTGTAATCTCTAACAAAAGAATAAAATAAAATAACAAACTGATGAACGGATAATTTTCTACTCTAAAAACACATCGTAGCTTGCCGTGACCAGGATTCGAACCTGGGTTACCACGGCCACAACGTGGGGTCCTAACCACTAGACGATCACGGCCGACAGCTACAAACACATACAGAGGAATTAACTTTGATCGATTTACAGATACGTGGTTTCTACATTGAGATATAATAATAATTTTCTCCAAACCAAATATTGTAATCTCTAACAAAAGAATAAAATAAAATAAAAAAATGATGAAGCGGATATAATTTCTACTCTAAAAACACATCGTAGCTTGCCGTGACCAGGATTCGAACCTGGGTTACCACGGCCACAACGTGGGGTCCTAACCACTAGACGATCACGGCCGACAGCTACAACACATACAGGGAGAATTAAACTTTGATCGATTTACAGATACGTGGTTTTCTACATTGAGATATAATACTAAATTTTCTCCAAACCAAATACTTGTAATCTCTAACAAAAGAATAAAATAAATAACAAACTGATGAAGCGGATAATTTTCTACTCTAAAAAAACATCGTAGCTTGCCGTGACCAGGATTCGAACCTGGGTTACCACGGCCACAACGTGGGGTCCTAACCACTAGACGATCACGGCCGACAGCTACCAACACATACAGAGGAATTAACTTTGATCGATTTACAGATACGTGGTTTTCTACATTGAGATATAATACTAAATTTTCTCCAAACCAAATATTGTAATCTCTAACAAAAGAATAAAATAAAAAACAAACTGATGAAGCGGATAATTTTCTACTCTTAAAACACATCGTAGCTTGCCGTGACCAGGATTCGAACCTGTGGTTACCACGGCCACAACGTGGGGTCCTAACCACTAGACGATCACGGCCGACAGCTACAACACATACGAGGAATTAACTTTGATCGATTTACAGATACGTGGTTTTCTACATTGAGATATAATACTAAATTTTCTCCAAACCAATTATTGTAATCTCTAACAAAAGAATAAAATAAAATAACAAACTGATGAAGGGGATAATTTTCTACTCTAAAAACACATCGTAGCTTGCCGTGACCAGGATTCGAACCTGGGTTACCACGGCCACAACGTGGGGTCCTAACCACTAGACGATCACGGCCGACAGCTACAACACATACAGAGAGGAATTAACTTTGATCGATTTACAGATACGTGGTTTTCTACATTGAGATATAATACTAAATTTTCTCCAAACCAAATATTGTAATCTCTAACAAAAGAATAAAATAAAATAACAAACTGATGAAGCGGATAATTTTCTACTCTAAAAACACATCGTAGCTTGCCGTGACCAGGATTCGAACCTGGGTTACCACGGCCAAACGTGGGGTCCTAACCACTAGACGATCACGGCCGACAGCTACAACACATACAGGAGGAATTAACTTTGATCGATTTACAGATACGTGGTTTTCTACATTGAGATATAATACTAAATTTTCTCCAAACCAAATACTTGTAATCTCTAACAAAGAATAAAATAAAATAAAAACTGATGAAGCGGATAATTTTCTACTCTAAAAACACATCGTAGCTTGCCGTGACCAGGATTCGAACCTGGGTTACCACGGCCACAACGTGGGGTCCTAACCACTAGACGATCACGGCCGACAGCTACAACACATACAGAGAATTAACTTTGATCGATTTACAGATACGTGGTTTTCTACATTGAGATATAATACTAAATTTTCTCCAAACCAAATACTTGTAATCTCTAACAAAAGAATAAAATAAAAACAAACTGATGAAGCGGATAATTTTCTACTCTAAAAACACATCGTAGCTTGCCGTGACCAGGATTCGAACCTGGGTTACCACGGCCACAACGTGGGTCCTAACCACTAGACGATCACGGCCGACAGCTACAACACATAAGAGGAATTAACTTTGATCGATTTACAGATACGTGGTTTTCTACATTGAGATATAATACTAAATTTTCTCCAAACCAAATACTTGTAATCTCTAACAAAAGAATAAAATAAAATAAAAAACTGATGAAGCGGATAATTTTCTACTCTAAAAACACATCGTAGCTTGCCGTGACCAGGATTCGAACCTGGGTTACCACGGCCACAACGTGGGGTCCTAACCACTAGACGATCACGGCCGACAGCTACAACACATACAGAGGAATTAACTTTGATCGATTTACAGATACGTGGTTTTCTACATTGAGATATAATACTAAATTTTCTCCAAACCAAATACTTGTAATCTCTAACAAAAGAATAAAATAAATAACAAACTGATGAAGCGGATAATTTTCTACTCTAAAAACACATCGTAGCTTGCCGTGACCAGGATTCGAACCTGGGTTACCACGGCCACAACGTGGGGTCCTAACCACTAGACGATCACGGCCGACAGCTACAACACATACAAGAGGAATTAACTTTGATCGATTTACAGATACGTGGTTTTCTACATTGAGATATAATACTAAATTTTCTCCAAACCAAATACTGTAATCTCTAACAAAAGAATAAAATAAAATAACAAACTGATGAAGGGATAATTTCTACTCTAAAAACACATCGGCTTGCCGTGACCAGGATTCGAACCTGGGTTACCACGGCCACAACGTGGGGTCCTAACCACTAGACGATCACGGCCGACAGCTACAACACATACAGGAGGAATTAACTTTGATCGATTTACAGATACGTGGTTTTCTACATTGAGATATAATACTAAATTTTCTCCAAACCAAATACTTGTAATCTCTAACAAAAGAATAAAATAAAATAACAAACTGATGAAGCGGATAATTTTCTACTCTAAAAACACATCGTAGCTTGCCGTGACCAGGATTCGAACCTGGTTACCACGGCCACAACGTGGGGTCCTAACCACTAGACGATCACGGCCGACAGCTACACACATACAGAGGAATTAACTTTGATCGATTTACAGATACGTGGTTTTCTACATTGAGATATAATACTAAATTTTCTCCAAACCAAATACTTGTAATCTCTAACAAAGAATAAAATAAAATAACAAACTGATGAAGCGGATAATTTTCTACTCTAAAAACACATCGTAGCTTGCCGTGACCAGGATTCGAACCGGGTTACCACGGCCACAACGTGGGGTCCTAACCACTAGACGATCACGGCCGACAGCTACAACACATACAGGAAGAATTAACTTTGATCGATTACAGATACGTGTTTTCTACATTGAGATATAATACTAAATTTTTCTCCAAACCAAATACTTGTAATCTCTAACAAAAGAATAAATAAAATAACAAACTGATGAAGGGATAATTTTCTACTCTAAAAACACATCGTAGCTTGCCGTGACCAGGATTCGAACCTGGGTTACCACGGCCACAACGTGGGGTCCTAACCACTAGACGATCACGGCCGACAGCTACAACACATACGAGGAATTAACTTTGATCGATTTACAGATACGTGGTTTTCTACATTGAGATATAATACTAAATTTTCTCCAAACCAAATACTTGTAATCTCTAACAAAAGAATAAAATAAAATAACAAACTGATGAAGGGGATAATTTTCTACTCTAAAAAACACATCGTAGCTTGCCGTGACCAGGATTCGAACCTGGGTTACCACGGCCACAACGTGGGGTCCTAACCACTAGACGATCACGGCCGACAGCTACAACACATTACAGGAGGAATTAACTTTGATCGATTTACAGATACGTGGTTTTCTACATTGAGATATAATACTAAATTTTCTCCAAACCAAATACTTGTAATCTCTAACAAAAGAATAAAAAAAAAATAACAAACTGATGAAGGGATAATTTTCTACTCTAAAAACACATCGTAGCTTGCCGTGACCAGGATTCGAACCTGGGTTACCACGGCCACAACGTGGGGTCCTAACCACTAGACGATCACGGCCGACAGCTACAACACATAAGAGGAAATTAACTTTGATCGATTTACAGATACGGGTTTTCTACATTGAGATATAATACTAAATTTTCTCCAAACCAAATATTGTAATCTCTAACAAAGAATAAAATAAATAACAACTGATGAAGGATAATTTTCTACTCTAAAAACACATCGTAGCTTGCCGTGACCGGATTCGAACCTGGGTTACCACGGCCACAACGTGGGGTCCTAACCACTAGACGATCACGGCCGACAGCTACAAACACATACAGAGGAATTAACTTTGATCGATTTACAGATACGTGGTTTCTACATTGAGTATAATACTAAATTTTCTCCAAACCAAATATTGTAATCTCTAACAAAAGAATAAAAAAATAACAAACTGATGAAGGGATAATTTTCTACTCTAAAAACACATCGTAGCTTGCGTGACCAGGATTCGAACCTGGGTTACCACGGCCACAACGTGGGTCCTAACCACTAGACGATCACGGCCGACAGCTACAACACATACAGAGGAATTAACTTTGATCGATTTACAGATACGTGGTTTTTCTACAATGAGATATAATACTAAATTTTCTCCAAACCAAATATTGTAATTCTCTACAAAAAAAAATAAAATAAATATGAAGAGCATAATTTCTACTCTAAAAAACACATCAAGTTGCCGTGCCAGGATTCGAACCTGGTTACCACGGCCACAACGTGGGGTCCTAACCACTAGACGATCACGGCCGACAGCTACAACACATTCAGAGGAATTAACTTGATCGTTTACAGATACGTGGTTTTCTACATTGAGATATAATACTAAATTTTCTCCAAACCAATACTTGTAATCTCTAACAAAAGAATAAAATAAAATAACAAAACTGATGAAGCGGATAATTTTCTACTCTAAAAACACATCGTAGCTTGCCGTGACCAGGATTCGAACCTGGGTTACCACGGCCACAAGCGGGGTCCTAACCACTAGACGATCACGGCCGACAGCTACCACATACTGAGGAATTTAACTTTGATCGATTTACAGATACGTGGTTTTCTACATTGAGATATAATAATTATTCTCCAAACCAAATACTTGTTAACTCTAAAAAAAAAATAAAAAATTATTAATTAATCATTAAAATCTAATAAGATTTTCCATTCTGTTACATTTTAGTTTTTAATACCTGTTTGGATAGTGCGAAATTATTAAATAAATGGAAATTTTTCACATACATTGCATTATTTTGCCTCTCAATAAAATATCTATCACCACACACACACACACACATATAATAATATATAATAGTATATATTTATATATATATTTATACCAAACCCACCACCACCACACCACACACACACACACATATAATACATATGGTATTCAGCGATTATGGTCCATTCCACCCGTGGTATCTGAGACCCCACGACTTTCTTTATTGAAACTCAAGTTGTTGAGTCTCAGATACCATCGTGGGAAAATGGACATAGTCGCTTATACCCGTCTTTAGGCCTTTTTTCTTTACAAATTAACTGAGCTCCTGTTTATAAAAAGTAAAACACTGATCTCTCAAATCGACCTGACACTTGGCAACACCAAACAGTGGGGAAAGGATCAGTTTTAAATATACCCCACCAAAGTATATTAATATATAGATGAGAGAGTATATAATATATAATTTATATATAATACTGCATTTGGTTACTCCATTCAGCAAAAGCTTAAACAGTGACCATCTCACACATATAGCTATATATTATATATATATATATATATATATAATATAATATATATATATATATATATATATATATATATGAACGCTTAAAAAACTGGTTTTTAAAATATCAACCATTTGACCTTGTACTTAGGATTGCTGTAAGCATGAAACTTAATATTAAGAAGATTGTAATACCCTAATATATAATTATTATTATATATATATATATTATAATATATATATATTATATATATATAATATATTGTAATTTATGGGTCGTTATGTCATTGACGCCAACGAACGTTTAAAAACAAAACAAGTGTTAAGCAATGGAAAAAAGCACTGAGATTTTTTTTTTTTTTTTTTTTTTTTTTTTTATTTTTTTTTTTTTTTTTTTTTTTGGTAAATATCGCCATTATTATTTGGCAACAAACAGATTAAAAACAAATAACACTAATATTTGTCTGAAAGATAAAGTGAATGATGGTAATCGTTTTGGAATTATGAAACTTTAGTTGGCAAATCTATTTGTTTATGGCCGGCTTTTATATATACCAAACACTCACCAGTTTTTTTAATCAATGATTATTTATTAAGGAAGATAATTTTAATTCAATACCATTAATTGTTACCACTATCTATGCATGGATTATTGTCCAACCCCCGTATTTCTGAAGCTGATGGCCCTTTTTACATATCACGGTTCCATGGAATATTGACCAGAAAGTCCCGACGAAAATCTACACCCTGGAAATTCAGCGTGGGATCCTGGCTTGACTCTCAAGTTCAGCTTGACGTCAGCAGATAATATGTTCTGCTTTAGTTTGAGACTCACTGCACTCGCGCGCTGTGATACGTTAGAGAAAATGTATTAGTTAATTAATTGAATGTTTAATAATAATATGGTTTTGTGGTGATGAATGTCTTAGCCAACAAGACTGACTAGAAGAATAATATGAATCAAGGATGAAAGAACCAGAAAGAACGAGAAGACAAGACGAAGTCAGAGACGCTCTAGAAGAAGAACGTAAGTACCCAAAGATGAGCAGAAGTAATAAATAGAAGAAAGGGTATACAGCATTATTATTAAAGACTTAGTTCATCAAATCGCATTTAATTTTTATTTAAATTCTTAAAAACTTTGGAATTAAAAAAAAAACTAAATAGTGATTTTTTTAAAAAGTTCAGTTAAAACAAAAATTAAATTAACAATTTATTAGGCTTTTAGTTTTATTTTTTTAATTACATTTTATTTTGTTATTTTAAATGGGTATAATTAAAATTATATTTTATAAATAGTCATTGATTAAAAAAACCGTGAATGCTGTATATATAAAGCCATCCATAAACAAATAGAAATTTGGACAACTAAGTCAATGATTACCAAAGTTTTACGTGTATATATGTGTATTGGCAAGTTCATGTATGATTAAAATGTTCTATGTGTTTTGTTTATAGTAGATAATGTAGGAGAATATCAGGCTATACTTGCAAAAATTAATTTTACACCGCCCGGGTGTATTTATTTGTTTTTATTCTTATTTATTCTTTTTGTTGTAATTAATAATTCCTAATTATAAGATTTTCTCGTACATCTAATACAATAAAAAGATATGAGGTTATTTTTTGAATACATCTTGATAGTGCAAACAGGATTTAAATAAAATCATGTCTTCCTTGCTTACGTTGTTTACACTCAACAAATTGACAGGTGATTCTCCACGATTTATCAGGTGTGTGTCCTGCCCGTTATCTTTGTCTAATCTTTGCGATATATTGCGTATATGATCAACACGAATCATTTTAACGACAACCCAGGTGGGCCGGACTAATTATTGTCATCACTCGTCTTCCTGTCATTATGAAAAATTAAACTGCTACGTTCGAATCCAATGCTTGTATTTAACGATATAGCATAAACGCTGGCACGATCGGCCATGCTTGTAATATTAAATTGATGTTTATCGGTTTACGTGAGTTTCACGGAAAATGATCAATCCTTTATGGAAAGCACCCTTTATATGCTAATCTTTCTGGAGTAATTCACGAAACTAAATGATAATAATATCATTATCTATCTATCTATATGCTTCTTACTCTCGTTTCATTAACTATACTATACTTCGAAGAATAAAACAATTAACGACAAAGTAAATATTATACACATGTAAATATCAGCAGGTCTTGGCTTTCGATGCAAAAATAAATAGAGATTTGATGTATAATTCGTGAAGATAATTTAAAAAATAATAATCTTAAATGATACAGCATGATTCTTTGTTCATTTACATATTTTAGATACTAGACCACTTAACATTTCTTTTCACGAGAGCGTGCCAATGTGTAAGGCCTTTTTTTTTTCATTACATGAAGTCTATTTTTAACATTTAATGGGAGCATCCCAAGGGCTTTCAACTCACGATTTAGTAATAGTATCTGCGGCACTGACTAAAAAAAACCCTCTACCTCAGGCAACGCCTGCGGCTAGCCAACCTCTAGTACATATAATAAAGGCGTAGCTGTCTGTATATGTATGTCCGGAGCGAACTTAGAAAACTAAAACACATTAACGACAGTAAATATATGTGAAAATAATTTTTCTAACTCAATTTTTAAAAACATTTTATACAACAATATTTCTATTACATTACCACCCATCTCACCTAGACTGAGCTAGTACCCTAACCAGGTATTACCAACTCCAGGTCAGAGTTGGACCTTGGCGAGTAATGGTGATGAAGGGCTGTTCCAAACTTAGATGCAGTTTATACTGTCATACACCAGAACACCCACACTCTCAGTCACCGCTTCTATCCACCATATATGATAAAATGGTTGGGGCTTACGAGAAAGAGTAAGAGAAGGTTGGGACAATCGTATAGGTGCTAGCGACTTGACCGTGGATAAGGCGATTTGATCGGAGGGTGACTATAGTGTCGAGCAGCAATACATGCAAATGAACTTTTGGTGATTATATAAGTTTTTAAGTGTATTAAGTAATATCAAATTAATTGACACGACTTTTCACAGTTGATATATAACTTCCTATATTTCTGATACGTGATACAAATTGCTATATAACATATTCTTTCGTCCATTCGGCGGATTGAGTTGGAACAAAAACAAAGCCAGATTCAGGACTTAAAATTTAGTTTCCTGCCTAAGTACAAGCCACTGAGCGTAATCCCTATACAAAGAAACGCAAATTTGGCCATGCATGGCATGCAGCGGAAGTAATTTGTGTTAGAGATAGTTGAAAAAATTTGAATTTAAATTGGAGTTGCTAATAAAATCTTGATAAAATTTAGAAATCAAAATTCGCGTTGGGAAAGAGTAATGAGGTGGAATTTATATCATTACCGTCTGACAATATTTTTCAACAACAATAACAATAATTTTATCTTCGAGATTTAAATTAAATTGTCAGGCACTCTTCACCAAGTTCTATTCTGTAATAAAGCAGATATCCGTAAGCTTTATTTTCTATTAATAATCTATTATAAACAGCTACGATGCATTGTCTGTATGGTCCTCTCAGGACGCCAACACCTTTGTAAGGTGTTTTTATAAAGCAAAACATCCGTAAGATATATCTTTAACAAGAATCCTATATAAACAGCTTACGATGCCGCCGTTGTCTGTATGTCCTTCTCAGGACTGCCCAAACACTTTGACAAGCTTTTGTGTAAAGTTTTTTTTCTGTATAGATAGCATGATATCAGTACGCTTTCATCATCTTTCATTAAGTATCTTATAAAAGGAAACGCATGGTGTCATGGTAAGTCATGCGAAATGGGCTTCGTCGCCCGAGTTCAAATCTGGATATCGCGTAATGGCATTTAATGCTGAAAAATGTTTTTTTTAAACAAGCTTTTAATATTTGAAATTATACTTGCAATACTACACAAACAACTGGTCTCAATAATAGATTCAATAATTAATTTCAATGATTAATTAAAGTCTATAGTCATTTGGTTTTTTGTTTGTTTATTTTTTTAAAGAAATAAATGTAATAAAACAACATTAATCCCCTAAAAACCGTAAACCCAATTCGCAAATATTAATTTCATAGACGTAGCTTAAGTTTGTCATTGGGGACCACCAAAAAAATGTCCGTTGTTAATTTTCCAACCGTCTTCAGAAAGTCAGCCCGAAAGTCAGCAATTTTTGCTTTGTTTTATGTGGTGTTCATATGTCAAATGTTTTCGTAAATTCAAAAAAAGTTTTCTTGTTATTAGTTAATTAGACAAGTGTGGTGTGTGTGTGTGTGTGTGTGTATTTCCGGGTTCTATGTTTGTAATTATGAATGGGACAAGATTACATTCATTAAAAGTGGGGTTGTTGTGATTGCTGTGATTTCAACCAAAACAAAGAAAGCGGAATAATGTTTTGTTTACGTACTATATCAATTCGGAAGAAGAACAGAAAGAACGTGAGACGAATGGATTGTTCTGGACGTTTTGGCGAAGATAGAGGACAAGAATTAGAAGGATTAGAAACAACGCTCGCCCATTCTCTCTCTCTCTCTCTCTCTCTCTCTCTCTCTCTTCTCTCTCTCTCTCTTCTCCTCCTCCCCATAAATTTCAGTATTGCAGCTTCTAATTGGTAAGTTAAATAACTCTCACTAGTAAGCATTATAAGAATGACGTTTTCTCCAGAAATGATTTGATCTACTCTGTGACCGTAAAATACACAACACAACCTATGCGTAATAGTTTTAACAAACACCAGTCCCCGCTACGGCTGTCAGTGGACGCAGGGATAGATATCAGGCAGCCAACACGGTCGTCTGAGTTGCACCCTAGCCACAAGATAGTGGTATCTAGCCACACGTGAAGAGCGCAGTGAAATGCAAAACCGTGCTGTGGATGACTATTAATATCATATATATATACTATATATATATATAGTTATTGATAGGCTCGACAACTGCCACAAGGGTGTCAATTAGGTGAACACAGAAAAACAGGAACCCAAATATGATTATTATATCACCATTAAAACTAACCTTAAGCACACCAACCCGCTAACAGCCCTAACCATACTCCCCTAACCATAAAACTCGCCCTAGTCTAAAATTAACAATTTTATACAGAAATTGTGGGTTTGTTTTCTCTGTCACGGGTATAGAGGGGACCCATAAAAAACAGAACCCATTGTTTATTCCATTTCCCCATTAATTAACAATAAACCCCAATCCTAACCCTAATCCTATACTTTAACCCTAGAGCCCCATAGTTAAAATCAACAGTTTTATTACAAACTTTGTGGGTTCTGTCTTTTCTGGGTCACCCCTAATTTGGACACCTTTGTGCAAGTTCAGCCATATATATATATATATATAACATATAAAAAAATAGTACTGTTCTGCGTTCCAACGGACGAGCAAAATTCAATATTGTTATAAAAAAAAAGATGGTCTGCAAAATGTATTTTGTCTCAAAAATTTTTAAATTCTTTTGTTTACTGGCTTATCTTCTTCGGGCTTTGATTTGAGTAATATATCAATCAAAGCCTGAAGAAGATTACCAGAAGATCTGAAACACGTGTTTGCATATGTAAAACAAAAAGAATTTTAAAAACTTTCTGAGGAACAAAATACATTTTGTGGACCTTCTATCTCTCTCTNGCCACAACGTGGGTCCTAACCACTAGACGATCACGGCCGACAGCTACAAACACATCAGGAATTAACTTTGATCGATTTACAGATACGTGGTTTTCTACATTGAGATATAATACTAAATTTTCTCCAAACCAAATACTTGTAATCTCTAACAAAAGAATAAATAAAATAACAAACTGATGAAGGGATAATTTTCTACTCTAAAAAACACATCGTAGCTTGCCGTGACCAGGATTCGAACCTGGGTTACCACGGCCACAACGTGGGTCCTAACCACTAGACATCACGGCCGACAGCTACAAACACATACAGGGAATTAACTTTGATCGATTTACAGATACGTGGTTTTCTACATTGAGATATAAATACTAAATTTCTCCAAACCAAATATTGTAATCTCTAACAAAAGAATGAAATAAAATAACAAACTGATGAAGGGATAATTTTCTACTCTAAAAACACATCGTAGCTTGCCGTGACCAGGATTCGAACCTGGGTTACCACGGCCACAACGTGGGGTCCTAACCACTAGACGATCACGGCCGACAGCTACAACACATAACAGAGGAATTAACTTTGATCGATTTACAGATACGGTTTTTCTACATATGAGATATAATACTAAATTTTCTCCCAACCAAATACTTGTAATCTCTAACAAAAGAATAAATAAATAACAAACTGATGAAGGGGATAATTTTCTACTCTAAAAACACTCGTAGCTTGCCGTGACCAGGATTCGAACCTGGGTTACCACGGCCACAACGTGGGGTCCTAACCACTAGACGATCACGGCCGACAGCTACAACACATACAGGAGGAATTAACTTTGATCGATTTACAGATACGTGGTTTTCTACATTGAGATATAATACTAAATTTTCTCCAAACCAAATACTTGTAATCTCTAAAAAAGAATAAAATAAAATAACAAATGATGAAACGGATAATTTTCTACTCTAAAAACACATCGTTGCTTGCGTGACCAGGATTCGAACCTGGGTTACCACGGCCACAACGTGGTCCTAACCACTAGACGATCACGGCCGACAGCTACAACACATACAGAGGAATTAACTTTGATCGATTTACAGATACGTGGTTTTCTACATTGAGATATAATACTAAATTTTCTCCAAACCAAATACTTGTAATCTCTAACAAAAGAATAAAATAAAATAACAAACTGATAAGCGATAATTTTCTACTCTAAAAACACATCGTAGCTTGCGTGACCAGGATTCGAACCTGGGTTACCACGGCCAAACGTGGGGTCCTAACCACTAGACGATCACGGCCGACAGTACAACACAATAAGAGGAATTAACTTTGATCGATTTACAGATACGTTGTTTTCTACATTGAGATATAATACTAAATTTTCTCCAAACCAAATACTTGTAATCTCTAACAAAAGAATAAAATAAAATAACAAACTGATGAAGCGATAATTTTCTACTCTAAAAACACATCGTAGCTTGCCGTGACCAGGATTCGAACCTGGGTTTACCACGGCCACAACGTGGGGTCCTAACCACTAGACGATCACCGGCCGACAGCTACAACACATACAGGAGAATTAACTTTGATCGATTTACAGATACGTGGTTTTCTACATTGAGATATAATACTAAATTTTCTCCAAACCAATATGTAATCTCTAACAAAAGAATAAAATAAAATAACAAACTGATGAAGCGGATAATTTTCTACTCTAAAAACACATCGTAGCTTGCCGTGACCAGGATTCGAACCTGGGTTACCACGGCCACAACGTGGGGTCCTAACCACTAGACGATCACGGCCGACAGCTACAACACATACAGAGGAATTAATTTGATCGATTTACAGATACGTGGTTTTCTACATTGAGATATAATACTAAATTTTCTCCAAACCAAATACTTGTAATCTCTAAAAAAGATAAATAAAATAACAAACTGATGAAGGGGATAATTTCTACTCTAAAAACACATCGTAGCTTGCCGTGACCAGGATTCGAACCTGGGTTACCACGGCCACAACGTGGGGTCCTAACCACTAGACGATCACGGCCGACAGCTACAACACATACAGAGGAATTAATTTGATCGATTTACAGATACGTGGTTTTCTACATTGAGATATAATACTAAATTTTTCCAAACCAAATATTGTAATCTCTAACAAAAGAATAAAATAAAATAACAAACTGATGAAGGGGATAATTTTCTACTCTAAAAACACATCGTAGCTTGCCGTGACCAGGATTCGAACCTGGGTTACCACGGCCACAACGTGGGGTCCTAACCACTAGACGATCACGGCCGACACTACAACACATACAGGAGAATTAACTTTTGATCGATTTACAGATACGTGGTTTTCTACATTGAGATATAATACTAAATTTTCTCCAAACCAAATATTGTAATCTCTAACAAAAGAATAAATAAAATAACAAACTGATGAAGGGGATAATTTTCTACTCTAAAAACACATCGTAGCTTGCCGTGACCAGGATTCGAACCTGGGTTACCACGGCCACAACGTGGGGTCCTAACCACTAGACGATCACGGCCCACAGCTACAACACATACAGGAGGAATTAACTTTGATCGATTTACAGATACGTGGTTTTCTACATTGAGATATAATACTAAATTTTCTCCAAACCAAATAACTTGTAATCTCTAACAAAAGAATAAAATAAAATAACAAACTGATGAAGCGGATAATTTTCTACTCTAAAAACACATCATAGCTTGCCGTGACCAGGATTCGAACCTGGGTTACCACGGCCACAACGTGGGTCCTAACCACTAGACGATCACGGCCGACAGCTACAACACATACAGGAGAATTAACTTTGATCGATTTACAGATACGTGGTTTTCTACATTGAGATATAATACTAAATTTTCTCCAAACCAAATACTTGTAATCTCTAACAAAAAAAAAATAAAATAACAAAACTGATGAAGCGGATAATTTTCTACTCTAAAAACACATCGTAGCTTGCCGTGACCAGGATTCGAACCTGGGTTACCACGGCCACAACGTGGGGTCCTAACCACTAGACGATCACGCGCGACAGCTACAACATACAGGGGAATTAACTTTGATCGATTTACAGATACGTGGTTTTCTAATTGAGATATAATACTAAATTTTCTCCAAACCAAATATTGTAATCTCTAACAAAAGAATAAATAAAATAACAAAACTGATGAAGGGGATAATTTTCTACTCTAAAAAACACATCGTAGCTTGCCGTGACCAGGATTCGAACCTGGGTTACCACGGCCACAACGTGGGTCCTAACCACTAGACGATCACGGCGACAGCTACAACACATACAGGAGAATTAACTTTGATCGATTTACAGATAAGTGGTTTTCTACATTGAGATATAATACTAAATTTTCTCCAACAAATACTTGTAATCTCTAAAAAAAAAGAATAAAATAAATAACAAAATGATGAACGGATAATTTTCTACTCTAAAAACACATCGTGCTTGCCGTGACCAGGATTCGAACCTGGGTTACCACGGCCACAACGGGTCCTAACCACTAGACGATCACGGCCGACAGCCTAAACACATACAGGAGGAATTAACTTTGATCGATTTACAGATACGTGGTTTTCACATTGAGATATAATACTAAATTTTCTCCAAACCAAATACTTGTAATCTCTAACAAAAGAATAAAATAAAAAATAACAAACTGATAAGGGATAATTTTCTACTCTAAAAACACATCGTATGCTTGCCGTGACCAGGGTTCGAACCTGGGTTACCACGGCCACAACGTGGGGTCCTAACCACTAGACGATCACGGCCGACAGCTACAACACATACAGGAGGAATTAACTTTGATCGATTTACAGATACGTGGTTTTCTACATTGAGATATAATACTAAATTTTCTCCAAACCAAATACTTGTAATCTCTAACAAAAGAATAAAATAAAATAACAAATGATGAAGGGATAATTTTCTACTCTAAAAACACATCGTAGCTTGCCGTGACCAGGATTCGAACCTGGGTTACCACGGCCACAACGTGGGGTCCTAACCACTAGACGATCACGGCCGACAGTACAACACATAAGAGGATTAACTTTGATCGATTTACAGATACGTGTTTTCTACATTGAGATATAATACTAAATTTTCTCCAAACCAAATACTTGTAATCTCTAACAAAAGATAAAATAAAATAACAAACTGATGAAGCGGATAATTTTCTACTCTAAAAACACATCGTAGCTTGCCGTGACCAGGATTCGAACCTGGGTTACCACGGCCACAACGTGGGGTCCTAACCACTAGACGATCACGGCCGACAGCTACACACATACAGGAGGAATTAACTTTGATCGATTTACAGATACGTGGTTTTCTACATTGAGATATAATACTAAATTTTCTCCAAACCAAATACTTGTAATCTCTAACAAAAGAATAAATAAAATAACAAACTGATGAAGGGATAATTTTCTACTCTAAAAAACACATCGTAGCTTGCCGTGACCAGGATTCGAACCTGGGTTACCACGGCCACAACGTGGGGTCCTAACCACTAGACGATCACGGCCGACAGCTACAACACATACAGGAGGAATTAACTTTGATCGATTTACAGATACGTGGTTTTCTACATTGAGATATAATACTAAATTTTTCCAAACCAAATATTGTAATCTCTAACAAAAAATAAAAAAAATAACAAACTGATGAAGCGGGATAATTTCTACTCTAAAAAACATCGTAGCTTGCCGTGACCAGGATTCGAACCTGGGTTACCACGGCCACAACGTGGGGTCCTAACCACTAGACGATCACGCCGACACTACAACACATACAGAGGAATTAAATTTGATCGATTTACAGATACGTGGTTTTCTACATTGAGATATAATACTAAATTTTCTCCAAACCAAATATTGTAATCTCTAACAAAAGAATGAAATAAATAACAAAAACTGATGAAGGGGATAATTTTCTACTCTAAAAACACATCGTAGCTTGCCGTGACCGGATTCGAACCTGGGTTACCACGGCCACAACGTGGGTCCTAACCACTAGACGATCACGGCCGACAGCTACAACACATACAGGAGGAATTAACTTTGATCGATTTACAGATACGTGGTTTTCTACATTGAGATATAATACTAAATTTTCTCCAAACCAAATATTGTAATCTCTAACAAAAGAATAAATAAAATAACAAACTGATGAAGGGGATAATTTCTACTCTAAAAACACATCGTAGCTTGCGCGTGACCAGGATTCGAACCTGGGTTACCACGGCCACAACGTGGGGTCCTAACCACTAGACGATCACGGCCGACAGCTACAACACATACAGAGGAATTAACTTTGATCGATTTACAATACGTGGTTTTCTACATTGAGATAAATACTAAATTTTCTCCAAACCAAATATTGTAATCTCTAACAAAAGAATAAATAAAATAACAAACTGATGAAGCGGATAATTTTCTACTCTAAAAACACATCGTAGCTTGCCGTGACCAGGATTCGAACCTGGGTTACCACGGCCACAACGTGGGGTCCTAACCACTAGACGATCACGGCCGACAGCTAAACACATACAGAGGAATTAACTTTGATCGATTTACAGATACGTGTTTTCTACATTGAATATAATACTAAATTTTCTCCAAAACTCTCAAATCAAATACTTGTAATCCTAACAAAGAATAAAAATAAATAACAAAACTGATGAAGGGGAATAATTTCTACTCTAAAAAACACATCGTAGCTTGCCGTGACCAGGATTCGAAACCTGGGTTACCACGGCCACAACGTGGGTCCTAACCACTAGACGATCACGGCCGACAGCTACAACAGATACAGAGGAATTAACTTTGATCGATTTACAGATACGTGTTTTCTACATTGAGATATAATACTAAATTTTCTCCAAACCAAATACTTGTAATCTCTAACAAAAGAATAAAATAAAATAACAAACTGATGAAGCGGATAATTTTCTACTCTAAAAACACATCGTAGCTTGCCTGACCAGGATTCGAACTGGGTTACCACGGCCACAACGTGGGGTCCTAACCACTAGACGATCACGGCCGACAGCTACAACACATACAGGAGGAATTAACTTTGATCGATTTACAGATACGTGGTTTTCTACATTGAGATATAATACTAAATTTTCTCCAAACCAAATACTTGTAATCTCTAACCAAAAGAATAAAATAAAATAACAAACTGATGAAGCGGATAATTTTCTACTCTAAAAACACATGTAGCTTGCCGTGACCAGGATTCGAACTGGGTTACCACGGCCACAACGTGGGGTCCTAACCACTAGACGATCACGGCCGACAGCTACAACACATACAGGAATTAACTTTGATCGATTTACAGATACGTGGTTTTCTACATTGAGATATAATACTAAATTTTCTCCAAACCAAATACTTGTAATCTCTAACAAAAGAATAAAATAAAATAACAAAACTGATGAAGCGGATAATTTTCTACTCTAAAAACACATCGTAGCTTGCCGTGACCAGGATTCGAACCTGGGTTACCACGGCCACAACGTGGGGTCCTAACCACTAGACGATCACGGCCGACAGCTACAACACATACAGGAGGAATTAACTTTGATCGATTTACAGATACGTGTTTTCTACATTGAGATATAATACTAAATTTTCTCCAAACCAAATATTGTAATCCTCAACAAAGAATAAAAAATAACAAACTGATGGGGATAATTTTCTACTCTAAAAACACACGTAGCTTGCCGTGACCAGGATTCGAACCTGGTTACCACGGCCACAACGTGGGGTCCTAACCACTAGACGATCACGGCCGACAGCTACAACACATAAGAGGAATTAACTTTGATCGATTTACAGATACGTGGTTTTCTACATTGAGAATATATACTATTTTCTCCAAACCAAATACTTGTAATCTCTAACAAAAGAATAAATAATAACAAAACTGAATGGGATAATTTTCTACTCTAAACACATCGTAGTTGCCGTGACCAGGATTCGAACCTGGGTTACCACGGCCACAACGTGGGGTCCTAACCACTAGACGATCACGGCCGACAGCTACAACACATACAGCAGGAATTAACTTTGATCGATTTACAGATACGTGGTTTTCTACATTGAGATATAATACTAAATTTTCTCCAAACCAAATACTTGTAATCTCTAACAAAAGAATAAAATAAAATAACAAACTGATGAAGGGATAATTTTCTACTCTAAAAACACATCGTAGCTTGCCGTGACCAGGATTCGAACCTGGGTTACCACGGCCACAACGTGGGGTCCTAACCACTAGACGATCACGGCCGACAGCTACAACACATACAGGAGGAATTAACTTTGATCGATTTACAGATACGTGGTTTTCTACATTGAGATATAATACTAAATTTTCTCCAAACCAAATACTTGTAATCTCTAACAAAAGAATAAAATAAAATAACAAACTGATGAAGGGATAATTTTCTACTCTAAAAACACATCGTAGCTTGCCGTGACCAGGATTCGAACCTGGGTTACCACGGCCACAACGTGGGGTCCTAACCACTAGACGATCACGGCCGACAGCTACAACACATACAGAAGGAATTAACTTTGATCGATTTACAGATACGTGGTTTTCTACATTGAGATATAATACTAAATTTTCTCCAAACCAAATACTTGTAATCTCTAACAAAGAATAAAATAAAATAACAAACTGATGAAGGGATAATTTTCTACTCTAAAAACACATCGTAGCTTGCCGTGACCAGGATTCGAACCTGGGTTACCACGGCCACAACGTGGGTCCTAACCACTAGACGATCACGGCCGACAGCTACAAACACATAAGGAATTAACTTTGATCGATTTACAGATACGTGGTTTTCTACATTGAGATATAATACTAAATTTTCTCCAAATCAAATACTGTAATCTCTAACAAAAGAATAAAATAAAATAACAAACTGATAAAGGATAATTTTCTACTCTAAAAACACATCGTAGCTTGCCGTGACCAGGATTCGAACCTGGGTTACCACGGCCACAACGTGGGGTCCTAACCACTAGACGATCACGGCCGACAGCTACAACACATACAGGAGAATTAACTTTGATCGATTTACAGATACGTGGTTTTCTACATTGAGATATAATACTAAATTTTCCCAAACCAAATACTTGTAATCTCTAACAAAAGAATAAAATAAAATAACAAAACTGATGAAGCGGATAATTTTTCTACTCTAAAAACACATCGTAGCTTGCCGTGACCAGGATTCGAAACTGGGTTACCACGGCCACAACGTGGGTCCTAACCACTAGACGATCACGGCCGACAGCTACAACACAATATAGGAGAATTAACTTTGATCGATTTACAGATACGTGGTTTTCTACATTGAGATATAATACTAAATTTTTCTCCAAACCAAATACTGTAATCTCTAACAAAAGAATAAAATAAAAAACAAAAATGATGAAGGGGATAATTTTCTACTCTAAAAACACATCGTAGCTTGCCGTGACCAGATTCGAACCTGGTTACCACGGCCACAACGTGGTCCTAACCACTAGACGATCACGGCCGACAGCTACACCACATACAGGAGAATTAACTTTGATCGATTTACAGATACGTGGTTTTCTACATTGAGATATAATACTAAATTTTCTCCAAACCAAATACTTGTAATCTCTAACAAAAGAATAAAATAAAATAAACAAACTGATGAAGCGGATAATTTTCTACTCTAAAAACACATCGTAGCTTGCCGTGACCAGGATTCGAACCTGGTTACCACGGCCACAACGTGGGGTCCTAACCACTAGACGATCACGGCCGACAGCTACAAACACATACGGGAATTAACTTTGATCGATTTACAGATACGTGGTTTTCTACATTGAGATATAATACTAAATTTTCTCCAAACCAAATACTTGTAATCTCTAACAAAAGAATAAAATAAAATAACAAACTGATGAAGGGATAATTTTCTCTCTAAAAACACATCGTAGCTTGCCCGTACCAGGATTCGAACCTGTTACCACGGCCACAACGTGGGGTCCAACCACTAGACGATCACGGCCGACAGCTACAACACATACAGGAGGAATTAACTTTGATCGATTTACAGATACGTGGTTTTCTACATTGAGATATAATACTAAATTTTCTCCAAACCAAATATTGTAATCTCTAACAAAAGAATAAAATAAAATAACAAACTGATGAAGGGATAATTTTCTACTCTAAAAAACACATCGTAGCTTGCCGTGACCAGGATTCGAACCTGGGTTACCACGGCCACAACGTGGGGTCCTAACCACTAGACGATCACGGCCGACAGCTACAACACATACAGAGGAATTAACTTTGATCGATTTACAGATACGTGGTTTTCTACATTGAGATATAATACAAATTTTCTCCAAACCAAATACTTGTAATCTCTAACAAAAGAATGAAATAAAATAACAAACTGATGAAGCGGATAATTTTCTACTCAAAACACATCGTAGCTTGCCGTGACCAGGATTCGAACTGGGTTACCACGGCCACAACGTGGGGTCCTAACCACTAGACGATCACGGCCGACAGCTACAACACATACAGAGGAATTAACTTTGATCGATTTACAGATACGTGGTTTTCTACATTGAGATATAATACTAAATTTTCTCCAAACCAAATACTTGTAATCTCTAACAAAAGAATAAAATAAAATAACAAACTGATGAAAGGATAATTTTCTACTCTAAAAACACATCGTAGCTTGCCGTGACCAGGATTCGAACCTGGTTACCACGGCCACAACGTGGGGTCCTAACCACTAGACGATCACGGCCGACAGCTACAACACATACAGAGGAATTAACTTTGATCGATTTACAGATACGTGGTTTTCTACATTGAGATATAATACTAAATTTTCTCCAAACCAAATACTTGTAATCTCTAACAAAAGAATAAAATAAAATAACAAACTGATGAAGGGATAATTTTCTACTCTAAAAACACATCGTAGCTTGCCGTGACCAGGATTCGAACCTGGGTTACCACGGCCACAACGTGGGGTCCTAACCACTAGACGATCACGGCCGACAGCTACAACACATACAGGAAGAATTAACTTTGATC
The DNA here is from genome assembly GCA_023376005.1 of Doryteuthis pealeii. Classification (NCBI taxonomy): domain Eukaryota; kingdom Metazoa; phylum Mollusca; class Cephalopoda; order Myopsida; family Loliginidae; genus Doryteuthis; species Doryteuthis pealeii. The sequence continues at coordinate 24,961,328 of CM042166.1, read as the reverse complement.
GATTTACAGATACGTGGTTTTCTACATTGAGATATAATACTAAATTTTCTCCAAACCAAATACTTGTAATCTCTAACAAAAGAATAAAATAAAAAACAAACTGATGAAGGGATAATTTTCTACTCTAAAAACACATCGTAGCTTGCCGTGACCAGGATTCGAACCTGGGTTACCACGGCCACAACGTGGGGTCCTAACCACTAGACGATCACGGCCGACAGCTACAACACATAGAGGAATTAACTTTGATCGATTTACAGATACGTGGTTTTCTACATTGAGATATAATACTAAATTTTCTCCAAACCAAATACTTGTAATCTCTAACAAAAGAATAAAATAAAATAACAAACTGATGAAGGGATAATTTTCTACTCTAAAAACACATCGTAGCTTGCCGTGACCAGGATTCGAACCTGGGTTACCACGGCCACAACGTGGGGTCCTAACCACTAGACGATCACGGCCGACAGCTACAACACATACAGAAGAATTAACTTTGATCGATTTACAGATACGTGGTTTTCTACATTGAGATATAATACTAAATTTTCTCCAAACCAAATACTTGTAATCTCTAACAAAAGAATAAAATAAAATAACAAACTGATGAAGGGGATAATTTTCTACTCTAAAAACACATCGTAGCTTGCCGTGACCAGGATTCGAACCTGGGTTACCACGGCCACAACGTGGGGTCCTAACCACTAGACGATCACGGCCGACAGCTACAACACATATAGGAGGTATTAACTTTGATCGATTTACAGATACGTGGTTTTCTACATTGAGATATAATACTAAATTTTCTCCAAACCAAATACTTGTAATCTCTAACAAAAGAATAAAATAAAATAACAAACTTATGAAGGGGATAATTTTCTACTCTAAAAACACCTTGTAGCTTGCCGTGACCAGGATTCGAACCTGGGTTACCACGGCCACAACGTGGGGTCCTAACCACTAGACGATCACGGCCGACAGCTACAACACATACAGGAGGAATTAACTTTGATCGATTTACAGATACGTGGTTTTCTACATTGAGATATAATACTAAATTTTCTCCAAACCAAATACTTGTAATCTCTAACAAAAGAATAAAATAAAAATAACAAACTGATGAAGCGGATAATTTTCTACTCTAAAAACACATCGTAGCTTGCCGTGACCAGGATTCGAACCTGGGTTACCACGGCCACAACGTGGGGTCCTAACCACTAGACGATCACGGCCGACAGCTACAACACATACAGGAGGAATTAACTTTGATCGATTTACAGATACGTGGTTTTCTACATTGAGATATAATACTAAATTTTCTCCAAACCAAATACTTGTAATCTCTAACAAAAGAATAAAATAAAATAACAAACTGATGAAGGGATAATTTTCTACTCTAAAAACACATCGTAGCTTGCCGTGACCAGGATTCGAACCTGGGTTACCACGGCCACAACGTGGGGTCCTAACCACTAGACGATCACGGCCGACAGCTACAACACATACAGAAGAATTAACTTTGATCGATTTACAGATACGTGGTTTTCTACATTGAGATATAATACTAAATTTTCTCCAAACCAAATACTTGTAATCTCTAACAAAAGAATAAAATAAATAAACAAACTGATGAAGGGATAATTTTCTACTCTAAAAACACATCGTAGCTTGCCGTGACCAGGATTCGAACCTGGGTTACCACGGCCACAACGTGGGTCCTAACCACTAGACGATCACCGACAGCTACAACACATACAGGAAGAATTAACTTTGATCGATTTACAGATACGTGGTTTTCTACATTGAGATATAATACTAAATTTTCTCCAAACCAAATACTTGTAATCTCTAACAAAAGAATAAAATAAAATAACAAATTTATGAAGGGGATAATTTTCTACTCTAAAAACACATCGTAGCTTGCCGTGACCAGGATTCGAACCTGGGTTACCACGGCCACAACGTGGGGTCCTAACCACTAGACGATCACGGCCGACAGCTACAACACATACAGGAGGAATTAACTTTGATCGATTTACAGATACGTGGTTTTCTACATTGAGATATAATACTAAATTTTCTCCAAACCAAATACTTGTAATCTCTAACAAAAGAATAAAATAAAATAACAAACTGATGAAGCGGATAATTTTCTACTCTAAAAACACATTGTAGCTTGCCGTGACCAGGATTCGAACTGGGTTACCACGGCCACAACGTGGGGTCCTAACCACTAGACGATCACGGCCGACAGCTACAACACATACAGAGGAATTAACTTTGATCGATTTACAGATACGTGGTTTTCTACATTGAGATATAATACTAAATTTTCTCCAAATCAAATACTTGTAATCTCTAACAAAAGAATAAAATAAAATAACAAACTGATGAAGCGGATAATTTTCTACTCTAAAAACACATCGTAGCTTGCCGTGACCAGGATTCGAACCTGGGTTACCACGGCCACAACGTGGGGTCCTAACCACTAGACGATCACGGCCGACAGCTACAACACATACAGGAGGAATTAACTTTGATCGATTTACAGATACGTGGTTTTCTACATTGAGATATAATACTAAATTTTCTCAAACCAAATACTTGTAATCTCTAACAAAAGAATAAAATAAAATAACAAACTGATGAAGCGGATAATTTTCTACTCTAAAAACACATCGTAGCTTGCCGTGACCAGGATTCGAACCTGGGTTACCACGGCCACAACGTGGGGTCCTAACCACTAGACGATCACGGCCGACAGCTACAACACATACAGAGGAATTAACTTTGATCGATTTACAGATACGTGGTTTTCTACATTGAGATATAATACTAAATTTTCTCCAAACCAAATACTTGTAATCTCTAACAAAGAATAAAATAAAATAACAAACTGATGAAGCGGATAATTTTCTACTCTAAAAACACATCGTAGCTTGCCGTGACCAGGATTCGAACCTGGGTTACCACGGCCACAACGTGGGGTCCTAACCACTAGACGATCACAGCCGACAGCTACAACACATACAGAGGAATTAACTTTGATCGATTTACAGATACGTGGTTTTCTACATTGAGATATAATACTAAATTTTCTCCAAACCAAATACTTGTAATCTCTAACAAAAGAATAAAATAAAATAACAAACTGATGAAGGGATAATTTTCTACTCTAAAAACACATCGTAGCTTGCCGTGACCAGGATTCGAACCTGGGTTACCACGGCCACAACGTGGGGTCCTAACCACTAGACGATCACGGCCGACAGCTACAACACATACAGGAGGAATTAACTTTGATCGATTTACAGATACGTGGTTTTCTACATTGAGATATAATACTAAATTTTCTCCAAACCAAATACTTGTAATCTCTAACAAAAGAATAAAATAAAATAACAAACTGATGAAGCGGATAATTTTCTACTCTAAAAACACATCGTAGCTTGCCGTGACCAGGATTCGAACCTGGGTTACCACGGCCACAACGGGTCCTAACCACTAGACGATCACGGCCGACAGCTACAACACATACAGGAGGAATTAACTTTGATCGATTTACAGATACGTGGTTTTCTACATTGAGATATAATACTAAATTTTCTCCAAACCAAATACTTGTAATCTCTAACAAAAGAATAAAATAAAATAACAAACTGATGAAGGGGATAATTTTCTACTCTAAAAAACACATCGTAGCTTGCCGTGACCAGGATTCGAACCTGGGTTACCACGGCCACAACGTGGGTCCTAACCACTAGACGATCACGGCCGACAGCTACAACACATACAGGAGGAATTAACTTTGATCGATTTACAGATACGTGGTTTTCTACATTGAGATATAATACTAAATTTCTCCAAACCAAATAGTTGTAATCTCTAACAAAAGAATAAAATAAAATAAAAAAATGATGAAGCGGATAATTTTCTACTCTAAAAACACATCGTAGCTTGCCGTGACCAGGATTCGAACCTGGGTTACCACGGCCACAACGTGGGGTCCTAACCACTAGACGATCACGGCCGACAGCTACAAACACATACAGGAGGAATTAACTTTGATCGATTTACATATACGTGGTTTTCTACATTGAGATATAATACTAAATTTTCTCCAAACCAAATACTTGTAATCTCTAACAAAAGAATAAAATAAAATAACAAACTGATGAAGGGGATAATTTTCTACTCTAAAAAACACATCGTAGCTTGCCGTGACCAGGATTCGAACCTGGGTTACCACGGCCACACGTGGGGTCCTAACCACTAGACGATCACGGCCGACAGCTACAACACATACAGAGGAATTAACTTTGATCGATTTACAGATACGTGGTTTTCTACATTGAGATATAATACTAAATTTTCTCCAAACCAAATAGTTGTAATCTCTAACAAAAGAATAAAATAAAATAACAAACTGATGAAGGGGATAATTTTCTACTCTAAAAACACATCGTAGCTTGCCGTGACCAGGATTCGAACCTGGGTTACCACGGCCACATCGTGGGGTCCTAACCACTAGACGATCACGGCCGACAGCTACAACACATACAGCAGGAATTAACTTTGATCGATTTACAGATACGTTTTTCTACATTGAGATATAATACTAAATTTTCTCCAAACCAAATAGTTGTAATCTCTAACAAAAGAATAAAATAAAATAACAAACTGATGAAGGGGATAATTTTCTACTCTAAAAACACATCGTAGCTTGCCGTGACCAGGATTCGAACCTGGGTTACCACGGCCACAACGTGGGTCCTAACCACTAGACGATCACGGCCGACAGCTACAACACATACAGCAGGAATTAACTTTGATCGATTTACAGATACGTGGTTTTCTACATTGAGATATAATACTAAATTTTCTCCAAACCAAATACTTGTAATCTCTAACAAAAGAATAAAATAAAATAACAAACTGATGAAGCGGATAATTTTCTACTCTAAAAAACACATCGTAGCTTGCCGTGACCAGGATTCGAACCTGGGTTACCACGGCCACAACGTGGGGTCCTAACCACTAGACGATCACGGCCGACAGCTACAACACATACAGAGGAATTAACTTTGATCGATTTACAGATACGTGGTTTTCTACATTGAGATATAATACTAAATTTTCTCCAAACCAAATACTTGTAATCTCTAACAAAAGAATAAAAAAAATAACAAACTGATGAAGGGATAATTTTCTACTCTAAAAACACATCGTAGCTTGCCGTGACCAGGATTCGAACCTGGGTTACCACGGCCACAACGTGGGGTCCTAACCACTAGACGATCACGGCCGACAGCTACAACACATACAGGAGGAATTAACTTTGATCGATTTACAGATACGTGGTTTTCTACATTGAGATATAATACTAAATTTTCTCCAAACCAAATACTTGTAATCTCTAACAAAAGAATAAATAAAATATCAAAACTGATGAAGCGGATAATTTTCTACTCTAAAAACACATCGTAGCTTGCCGTGACCAGGATTCGAACCTGGGTTACCACGGCCACAACGTGGGGTCCTAACCACTAGACGATCACGGCCGACAGATACAACACATAAAGGAGGAATTAACTTTGATCGATTTACAGATACGTGGTTTTCTACATTGAGATATAATACTAAATTTTCTCCAAACCAAATACTTGTAATCTCTAACAAAAGAATAAAATAAAATAACAAAACAGATGAAGCGGATAATTTTCTACTCTAAAAACACATCGTAGCTTGCGGTGACCAGGATTCGAACCTGGGTTACCACGGCCACAACGTGGGGTCCTAACCACTAGACGATCACGGCCGACAGCTACAACACATAAAGGAATTAACTTTGATCGATTTACAGATACGTGGTTTTCTACATTGAGATATAATACTAAATTTTCTCCAAACCAAATACTTGTAATCTCTAACAAAAGAATAAAATAGAATATCAAACTGATGAAGCGGATAATTTTCTACTCTAAAAACACATCGTAGCTTGCCGTGACCAGGATTCGAACCTGGGTTACCACGGCCACAACGTGGGGTCCTAACCACTAGACGATCACGGCCGACAGCTACAACACATAAAGGAGGAATTAACTTTGATCGATTTACAGATACGTGGTTTTCTACATTGAGATATAATACTAAATTTTCTCCAAACCAAATACTTGTAATCTCTAACAAAAGAATAAAATAAATAACAAACTGATGAAGGGATAATTTTCTACTCTAAAACACTTCGCAGCCTTGCCGTGACCAGGATTCGAACCTGGGTTACCACGGCCACAACGTGGGGTCCTAACCACTAGACGATCACGGCCGACAGCTACAACACATACAGAGGGATTAACTTTGATCGATTTACAGATACGTGGTTTTCTACATTGAGATATAATACTAAATTTTCTCCAAACCAAATACTTGTAATCTCTAACAAAAGAATAAATAAAATAACAAACTGATGAAGGGGATAATTTTCTACTCTAAAAACACATCGTAGCTTGCCGTGACCAGGATTCGACCTGGTTACCACGGCCACAACGTGGGGTCCTAACCACTAGACGATCACGCCGACAGCTACAACACATACAGCAGGATTAACTTTGATCGATTTACAGATACGTGGTTTTCTACATTGAGATATAATACTAAATTTTCTCCAAACCAAATACTTGTAATCTCTAACAAAAGAATAAAATAAAATAACAAACTAATGAAGGGGATAATTTTCTACTCTAAAAAACACATCGTAGCTTGCCGTGACCAGGATTCGAACCTGGGTTACCACGGCCACAACGTGGGGTCCTAACCACTAGACGATCACGGCCGACAGCTACAACACATACAGGAAGAATTAACTTTGATCGATTCATAGATACGTGTTTTTCTACATTGAGATATAATACTAAAATTTTCTCCAAACCAAATACTTGTAATCTCTAACAAAAGAATGAAATAAAATAACAAACTGATGAAGGGATAATTTTCTACTCTAAAAACACATCGTAGCTTGCCGTGCCAGGATTCAAACCTGTTACCACGGCCACAACGTGGGGTCCTAACCACTAGACGATCACGGCCGACAGCTACAACACATACGAGGAATTAACTTTGATCGATTTACAGATACGTGGTTTTCTACATTGAGATATAATACTAAATTTTCTCCAAACCAAATACTTGTAATCTCTAACAAAAGAATAAAATAAAATAACAAACTGATGAAGGGATAATTTTCTACTCTAAAAACACATAGTAGCTTGCCGTGACCAGGATTTGAACCTGGGTTACCGCGGCCACAACGTGGGGTCCTAACCACTAGACGATCACGGCCGACAGCTACAACACATACAGGAGGAATTAACTTTGATCGATTTACAGATACGTGGTTTTCTACATTGAGATATAATACTAAATTTTCTCCAAACCAAATACTTGTAATCTCTAACAAAAGAATAAAAAAAAATAACAAACTGATGAAGGGGATAATTTTCTACTCTAAAAACACATCGTAGCTTGCCGTGACCAGGATTCGAACCTGGGTTACCACGGCCACACGTGGGGTCCTAACCACTAGACGATCACGGCCGACAGCTACAACACATAGAGAGGAATTAACTTTGATCGATTTACAGATACGTGGTTTTCTACATTGAGATATAATACTAAATTTTCTCCAAACCAAATAGTTGTAATCTCTAACAAAAGAATAAAATAAATAACAAACAGATGAAATAATTTTCTACTCTAAAAACACATCGTAGCTTGGATTCGAACCTGGGTTACCACGGCCACAACGTGGGGTCCTAACCACTAGACGATCCCGGCCGACAGCTACAACACATACAGGCGGAATTAACTTTGATCGATTTACAGATACGTGGTTTTCTACATTGAGATATAATACTAAATTTTCTCCAAACCAAATAGTTGTAATCTCTAACAAAAGAATAAAATAAAATAACAAACTGATGAAGGGGATAATTTTCTACTCTAAAAACACATCGTAGCTTGCTGTGACCAGGATTCGAACCTGGGTTACCACGGCCACACCGTGGGGTCCTAGCCACTAGACGATCACGGCCGACAGCTACAACACATACAGGAGCAATTAACTTTGATCGATTTACAGATACGTTTTTTTCTACACTGAGATATAATACTAAATTTTCTCCAAACCAAATAATTGTATTCTCTGACAAAAAAATGAAATAAAATGATGAAGAAGATAATGTTCTACTCTAAAAACACATCACAGTTTGCCGTGTCTAGGATTCGAACATGGATTCACCACGGCCACAACGTGGGGTCGTAACCACTAGAAGATCACGGCCGACAGCTACAACACATTCAGGAGGAATTAACTATGATCGTATTACAGATACGTGGTTTTCTACATTGAGATATAATACTAAATTTTCTCCAAACCAAATACTTGTAATCTCTAACAAAAGAATAAAATAAAATAACATAAACTGATGAAGCGGATAATTTTCTACTCTAAAAACACATCGTAGCTTGCCGTGACCAGGATTCGAACCTAGGTTACCACGGCCACAACGCGGGGTCCTAACCACTAGACGATCACGGCCGACAGCTACTGCACATACTGGAGGAATTAACTTTGATCGATTTACAGATACGTGGTTTTCTACATTGAGATATAATAGTAAGTATCCTCCAAACCAAATAATTGTAATCTCTAACAAAAAAAAAAAAATTATTAATTAATCATAAAATCTAATAAGATTTCCATCCTGTTACATTTTGTGATTTTTAATACTCTGTAGATGGATATTTGTTTTTCAACATACATTGCATTATTTTGCCTTCAATAAATATCTTATTACACACACACACACACATATATATATATATGTGTATATATATATATATATTTATACGCACACACACACACACACACACACACACACACACACACACACATATATATACATATGGTATTCAGCGATTATGGTCCATTTCCACCCGTGGGTATCTGAGACCCCACGACTTTCTTTATTGAAACTCAAGTTGTTGAGTCTCAGATACCTTCGTGGGAAAATGGAATATAGTCGCTTAATACCCGGTCTTTAGGCCTTTTTTCTTTACAAATTACTTGAGCTCTGTTTATAAAAAGTAAACACTGATCTCTCAAATCGGACCTGAACGTTGCAACACCCAACAGGTGAAGGAAAGGAACAGTTTAGAATCATACCCCACCAATGTATATATATATATAGAGAGAGATATATAATATATAATATATATATATAATACTGCATTTGGTACTCCATTCCAGCAAAAGCTTAAACAGTGACCATCTCACACTATAGCTATATTATATATATATATATATATATATATATATATATATATATATATATATATATATATATGAACGCCAAAATATACTGGTTTTTAAAATATCAACCATTTGACTCTTGTCTTAGGATTGCGTAAGCATGAAACTAATATTAAGAAGATTGTAATACCTATAATATAATATATTATTGATTATATATATATATATATATATATATATATATATATATATATATTGTTATGGTCGATTATGTCATTGAGCCAACAAACGTTTAAAAAACAAAACAAGTGTTAAGCCAAGGAAAACAAAGACAAGATGATTAGGTTAAATATCGACAATTTTATTTGGCAACAACAGATAAAACAAATAACACTAATATTTGTCTGAAAGATATAAGTGAATGGATGGTAAAGTTTTGAGAATTATGAACTTTAGTTGGCCAAATCTATTTTGTTTATGGCCGGCTTTATATATACAAACACTCGCCGTTTTTTTTAATCAATGATTATTTATTAGAAGGATAATTTTAATTAATACCATTATTGTTACACTATCTATGCAGGATTATTGTCAACCCCCTGTATTTCTGAAGGGATGGCCCTTTTTCATATCACGGGCTTCCATGGAATATTACAGAAAGCCCGCGAAATACATGAATTCACGTGGGACCTGGTTGACTCTCAGTTTCAGCTTGGACGTCAGGCAGATAATATGTTACTGCTTTAGTTGAGACTCACTGCACTCGCGCGCTGTGATTAGTTAGAGAAATATGTTTAGTTATGTAATAAATGTTTAAATAAATAATATGGTTTTGTGGTTGATGAATGTCTTAGCAACAAGACTGACCTAGAAGAATAAATGAATCAAGGATGAAGAACCAGCAAGAACAGAGAAAGACGAAGTCCAGACGCTAGAAGAAGAACGTAAGATACAAAGATGAGCAGAAGAATAATAGAAGAAAGGGTATACAGCATAATTTATTAAAGGTAACCTTAGTTCATCAAATCGCATTTAATTTTTATTTAAATTCTAAAAACTTTGGAATTAAAAAAAAAACTAAATGTGATTTTTTTAAAAATTCAGTTAAACAAAATTAAATTAAAAATTTGATAGGCTTTTATTTTTTTAATTTACATTTTTTTTGTTATTTTAAATGGGTATTAATTAAAATTATATTTTTATTAATAGTCATTGATTAAAAAAACCGTGAATGTCTGTATATATAAAGCCATCCATAAACAAAATAGAATTTGGACAACTAAAGTTCATGATTACCAAAGTTTTACGTGTATATATGTGTATTGGCAAGTTCATGTATCGATTAAAATGTCTATGTGTTTTTGTTTATAGTAGATAATTGGTAGGAGAATATCAGGCTATACTTGCAAAAATTAATTTTTACACCGCCCGGAGTGTATTTTATTTGTTTTTTATTTATTCTTTTGTTGTAATTAATAATTCCTATTTAAGATTTTTCCGTACATCTAATACAATAAAAGATATGAGTTTATTTTTGAATACACTTGATAAAGTGCAAACAGATTTAAATAAATCTGTCCTTCCTTGCTTCGTTGTTTACATCTCAACAAATTGACAGGTGAATTCTCCACGATTTATCAGGTGTGTGTCCTGCCCGTTAATCTTTTCGTAATCTTTGCGTATATTTGCGTATATATCAACCGAATCCATTTAACGACCCCAGTGGGCGGACTAGATTATTGTCATCACTCGTTTCCTGTCATATTGAAAATAAATGCGTACGTTCGATAATGGCTTGTATTTAACGATATAGATAAACGCTGGAGATCGGCCATGCTGTAATATAAATTTGATTTTATCGGTTAGTGAGTTACGAAAATGTATTCAATCCTTATGAAAGCACCTTTATATGTAATCTTTCTGGAGTAATTCACGAAACAAATGAATATATATATTATCTATCTATCTATCTATCTATAACTATATATACTTCGAAAATAAAACAATTAACGACAAAGTAAATATATATACACATTAAATATCAGCAGGGCTTGGCTTTCGAGCAAAAATAATAGAGATTTGATGTATATTCGTGAAGATAATTAAAAAATAAAATTTAAATGATAACAGCATGGATTTTTTTCATTTAATATTTTAGATATTAGACATTAACATTTCTTTTCAGAGTAGCTGGACCAATGTAAGGCCTTTTTTTTTTTTCATTTACAATGTAAGGTCTATTTTTTACATTTAAATGGAGCATCCCAAGAAGCTTCAACTCACGATTTAGTAATAATGTATCTGCGGCACTGACTAAAAAATAACCCTCTACTCAGGCAACGCTGGGTAGCCACCTCTAGTACATATATAAAGGGTAGCTGTGTGTATATGTATGTCCGGAGGAAACTTAGAAAATAAAACAATTAACGACAAAGTAAATATATTGAAAATAATTTTTCTAACTCAATTTTTAAAAACATTTTTAAAACACATTTTTCTATTTAACCCATAGATGGGACCCTAACAGGTATTACCACTCCGGGTCAGAGTGGACCTTGGAGTAATGGTGATGAAGGGCTGTTCCAAACTTAGATGCAGTTTAACTTCATACACAGAACACCCACACTCTCAGTCACCGCCTTCTATCACATATATGATAAAAATGGTTGGGGCTTACGAGAAGAGTAAAGAGGTTGGGACAATCGTATAGGTGCTAGGACTTGACGTGGATAGGCGATTGATCGGAGGGTGACTATATGTTCAGAGCAGAATACATGCAAATGAACTTTTGGTGATTATTATAAGTTTTTAAGTGTATTAAAGTAATATCAATTAATGACACGAACTTTTCACAGTTGATTATAACTTTATATTTGATACGTGTACAATTGTATAACATTTTTTCGTCATTCGGGTTGGGTTGGAAAAAAAGCAAAGCCAGACATTCAGGACTAAAATTAGTTCCTCCATACAAGATGAGCGTAATCCTTACAGAAAGCACATATGGCATGATGGGAGCGGAAGCTAATTTGTGTAGATAGTTTGAAAAATTGAATTTAAATTGGAGTTGCTATAAATCTGATAAAATTTAGAAATAAATTCGCGTTGGGAAAGAGTTAATGAGTGGATTTATATCTTACGTTGCAAAATATTTTCAAAAATAACAATAATTATCTTCGAGATTTAATTAAATTTGTCAGACTCTCACCAAGTTTATTTCTGCTAATAAAGCAGATATCCGTAAGCTTTATTTTTATTAATAATCTATATAAACAGCTACGATGCATTTGTCTGTATGTCCTCTCAGGACTGCCAAACACCTTTGTAAAGGTGTTTTTATAAAGCAAACATCCGTAAGATATATCTTTAACAAGAATCTATATAAACAGTTACGATGCGTTTGTCTGTATGTCTTCTCAGGACTGCCAAACGACTTTGTAAAGCTTTTGTGTAAAGTTTTTTTTTCTTGTAAAGCAGATATCAGTACGCTTTATTTTTTCATTAAGTATCTATATAAAAGGAAACGCATGGTGTAATGGTTAAAGTCATGGGAAATGGACTCGTCGCCCCGAGTTCAAATCCTGGATATGGTAATTGCATTTAATGTTGAAAAATGTTTTTTTTAAACTAAGTTTAATTGAAATTATACATTGCAATACTAACACAAACAACTGTCTCAATAATAGATTCAATAATTAATTTCAATGATTAATTAAATGTATAGTAATTTGGTTTTTTTGTTGTTTATTTTTTTAAAGAAATACGTAATTAAAAACAACATTAATCCCCTAAAACCGTAACCCAATTCGCAAAATATTAATTCATAGACTGTAGTTAAGTTGTCATTGGGGACCACCAAAAAACTGTCCGTTGTAATTTTCCAACCGTCTTCAGAAGTCAGCCCGAAAGTCAGCAATTTTTGCTTTGTTTTATGTGGTGTTCAATGTCAAAATGTTTTCGTAAAGTCAAAAAAAGTTTTTTGTTATAGTTAATTTAGACAAGTGTGTGTGTGTGT
>CM042166.1:24933000-24943000 GCA_023376005.1 Doryteuthis pealeii | reverse complement strand
CCTGAAGAGTATTAAGCGAAACTCATAGTAGGTTCGTCTGACTCATTAGATTTATCTTTATATATATATATATATATATATATATATATTGATAAATACTTTAATGATATAGACATCTTGTGTCCTTTCTAGGCCCCGAATGAATGTTACAATGTCAGGCCAAAATTTGCTAATAAGTTTGCCATAACTAATATGTTCCCAAGTACATTCGGTCTCATCATTGACCATCATCAATGCACTTGAATACTGTAAGAACAAAACAACTTCATGGGCATTCTATTTATACAGTTTGTATTCAATATATATATATATATATTTTAAATTGTTAAGGGATTGTGTTAGATTAATATCGGTATATAACGTGTACCACCTAAATCTATAGACTCGGCGAGGTCACGTGATCTATTCCTCCGTTAATCAACAGCCATAATGCGTGGCTAGTTGACTACTTAATCACTGATACTGGACAGACGTCTATTTGCAATCATTGGCGAAGGAATTTGCAACCAAAGCATTCTTTTAGCAAGGATTTCCACTGGACAAGTGCTCTTGCTGGAAGCCTAAAGGATGGCCCATAAAAAACGTAATAGATTCAAACCAAAATATTTAGACAAAAGCTGTCAATATTATTTAACCAAATATTTCTGAATGAAGAAATCCTGTCTAAATACAGATATTAAAACAGACAAAAATAAAAAAAACGCCCTTTGGGTGATGTAAAATAAATATTGCCTGAGGGGATGGGAATTTGAAAATTTGATATCAGAGAGTTTGTATCATAAGTAAAACAGATATGATTGACCTAAGACATTTGAAAATGTCAAGTCACATTGTGAAAGAACAAATCAAAATAATCGAATTTTACTATTTAACTCAGAGTTTTATAATTTGAACAAAAATACATTTTTGTTATAATGACTAGTACAAAATAAAAAACGCTCTCCGGGCGATGTAAAAATAGATTTTTGAAACATATTGCCTGAGGGGTGGGAGTAAAAAAATTCAATGTCAGCGAGTTTGTACCCTAAGTAAGTAAAATCATCAAATTCATTAAAGGATTAAAAAATAAAACAATTGGAAATGTTAACTTTTAATATATGTTAAAATACAACAAACTATGTATAGATATATAATACCAGTCATGTATTTATTAAAACTTTTCTAAAAAACTATGAGGACTGTCTAATGTTGCATGTTCAAATTCTGAGTGTATTTATTCTATGTTATGACGATTTTGAGTAATGTGACGTAGGCAGTGACGTAGTTTTTGTTACAGACAAAAACCAGAAGCGAATCTCCATTATTAATAGATTCCAAGAAACCCAGAATTCAAATAGTCTCCTCATATTCCTGCCTCCTCGGTCTGACTTCTTTTTGTGGGGTTATTTAAAGGAGTGCATATACTTATTTACTAAGTTGATAACTTAGATGTGGCACAAGGCCGAAAGTTTGGGGCGCCCAAAGAGAATTGAACTCATTAACAATGGTTTGCAAATCTAGCTTGCTAACCATTACACCACCTGAGATTGCCCAAGGAGTGTATATATTTGAGTGATATTTAAGTCACTGTTACAGCTCTTGAATAATAGTAGTCCAGATATATTTGGATTTACGGCAGAAAACTTTAGCAAATTCATACAAAGTGCTCGAATTAAGGTGCAACTTTGTATCTCTGAAAATAAAGGAAACCTTCAAGATATCAATTTTAGCGAATAGCGAGAAATATATTTCTTTGGACTATATTTTATGACTGAAAATGATTATTTTTATGTGTCAGACTTTTATGTGCAATCTTTACTAACGCCAACTAATCTTACTAGCAAAATAAAATAACGCCCCCTGGGCGACGTAAAATAAATATAGCCTGAGGAGATGGGAATTGAAAATTTAATATCAGAGAGTTTGTATCATAAGTAAAGTAAAATCATCAAATTTATTAAAGGAGTAAAAAATAAAATAAATTTATTAAAGGAGTAAAAAATATTACAAAATTGAAATGGAAACTTAGTTCTGATAACTTTAAATATATATTAAAATAAAACAAACTATATATAGATAGATAATACCAGGTATGTATTTATTAAAACTTGTTTAAAAAACCCAAGGAAGACTGTCTAACATTGCATGCTCAAATTTTGTGTGTATTTATTCTACGTTATGACGTTTTAGGTAGTGTGACGTAATCAGTGACGTCGTTTTTGTTACAGACAAAAACCGGAAGCGAATCTCCATTATTAAGAGGTTATAATGGTGCTTCAGTGTCTGTATATCTGTAACCGAAGATGTATCGCTGCTTACGTCACAATAACCCTGGGAATTGTGTGTTTCAGTGAGTATTTCATTTATAGTAAAAATCATTAATTCAAGGATTAAATATTAATATTAACGATATTGCTGTGAAAATCAGTTAGATTAGCCTTAAAATGGCCCATGTTATTAGTGCGTATAGGCCGGGTTAGTTCAGTCGGTAGAGAGTTCGGCTAGAAACCACAAGGTTCCTAGTTCGCTACCGGTCCTCGCCAACTCAGCGTATGAGTAGCACAGTAAGGAGCTGATGGTAGGTGTGGCACTCCACCTAAGACGCCAAAAAATTCCCTTGGTCTAGCGCCTCGTGAAAAGGGGATAGACTCCCTCGCTGACTGGCTGATACCGACTTTAAGCCGCCCCGACGACTTTACTTTTTACTTGTATTAGTGCGTATGTAATCCTGCAATGTGTCTTATATATCACTAGGAAACAAAGGTTAGCATAATATATGGTGTGTTTAATTTGCACACTGGTTTTAAGAAAACCGGGTTTAATAAACTTAGTGTTATTGATTTCTAATATCATTGTTTTATTCTCCACCGTATTAAAATCAATGAATGATTTTATGTAGAAACTAATTAAAATATTAAAATAAGTGTCCGCCCTGTCGGCTGGGGCGTTAGAATGCACCGACTGCACCTCTGCAGAGGGGTAAGACTCCCCCAATGGGGCCATCTATTGGCCGTGGGTGGCGAATCGTGATGCTTAAGCATAGAACCCCGGTGGATGAGCAGTTCATGACATGCAATACTCCACTTTGTCCCTATCTTGGGCTAGACAGGCGGTCGGAGAGGCCCCCTCCGATCAATCGGCTGGTCACGCCAAGCCCTAGCACCTATATGATTTTCCCAACCCTATTTCCCTTATGGCAAGCCCCAAACCCTTTTTATCATATGGGTGCTAGAAGGTGGTGGCTGCGGGTCTACATGTCCTGGAAATGACGTTAAACTCTATCTGATGGTGAGGTTCCAGTTTTGGAGGTTTGGGGAATGTGGAGCACCCCTTCATCACCATTGCTCCCTGGTCCACTCTGACCCGGAGTGGTAGTACCTGTTAGGGTCCCATCTATGGGTTAAATAGAAAAATGTATTTATAAAAAAATTGTATTATCCATTAAGATTTGATTTATTTCAAAACTTTATCGGCATTAAATGACCCATTGAAGTTGATATGCCGTAAAACAAAACAAACAAACAAACAAACAAACAAACAAAACTTGATATATTTCATTATATTAAAACTTAGATGCTTACGCCCGGCGGGTGCATATTCTTGCTACTCCTGATAATAAATTGGTAATTAATTGACCGTGAAGAATCGATAATTATTTATGGGATGCCACGAGCTTTTTAATTATTTGATCGTCTATCCGTTAATATTCTGGTTGAACCTCTAACCTTCTCTATCTCATTATTTCTTTCATATTTCGTTAATATCAATTCCGTACGTCCTATAAAGTTAAATGTTGTCGAAATGAATTCCCCTGAACTTTGTAACACAAAAGGATTTCTGGTGTCTCCATGGAAACAGTACCCAGAAGATAAATTTGAAACTTTAATATTGAAACCGATAAATGGCTTCAATGGATGGTTACTCCCAAAGGATAAATGAAATACGGTCCGAGAATATTAAGATCGATAAAATATCGGATAAGATATCGGACTTAAGACATAATTCCTGGGTCCTACTACCAATTTGTAATTTGTGTTTCGTACTTCCGTACTTTAGCATCATACTCTATTCGTCTCAAATTTTGGAATGAGGCTTAATAATTAGTACTAGCAGCGGCTATCCGGCGTCACCTGGGTAGAGGGGGATTTTTTTTAGATAGCCCTGCAGATCCATTATTACTTAATCATGAGTTGAATCCTCATTGGATGCCCCATTTAAATCCCTATGTAAAAAAAAATAGACCTTGCATTGATCCAGCTACTATGAAATAAAATGTTCATGTCTACTATCTAAAATATTAAATGAAGAAAGATTCACGCTATTGTCATTTAAATTTTATTTTTTTAATTATCTTCACGAATATAAATCAAATATCTATTATTTTTGCTCAGAAATCAAGCCCTGGTGATATTTAATGTGAATATATATTTACTTTGTCATTTCTTGTTTTATTTTCGAAGTTTCCTCCGGACATACATACACATACAACTGTCCTTTATATATGTACAAGGTAGCTATCCGGCGTTGCCTGGGTAGAGGTGGGGGGTAAAACGTTAGTTTCGCAGATCCATTATTACTTATCACGAGTGGGGTCCTCGCTGGTTGCCCCATAAAAATCCCCACGGAAATATTTAACAATATAGTAAGAAATTTCCATTCAATGATTTAGTATTAAAAAAAGGATATAAATGATGCAATTAATTCAATTAATCAATATTATATTTCAAAACGAAAAAAATAATACAAAAAAAGATAAACAAAATAACATGCAAATCTTCATTATTATTATTTTTTTAAAGTTTCCTCCGGACATACATATGCATACAACTGCCCTTTATATATGTACTAGAAGTGGTTACCCAGCGTTGCCTGAGTAGAGGGTTTTTTTTAGTCAGTCCAGCAGATACATTATTACGAAATCGTCGTTGAAGCCTCTTGGATATATAATATATATATATATATATATATATATTATATATATATATATATATATATATATAATAATTATATATATATATAATAGAGAGAGAGAGAGAGACAGACAGACAGACAGACAGACAGACAGATATATATATATATAATATATATATATATATATATATATATATATAACTTTGTCGTTGATTGTTTTATTTTCAAAGTTTCCTCCGGACATTCATATACACACAACTACCCTTTATATATGTATAGATAGATGACAGGATCATATTAATTTAGCAGGATGCTTTTTTCTATTTGTCTGAATTCTTGAATTTCATCATTTTGTAGTGTAATGGTTAACAAGCAAGTCTTGCAGATACCTTAATACTGAAGAGCGAGTTCGATCCTCTCTGGATGCTCTATACTTGTACATGTTTAGTGTTGTACCGGCCGTTCCTACAGTGGAGAACATGCACCGGTTCTCACTATAAATAGTGAGACACCGAGTGGAAAGGTAGGACTGTTCCCGTTAACGACAAGCTAGTCGTACATGTACCATTAATTGTAAATACACTTGTCTTATTTTACCCCATCTCGACTTGACTTCTTTTTACTGTTGGGACTAACATCACAACATTTAGTAATTATTAGTTTCTTGCAACCATATAATTGTGTCTAAATTATTTATATCAGATAGAAATACTTGAAACTATTACCTGAGTACAAATAAAAAGTATTAAATGCCTTAACATTTTTTAACTAAAAATGCCATAACAATATGACAACTACTTCAGTTCCAGTATTTTTCTGAGAAAGAGATTTTATCTCGAAATATCAAGAATAAATTACAGGTTAACAAACAACACCATGGTTACCTTATTATTTTTTCTTTAAACCTGCATTGTGATAGCCTTCAAAATCAACCTCCAAACCAATATAGACACAATGCTTCAAGCCAATTATAAAACTCTCTCTATATATATATATATATATATATATATATATATATATATATATATAAAAGTAATTGGGAATTTGCTTGAAGCATTGTTAAGTATGTTTATAAAATATTAAAATTCGAAGGCAATACAATGCGTATAAAAATAAAGACAAAAAGATGTTTTTTTTTATGTCTTATCGATTTCGAAGCAAGAGCTTCATCATCAGAGTTTATTTTCAGAAATGACGTGCTTATGTTTTTATCTGTGTGGTTATAATTTCTCTTCTTATTTCCTTTTCCTCTCCTTTTTTTTCCCTCTCTTTCTTCTTCTCCTCCTTTATGAATGGAATGGGCGAATAACTACACAGTGGCAACATATTGGCTACATAGTTGCAACAGTTGCAACATTTGACTGAATGACAGCCGATATTAAGAATACTAGCAAATATATGCACCCTCCGGGTGCAAGTATTTAAGTTTTAATGTAATGAAATATTGTATTGAATTAGAACGGCTAATGAAACTAAATAAGAATACAGATAAAAAGATTTGAAACAGAGGGGCATATAATAAAAGATTTGAAACAGAGGGAGTATAATAAAAAATGGAAAAACTGAAACTTACTCTTCCATCACTCTCGTCTTTCATTGTTATTTGTTCTAATTTAAGTATTTAGTTAAAAGAGGAAGTAAAGAATAAAATGACAGTTATTTTATCTTGTTAATGGATTTCATTTAAGATTCATTGAAGAGATGTTTGCTTATATTCATTAAAATAAAACCAAACAGTTAGAAATCAATAATACTAAGCACATATTTATTAAATTCGATTTTTTAATATTAATATGCAAATTAGCTTTCCCGTTCACACTGTAAACCGCTATTTTGTTGTATATATAAATATAATTGCATGTTGTCAGTATGTAGACATAGTTAACAGTATTAATAATGTAAGACAATTTTATTAATAATAGAGGTTTAGATAAAAATAAAATCAGGGAGAATGTTATGTCAATAACTAAGAGAATTGTGACTCGAGTAGGAATATAGTTTCGGTTTCAGACAGAAAAACACACAATCTCCATTATAATAAGATTCGTTCCCCACAAACTTAAAAAAAAAATGAAAAAAAAGAGAGAAATAAGAAATTACAGTTATTCGCCCATTCATTAAAGGAGGAGAAGAAGAAAGAAAGGAAAAAAAAGGAGAGGAAAAGGAAATAAGAAGAGAAATTATAACCACACAGATAAAAACATAAGCACGTCATTTCTGAAAATAAACTCTGATGATGAAGCTCTTGCTTCGAAATCGATAAGACAAAAAAAAACATCTTTTGTCTTTATTTTTATACGCATTGTATTGCCTTCGAATTTTAATATTTTATATATATATATATATATATATATACTTGCGACCCTGTGTCACAACTTATCCATGATGAACAGGTTGGTATTAAGGTTTGTCCCCATTGTGTTGGAATGATTTGCAAGCACCAGACAGAAAAGAACAGCGGTTAACAAAGAAACGAAGAATGGACCCCACACATCGATAAGTTTGAATCTAATAAAGAAACCTCCAGATAAATATGGCGACGGTCCTCCGCGCATTTGAAGTGAATGAAGTGGTTTTCGATTTTTAAAAAACGACGAGATTAATGACCGGGAGGAAAAGCCATTATGTAAGCGTGGGTGTTCTGACTAGATAACAGTCGTGGTCACGAAATGTGCGTAGATGTCGAGCCGGATGAGGCCTGGCTATCTAGAAGTGGCAGAATATTATTTAAAACAAGTCCGAATGTTGGTCGAGAGAGTGTTTGACTTTTAGGGGAACCTAGAACGACTCCCGTCCACCTCCGTGTATGGAATCTATAATAAAAGTGACAGTGACTTACCGGAACCTAAACACGTTCGCTGTCTCGCGTATCAAATTACTCTCTGAGAGCCGTTCGCAAAACTGCTATTTTTATGCTACAGACGTATTTGCATAAGATAACTGCGAGACATTTTAAAAACAGACGAGTGGACGTGGGGTAGCAGTTCTCCTACAGGCTTAGCATGCATGACGTCAATGGAATTGACACCCTGTTGTACCCTTTACTTCTTGTATGTACTGAAGGTTTTGTGTGTTGTGTGAATTTACGAGATTATCGTAGGAGCTTCATTTTCTTTAATAAACCGTACCGTTAGATAACCTAACCTCTTCGATTCTCTCATACACTCCACAGTGTTCGTAATTTGGACAATGAAGGCATATTTTAAATTCTAGCAAAATAAAAAAACGCCCTCTGGGCGACGTAAAGTATATATTGCCTGTGGGGATGGGAGTTGAAAAATTTAATATCAGAGAGTTTGTATCATAAGTAAAGTGAAATCATCAATTTTATTAAAGGAGTAAAAAATAAAATAAGTTTATTAAAGGAGTAAAAAATATTAAAAAATTGAAATGGAAACTTAGTTCTGATAACTTTAAATATATATTAAAATAAAACAAACTATATAGAGATATATAATACCAGGTATGTATTTATTAAAACTTGTTTAAAAAAACAATGAGGACTGTCTAACGTTGCATGCTCAATGTTATGACGATTTTAGGTAGTGTGATGTAAGCAGTGACATAGTTTTTGTTACAAACAAAAACCGGAAGCGAATGTCCATTATTAATAGAAATGTGTTCGTTGTTCTTTCTCAAGTCCAGCTGCAGTGTACAACCCGATGTAAAGAACGTAACAAGCAGTATACTATTGGCGGGAGTAGGACATCGACCGAAACATTAGGCATATGCGTTGATAACAATACAGATGTGGACAGCAGTTCAAAAAATCTAAACGATATTACTTTTCTACTTTAAATAAGTTAAGTGATCTTGTTTATAAGACCTACAATGAACGCTGATTGGCTCGAGCAGTAGCCAATCAGTGCTTTCTCAAGTCCAGCTGCAGTGTGCAACCCGATGTAAAAAAAACTTAAGAAGCAGTATACTATTGGCCAGTGTAGGACATCGACCGAAACATTAGGCATATGTGTTTATAACAATACAGATGTGGACAGCAGTAACAGTTCGAACAATCTAAACGATATTACTTTTCTAGTTTAAATAAGGTGAGAGATATTGTTTATAAGACCTAAACTGAACGCTGATTGGCTCGAGCATTAGCCAATCAGCTGCACAGAAAACTTCTGTCTACGTTGACATAAGTCTATATATACCATTTTAGCTGCTAGCGTTGAATCAGATGGGAGACACTAGAGTTTGATCTTCCCTGGTGGGATCTAACTGGCGTGGTGGGTATTATATTGAAATACCCCCAAAACCCAACGAACCAGGGATAATATAATTAGCTCTGTTTAATAGCTCAGGTGTATTTCAAACATCAGATATAATTTCTCTGGTATATGCTGACATTATAATTTTTGTCATATGTAGTTTTTGGCAGTAGTGGGATTGTGTTGCACTTGGTCATCCATACTTCAGCAGTCTCTTGAGACGACCGTAAATTCGAGCAGTGTTCACTAAGTAATATCTTGAAATGATTCTGCATTGCAACAGACAAGACATTGCCTAATATATATATATATATATATATATATATATATATATATATAATCAATATAAGTGCAGTATTTCTTATGATTGCATGACAGCTTTTTCATGTTCACTAGAATTATTCAAAATGATTTTTCATGTTTATGAGAATTATTCAAATTGACATTTTATGTTCAATAGATTAGAAAAGACACATTCCACACCACACACACACACACACACACACACACCACACATATATATATAATATATATATATATATATATATATATATATGTATATATATATATATAATCCAAAAGTCTAGAGAAGAAATCTTCCTTACGACACAAGAGTTTTATTTTAAAAAAACCTGTCGCAGTTTGAGAGCTCAATGTGTGCTCTTAATGTTAGAGTCACAGAGCAATATATAAGTAAAGAAATGACAAAAGACTTAGAGATTTAGCGTTATAGTCTATTTCAGGGAGCTTAGACAAATAGTCTAACTCTCCCGACTCATCAGATGCGAATGATGAATTCTTTATTACTTTAAAGCATTTTGAAAAACAGATTTTTTATTTTTTTTATTATTTTATTTTTTTTAATTTTATAGTCCTGTGATATGAATTCCAAATGA
>CM042166.1:24920500-24930500 GCA_023376005.1 Doryteuthis pealeii | reverse complement strand
TGTGAGACAACAACACTTGCAAGACATGTGCGGTCATTGAAAGAAAAAACCCAAGAGTGAGCCAGATGTGAAATGGAAAATTATTAAGAAAGCACCATCACACAAAGGGAATCATAATCCATGCATACTGTGCCTGCAAGAAAATTAAAAATAGCAGAATTTAGTGACCCACAGCAGATAATGAACACGCGAGCAGAGTTAACAAAAAGATGTAGGCATAAAAATAAACACAAACTCTACCTAGTAAATTCCGGTGTTACGTAGGGGGTGAAGGATAGTGTGTAACACACCCGATGTATTGAAAATGGGTATAACTCAAATATAAAATCCATAACGATGGCAGAGAAAAAATACCCCGAAGATTCACGCTATTGCGATAAACTAGAGTCGTTATATTTTAACCTATTCGTATTTTAAACCATTGAATTTTAATCGTCTGTATACTTACACACACACACACACACACACACACACACGCAAGCACACACACTCACACACACAATCACACACACACACACACACACACACACACATATATATATATATATATATATATACATATATATATGAGTATAGATAACAAGATATGAAAACAACACAATGCTGTTAAAGTGAAAATATTTATATCATATTCATAGCTAATATGAACAATATTCGATTTATAAAAATCATCTTCAGAGCTTGTCTTTTCTCCGGACTTAACAAGAGCGGAGACGAAAATAATATGAATTCAAAACGAAAACATTGATGTTGCAAAAAAGTCATGTGCTTATATTTGAAACTACCGCATAACTTGGTATATATTTTAACCTATCCGTATTTTAAACCATTGAATTTTAATCGTATGCACACACACACACACACACACACACACACACACACACACACACAAATATACACCCACGCAAATATATATAGAGAGAACGAGATTTTGAATCTGAAGATTGCGTAAGCATGAAACTTAAAGTTATGAGTTTAAATCATCCATAATATCATCATTATTGATTGTAAATCTGCTCTGCTTTATTAGCATTGAGCACCTTTTCATACCAATACTTTTCTTATTTATTCTCTATTCATTCTTCCCCCCTCTCTCTCTCTCTCTCTCTCTCCTAGTTCGATACCGGTCCCCGCCAACTCAGCGTATGAGTAGCACAGGGATCTGTGCGGTAAAGTAAGGAGCTGATGGTAGGTGTGGCGCCCCACCTCAGATGCTAAAACAATCTCCTTGGTCTAGCGCTATTGAAAAGGGATAGGACTCCCTCGCTGAATGGCTGATACCGACTTTATGCCGCCCCCGTCGACTTTACTATATATATATATATATATATATATATATATATATATATATGTATATATATATATATATATATTATATATATATGTATGTATATATATATATATATATATGTGTGTGTGTATATATATATAATATATATATATATATATATTTTGTATGTATATATATATGTATGTAGATATATATATATATATATATATTATATATATTATATATATATATATATATATATATATGTATGTATCAGAGTTGTGTCCCGAAAATATGTCGTGGTAAGCAAATAACTTTGTTACGATCTTGCAGTCGGAATTAAAGATAATTAAAGATTAAATTAAATTCATTTCATTAACTCTGAAATATCAAATCAATCTTTTTCGAGTTGGTTTTATTTTGGTATTTCGTTTATTAACTTCCGGGCGAACTTAGAAAACTAAATTTAAGAAATTCTCGAAAGAAACTTTAACGCCATTCAGTTAGCAAAGACGTTTATTTGCCTTATTAGATTATTTCTGTTTAGGTCATCATTCATTCATCCTTAAGTAATGATATTAACACAAGAGGAATAAAAATGATCAGTGATTCTATATCTACAGTGTATACTCAGTAGTTATTTAGCAGATTTCGAGACATGTAGCAGCTGCTGTGGTTCTGGATGCTCCGGGAGGAGAAAAAAAATCCGGAGATTCACGCTATTGCGAGAAACTCGAGTCGTTATATTCTAACCTATCCGTATTTTAAACCATTGAATTTTAATCGTCTGTACACACACACACATACATACACGCACACGCACACACACACACACACCACACACACACACATATATATATATATAATATATATATATATATATATATATATATATATATATAATGGACTCTCCCGTCGATTATCGACGTATAAGGTTCATACACACCAATGAAATCCCACACGGGATGTGTTGGACCATCCACACCTTTTGGCACAGTCGATAGGAAAGAATTGGTGCATCAAGGGTTGCCACTAACCCAATCAACGACCGACCTCAGGAATTTTGAATTCAGAGTTATCCCTCTCCTAGACTGGTTACCTACCCAAGGCTGAAGGGCCCAGTCTGCCCTACTATTTAACCCATAGCTGGAGGGAGAATATATGGATTCATACCTTTCCCAAGGGTATTAGCGCTATGTGAAATGCCAACAGTTTCGTCTAGGAATAGAAATAATAAAAATATATATATATAAATATATATATCAGAGCTGTGTCCCGAAAATATGTCGTCGTAAGCAAATAACTTTGTTACGATCTTGCAGGTGAGAAGGGATCTTAGTTAGGGTTAGCAGAATTTGGCAGTTCGTCGATGGGAGCAGATGTAATGGTCGTCTGTTCTCAACTACGCCATTTTCTCAGCGCATGAACCCTTTTGCACTTTCGGGTTTAATAAAGAGGTTTAAGAAAGAAGAAACCATGTTTTGCGTTCTTCACTAAAAACAAAAGTAATGAGCACAGACAACCCAGAACAAAAAAAGCTGAATCAACCAGAGGAAGATACCAGGGTGATTAACCCAAAAGAAAATTGCCAGCCAGCGGAATAAAAAAAAGAACGACCCTTTGAACCAATTAAAGCCTCAAATTATAAAAGGTTATACAACATCTGTCATGGGAAATGGACTCGTCGCCCCGGGTTCAAATCCTAGACGTGGTAATTGCATTTCACTTAGCGTTAATACCCTTGGGAAAGGTATGAATCCTACTCTCCCTCCAGCTATGGATAAATAGTAGGGCAGACTGGGCTCTTTAACCTTGGTTAGGCAACCGGTCTAGGAGAAGGAACACTCTTAATTCAAACCTGAACTCCGCTTAAGAAATTGACCTTGTGTCATATCCTGCTCATGCGGAGGGGTTGGTAAATATATACACAACATCTGTCTATGCATCTCTCTGGTCTAAAGCCTTGTGCATCATCCTCAATTACATTTCCCTTTGTTCCATCTGCCTGAGTTCCTCCTTGTCCATCTGAAGAATTACTAAGAATATCTCATAAGGGTAACTGTCCAGACATATAAAGAAATAAAATCTCCGTTAGTTCAGTCAGTGGAGCATTCGGCTAGAATTTCACAAGGTTTCTAGTTTTATACCGGCCCTCGCCAACTCAGCTTATGAGTAGTACAAGGATATGTGTGGTAAAGTAAGAAGCTGGATAGTACGTGTGGCGTTCCATGCCTGACGCAAAAACAATCTCCCTGGTCTAGCGTTATTAAAAGGGGATAGACTCTCTCGTTGATTGGCTGATACCGACTTTAGGCCACCCCGACGACGACAACTGTATGAGTAGGGTAGGAAGGGTCAATTTTAAGCGGAGTTTAACAGGTTTGGACTGAGTATTTTTCTTGCCTTTGGTAGGTTGCCGTACCAAGTTTAAATAAATCATCCCCGTGGAAAGTAACTTTAATTTATTAGTAAATGTATCAACAGTCTTAATAATTATATTTGCAATCAGGTGTCACATTGGATATGTTAACCTGTGACCAAGTGCAGCGACCATTCACGATGATCCGATTAAATTGACTAAATTCCTCGTTTAGTGAAACAAAGCGTCGAGCAAAGATTACATTGAATGTGTAATTACGATTTAATGTCAGCTCGACGAGCCTCGATCAATTTTAATTAAACTTAATGCAAATAATTATCAATGTTCACCTAAAATTCACTACACTTACCTCCTTCTAAACTCCAACAGTCTCAGACAAACCTGAACCAAATACAGGGTGGACCATAATGATGCGATACATTTCAAATGCTTTTTTTTTCAGATTACAATTGTGACACAGAGTACTAAATGGAAAAACGATGAGGAAATTAATCCGACAATATGTGAAGAAAATGCTTTCAAAAATATAAGAGACACAGGATGTTACGATCAAAGGAATTTTTTTCCTTTGATCGTAACATCCTGTGTTTGTTATCTTTTTTAAAACATTTTCTTCACAGAGCACTAAGTATATTTCTTACATAAATAACAGGAGATTTACATGTAATCTAAGATTTGAATATTATGCCCTTGAGATGGTCACTATCTTGACGAAAATATTCGAGAGCTCGATTTCTCATATCATGTAAAGTGTGGTTTAGCATATCAACTGGAATAACGGTTATCTCTCTCTTTCAGTTCCGTTGTCGTGTGGAGCCCGCAAGCGTATACCTTATCTTTCCAGTAACCCCACAAAAAATAGCCCACTGGGGTGGTCGCTACAATTTTATTTTATAAATGCTGATAATATATATCATTTAATGATAAATACTTTAAAGACTTTCTTAAATGTTTATTATAAATACTAATAATATCTAACATTTAATGATAAATATTTTATAAGACTTTCTTAAATGTTTATTATAAATGCTAATGATATCTATCATTTAATGATAAATACTTTATAAGACATTCTTAAATGTTTATTATAAATGCTAATAATATCTATCATTTAATGATAAATACTTATTAAGACTTTCTTAAATGTTTATTATAAATGCTAATAATATCTATCATTTAATGATAAATACTTTATAAGACTTTCTTAAATGTTTATTATAAATGCTAATAATATCTATGATTTAATGATAAATACTTTATAAGACTTTCTGAAATGTTTATTATAAATGATAATAATATCTATGATTTAATGATAAATATTTTATAAGATTTTCTTAAATGTTTATTATAGATGCTAATAATATCTATGATTTAATGATAAATACTTTATAAGACTTTCTTAAATGTTTATTATAAATGCTAATAATATCTATGATTTAATGATAAATAATTTATAAGACTTTCTTACATGTTTATTATAAATGCTAATAATATCTATCATTTAATGATAAATACTTTTTAAGACTTCCTGTTACATAATTATTAGAGACCTAATATTTATGTGCAATAGTGTAGAAAACAAGATGGCGTATTAAGTGCAGCTGACGGCCTTGAAGATTGAGTGACAAGCTTGACCTCAGTCCTAACCCTATCTTCCGGGGATAACTGTGAGAACCGGTAGAGAGGACCCTATCTTCCCGTTTAGACAGTAAGTAAGTTTCAGTCAGTTAGAGACTAGCAGCCGAGCTCGACGCGCTCCCGTCTTAATCTGCGCAGATGTCTGGTTGGGGATTTAAAAATGAAGTAAAATCAAAGCAAATCGGAGTCTTGTGTTATTACCTCTAAAAACTAACAATGATACAGGGCTTCTGATAAAGAGAAATCCCCAATAGAAGACCAGACCCGAAGTCCCCAAGAAAGTCCAGACGTTAGAAGAGACCTAGAAGAACTTAAGATGCCAGAAGAACAGAAGAAGAATAGATGTAAGAAGTAAGTAATGAGAAGGGTATGCAACATTTATTAAATGTTTATTATAAATGCTAATAATATCTATCATTTAAAGATAAATACCTTATAAGACTTTCTTACATGTTCATTATGAATGCTAATAATATCTATCATTTAATGATAAATATTTTATAAGACTTTCTTAAATGCAAACAATACATTCTATGAGTTAAATATAGCAAAATGCCAAAACAGCGATTCTCTCCAAACAAGCATTCATCTAAAAGTCAACGTTCTTGCAAACGTTTCAATAAGGAAGACTATTAAATTGTAAGAATGTAATTGGATAGTTATTGAACGAAAGAAGTTTGTCATTAGGCTGTCAGCGAATGACAGCTTTGCACGATGTGATACCAGTTAAGTTCAAAGCGGTGTTCGTTTAAAACAGACAGAGACGAGTAATTTCTTAAAGAGCAATTGAAAAATATACAAAGTTATGAAACAATAAAAAGTTCAAGTGGATTGGCTTTAATTATAGAAAATGAAAATCTCTGAAATCGACCTTTGTAAATGTTCTGTACACAGAATACTCAGTGCCAAGACTTATTATTATAATGGTCATTATTCAGTTGTCTGTCTGTAACCGAGACTACGTCACCATGTTGCATACCCACTTATTTCTGGGTATATATATTATGGATAAGGACTGGTTTAACGCAGTCGGTAGAGTATTTGACTAGGAATCACAAGGTTCCTAGTTCGATAACGGCCTTCGCCAACTCAGCGTATGAGTAGCACAGGTATCTGTGTGGTAAAGTAAGGAGCTGGTATTAGGTATGACGCTCCACCTCAGACACTAAAAAACAATCTCCTTGGTCTAGCGAAAGTGAAAAGGGGGTAGACTCCCTCGCTGTCTGGTTGATACCAACTTTAGGCCACCCCGACGACTTTACTTTTATATTATAGAGAGTGTTGGATTATTTTCTCATAGAAGGCACGCTCTGATACGATTTTGTTACCCTCCTTAGGCTTCAAGCAAGTTTCCTTTAGTGTTGTGTATGATCCTTTTGGTTGTTCTTGGTCCCTCAGTGTTGGGTATGATCCTTTGTTGCTCCTTGTTGTTACTTAGTGTTGGTATGATCCTTTGGTTCCTTGGTGTCCCTCAGTGTTGGTTATGATCCTTTGGTTGCTCCTTGTTGTTACTTAGTGTTGGTATGATCCTTTGGTTGTTCCTTGGTGTCCCTCAGTGTTGGGTATGATCCTTTGGTTGCTCCTTTGTTGTTACTTAGTGTTGGGTATGATCCTTTGTTGTTCCTTGGTGTCCTCAGTGTTGGGTATGATCCTTTGGTTGCTCCTTGTTTTCTTAGTGTGGGTATGATCTTTGGTTGTTCCTTGGTGTTCCTTAGTGTTGTCTATGATCCTTTGGTTGTAGGTCCGTTCGTCAATGACGAATAACGTGCAAATGAACGACTATCAATATCAGCGATTAAATATTTAACTAACTACGTATTCGGGCTGTTGATTGGCTGGGGCTTAAACCATGTGACCTCGATTAGTCTATAGGTTTAAGTGGTGGATTACAGCACGCCTTATATCACCAAAACTGGAGCACCTTACGTGGTGTAATGGGTAACAAGCTAGATTCGCAGACCCTTGTTAGGGAATTCGATACTCATATGGCGCCCAATACTTCTGGCCTTGTACCACATCTAAGCTATGCTTTGTAAATAACTATTAGGGCACCTCACATAGTGTAATGGTTAGCAAGCTAGTTTTGCAGACGATTGTTAGTGAGTTCGATTCTCATTGGGCTCCCCATATTTCTGGCCTTGTGCCATATCTAAGCTAAGCTTAGTAAATAACTATATCACAAAAACTGGGGCCCCTTACGTGGTGTAATGGTTAGCAAGCTAGATTCGCGGACCATTGTTAGTGAGTTCGATTCTCATCAGGCGCCCCCATACCTCTGGCCTTGTGCCACATCTAAACTATGCTTAGTAAATAACTATTAGGGCACCTCACGTGGTGTAATGGTTAGCAAGTTAGATTCACGGACCATTGTTAATGAGTTCGATTCTCACTGGGCGCCCCATACTTCTGGCCTTGTGCCACATCTAAGAAAAGCATAACTATACCACCAGATAGTTGGGCACCTAATGTGGTGCAATGGTTGGGAAGCTAGATTCACAAAACATTGCTAGTGAGTTCGATTCTTACTGGTCGCCCGATACTTCTGGCCTTGTGCCACATCTAAGGAAAGCATAGTAAATAACTATACCACCAGATACTTGGGCACCTCACGTGGTGTAATGGTTAGCAAGCTAGATTCGCAAACCATTGTTAGTAAGTTCGATTCTCACTGGGCGCCCCATACTTCTGACCTTGTGCCACATCTAAGGAAAGCTTAGTAAATAACTATACCACCAGATAGTTGGGCACCTCATGTGGTGTAATGGTTAGCAAGCTGAATTCAAAAACGATAGTTGGTGAGTTTGATTCTCATTGAGCGCTCCCATACTTCTGGCCTTGTGCCACATCTCAGCTAAGCTTAGTAAATAACTATATGACAAAAACTGCAACATTAATAATATGTTTCCTTTCTAAGACGTTTAGCCGAGAAAACTACCACATCTTTCGATAGTAGCGTGTACCGAAAATCCAATTTCACAGGGTTAGATGTTAGGTGGGATTCCTTTGCCCCTCAAACCAGAAATACCAACCTTATCAAATGCTTTACGCACCATGCACTATTGATATTCTCAGAAAGTAAACTTGAAGCAGAACTCAATAAGATTACTGACATTTTCCATACAAATCGCTTTCCCGAAAATGTCACCCTGAGTAAGATTCAATAATATCAAAACATTCGCTCCACCAAATGCCCCGAGCATATCAAACTCCGTAGAGTCGCGAGGTGTAATACTCATCGTCGTAAGAAAATGCACGCGTCGATCAGAGTTCAAATCCTGGACGACGCTGGTTGTATGTCTCATAGAGCTAATATACTTGGGAAAGGTATTGTTGCATACCTCTTTACCGGCCCTAAATACCTATATGTTATATACTTCTCTTACTTCTTACTCTGTCGTCTATTCTTCTGGCCGGATCTGGTATATCTTCTAAGGTCTCGTCTGGTCTTCTATTGAGGATTCCGTGTCTGGTTTCTGTTGGGGATCACTTCTTATCAGAAGCCCTGTGTCATTGTTAGCGTTTAGTAATAACCACAAGACTTCGATTTACTTTTGATGTTACTTTATTCGTAGAACCCCAGACCAGACAATCATGCAGTGAGACTCACATCTTGCTAGCTTCGCTTCTAACTTCTAACTCTAACTAACTGAGTTGCTTACCCCTTAAACCGGAAGGGGCTTCTATTGCCTTCCGATTCTCACGATCCCAAGGTCAGAGTGAGGTCAAACGCTGTCACTCCCTCTCAAGCCATCAGCGGCACTAATATGATTTCTACACTATTGTCATAATCATTAGGTATCTAATGATTATGTAACAGTATGCGTCCAACCATTCTCGCTACAGTAATGAATAGTTAGGCAGACTAGGTTCTTTAACCTAGGTGGAACAATCAATAGAAGGACACCTCTGAATTCAAACCTTTAACCCGCTTAATCCGCTTTAAAACTGACGTAGAGCTAATATACTTGGGAATGTACGTATTTCGCTTTGAATAAAGTCAGACTGAAGATGTTCTTCACGTGAGAAGACGAAATATTTCTCTTCTACCTCTACTTGTTTGAGTCATTATTTTTTGTCCACTTTTCCTTTTACCTCACCTCATACTGTCGGATTTTACTCCAACCTCCTATCTTCATATAAACAATGTAAACGTGTATCTACTTAGCGTAAATACACGAGGGACAAGGAGACGCGTACGCGCGCATCTATTCAATAATTGGAGAGAAAGAAAACACAGTGTTTAAAACCCAACCCAGGCAAATCGTAGATATTGATGGTGTGGAAAATAAGGTCCAATTCATCACACCACTTAAATGCAAAGCGGGCTGCTATTTTCGAAATTGATAGATTAGATCTATAGGTGATTGATAGATATGAAAATGTTTACCTCGATACGCATGGCCATACATTGGTAGAGGAATTGATATATATATTATATATATATATATATATATATAATATATATATAATATATATATATACTATATATATATATTGACTGTTGTATGTAGTTAAACTACCTAACGAACAAGAAATACATATAAACAGACAAACAGATAGATGGATAAAAAAAATCTTATATATATTATATATATATATATATAATATATATATATATATATATATATATATATATATATATTATATATATTATTATATATATTATTGAATGTTGTATGTAGTTATCTAGCTAACGCTAGTGGTTAGAGTCG